>NW_021025908.1:746768-777275 GCF_004153795.1 Camellia sinensis
GAGAGAGAGAGAGAGAGAGAGAGAGAGAGTGTGTGTGTGTGTGTGTCCTGGATGAATCACGATCTTGAACACCAGAAGACTCACGATGCACGAGAGAGAGATTGTGTTTTGGGTCACTGGTTCTGATGATTTGGATTTACTGGTTGTGAAATAAGAGCGAGAAGAGAAGCTTCTTTGTTTTGAATATATGATAACTGATCTAGGTAAGCACCTACTGCTCTTGAGTAATCATTTTTTAAAAAAAAAAAATTAGTTATAAGCAAACAACTAAAAAATTTGGGCCACAATCAGACAAAAAGGACTTTAACATATTAACAAATAAATTCTCAATTATTTTAACATTACTAAATTTAAAATAAAAAAATAATCATACTTAAAAAATAAATTATTATTATTATTATTTTTAGTATTTATCAAAAAAATAAATAAATTTTTAAATTTTAAAGTACAAAATTTAGGAGGTGGCAGTTCTTAAATTTTGTGCAAAAACTTTGGGGTGGCGAACCTATATAATTTAAAATTATTTGTAATTTTATTACTATATCTAGGGGGTTTTTTCAAAACTTTGAGGGGGCGGTCGCCCCTGCAAGCCCCCCCTCGGTCCATCCTTGGGTATGAGAGGGGAAGGGCATTCATTAAGCATTCTCGTTCACCTGATCAAAAGATCGGCCTTTACAAAACCATGAAATGAATTTTATTTACTTTATATATTCATATTTTGATTATTTAATAAACCTTAAAAATTACTATGTGAAGCATACAAGTATACACTATGTCATTTATTTTGCAATAATTTGATTTCATGTATTTTGAAAGAGTTTTGAAGATGTACAACCCAAATAAATTGAGTTTACAAACATGAAAAATCAACATTATGCCAAATTAAGTGGCACAACCCCCATCCACTAGCATTTATACAGTTATATCAAGTAAGCAAATAGCCACACGGTAGGATACTTAAACATAATAAGAAAAACACACACAAACGGGATGTTAAAGCATAAAAATTTACATATTTACCAACGTCCCGCGAACAGCTACAAAACAAAGTTAGTAAAACATGCATGGTCTCATATACAAGGTCCTAATCCAATTCACACATGAGATGCAACTAAAGATTCGGCTTCTAAGATATGACATGTGAATCATTTCAAGAACATGACGTAGCGTACATAATCACATAGGAATTGATTAACTCCACAAATGCAAAATTAGCCGAAGCAAGATGCATGAAACATGTATGCAATTCATGGATACAATGAGAAACAAAATATGATGCATATTCACAAATAAAGAAAGCAAGTAAAAGAAATGGATAGAAAGAAATGGGGCTGGGAATTATTACAACATTTGAAAGAATAATTACAAACCAAATTAGAGAGGGATTGGGAGAATATTACAACCAAGGTTCTGAAAAGCGGTTGCGGTCGCCGTAACGGTGGCGGTGATGCGGTTGCGGTTGCGGGGTGTAAAGGCCGTAGTGTAACGGTTGCAGTAACCAGAACCGTGAATTTTTTTATTTTTTGCACAATTTGAAACAAAACTTACCGATACGCATATTTTTTTTTCCATGATCATATTTATTGGGTTAAAAATAAATATTGATCAATTTTTGTAAATTTTTAAGTATGATCCAATATATTTCATATTTTTAAATCATTATAAACTGAGTTTTTTACATTTTATTTTAATAATTAATAACTTTATATTATACAAAAAAATCAATCACTAACTATTATATATAAGATAAACAATGACAAAAGTAAGAGAGTAAATAAGAGACTAAATATATATATACATATTTTAACCAAGCTAAATAGATAATTACCACACTTATTAATATTATTATTATTTTCAAACAATCTATAGATAGGCACACGCAAACAAAATGGTTTAGTGATAGCAGCTGAATAGAATAGCATAGGTCTTACAGTTTCAACAAATCAATAACATGTTCTTCATCTTCCCTCTTCTCTCTCTCTATCTCTTGCTCCTCCATTTTCTCTTTTTATCTTCCCTTTTCTCTTTATCCCTCTTTCCCCATTTTCAATTTTTTTTGTGTGTGTTTTTTCGAAAGAAACAGTTTGGAACCGTTATGTAACGATGCGTAACAGGCCATTACGGCACCATTACGACCGCTATGGCAGCCGCTACGGCCAACACACCTGTGAATCTCAATCACACTGCAAAAACGGCTGTAACGGGTGGCGGTAACTGCCAAAACCATTACGTAATGGCGTTTCGTAACAGTTGCGGCCGCTTTTTAAAACCTTGATTACAACAAAATAAAAACCTCACAAAACACTCAAAAATAAAATAAACAAGAGAAAAATCTTCATATGCCTTGAAAACCACCGAAAATTGTTCTACTTGAAGTAGGAAGATTGCTCTGTTCTGTCTGGGAAAATTTATTTTGCAGGAGCACTATTTATCCCGGGGCACTATTTAACACCGACAGTATTATTTACCACGACAATTGCTATTCACCATTCTTGGTCGTTATTAATCTTACTGGGCATTTTTCGTCCGCTGTTACTATTCATCGCCGAAGGCACTATTCATCGTCGGGTAACTATACACTGCCGGAGGTTACTATTCACCACCGATCACTATTCATCCGGTGCGGTCACATCTTTAACAAATTAGGTGGTTCGACCGACCACTTAAAGTGGTAAAATTATAACAATTTATAAGTAGTAAACTACTGCATTTTATTTAAAGCAATAAATTACAACAGTTTATATACAACAGTAAATTATAACAAATATGTGGGTGGTGCAGCCTTCTCGTTAAAGCAATAAAATAATTATATAAACAAAATAGTAAATTACAATAGATATGTGGGTGGTGCAGCCTTCCCGTTAAAGCAATAAAATAATTATATAAACAAAATAGTAAATTACAATAGATATGTGGGTGGTGCAACCTTCCCATTAAAGCAGTAAAATAGTTATAAAAAGATATAAAGGAAGTATTTAAACAAGTTATAGCATATTTTAAATTAAATAAAAGTTTGTGAAAATTCACCTTTCGTGGAACTGATGAATTTTCTGATTCACAAACTTTCTTTTGATTGCCCTCAAGGTTGTGGAATCTGTTCTCAATTCTCAGTCCAAAATTTGGAATTATAGATTTAGTGGTTGGTTTTTGAATGGTGTATGGAAATAAAAGTTTGGTTTAGAAAAATAAAATATCTAAGAAAGTATTTTATTTTCTCTCTCTCTCAAAAACTAATTTTCCTTCTTTTTTTCCTCTCCATCTTCTGATCTTTTTTCGTCTCAATTCTCTGATCTCTTTTCCTCTCAATTCTTTGATCTCTCCCTCTCATTTCTCTGATCTTTCCTTTTATAGAAAATAAAATTAAGAAAATGAAAAAAGAACAAACGGTGGAAGGCACTGATTTCAAAAGTGCATAGTGATTTTACTGTGCACTGCACAATAAAATTACTATGAACTTTACAATATAATAATATATCAAAGGTATTATTAGCATAAATATATGTACAAATACCCAAAAAAATATATATATAAAAACACACAAATATGTAAAATTATAAAATAACAAAATACATGGACTAATAAAATATATTTTAGCAGGCCAAATATGCAATATAATTTGACCAAAGCGGGTCTAAAGCAAAAGAAAATAAAAAAAAACAAATGGTGGGAGGCTGGGTAGTTTCGAAGTAGGAATAGTATATAATATATAAAATATTTAATATTTAATATATATCAAAAACTAATTTTCCTTCTTTTCTTTTCTTTCTGATTCTTTTTCCTCTCAATCTTCTGATCTTTTTTCGTCTCAATTCTCTGATCTCTTTTCCTCTCAATTCTTTGATCTATCCCTCTCAATTCTCTGATCTTTCCTTTTATAGAAAATAAAATTAAGAAATTGACAAAAGAACAAACGATGGAAGGGACTGATTTCAAAAGTGCATAGTGATTTTACTGTGCACTGCACAATAAAATTACTATGAACTTTACAATATAATAATATATCAAAGGTATTATTAGCATAAATATATGTACAAATACCCAAAAAAATATATATATAAAAACACACAAATATATAAAATTATAAAATAACAAAATATATTTTAGCAGGCCAAATATGCAATATAATTTGACCAAAGCGGGTCTAAAGCAAAAGAAAATAAAAAAAAACAAATGGTGGGAGGCTGGGGAGTTTCGAAGGAGGAATAGTATATAATATATAAAATATTTAATATTTAATATATATATATACACAAAAGTATGGTGTGTGGGTGAAACCACGACACCGAATAAATAAAATAGTATATATAATAATATAACATACTATATATATGTATATAAAATATAATATTACATATAAAAAAAAAGTAAAACAAAATAGAGAATGGATCTAAAATAATTTGGCAAAAACGGGTGTAAGGTTCAGATTAAAGTTTACATTCCATCTTTTCACTAAGAATTTTGTGAGATAGCATATTCTTATTTTCATCATCGGGTAATCAAAAGAAAGCGCCCAAGTCTTAGGGCCGGTCAAAATGGGGTGTCTACACCTGCCGATATGTTACAAGGTGCCAGCAAGGATGAACTATGGTTGGCCTAGGTGTGCAGTGGTCGGCCAAGGTGTGCATGCAAGATAGACTAAGGTGTAAGTGATCATGCAAGGTAGGCCAATGTGAGATGCAATGCTTCACCTAGGTGTGAGGTCTAGACAAGAGTGGTCTCGGTGACCACACTTAGGGAAATAGTGAAGTCTAGAAATCTGGGTTTCTTCTTGAAGAACATGAAGAATATGAACATGAAGAACATGCATGCCAAAATCATAACTTCTTATTCAAAATCTGGGATTTCATGCTATGAGTTCAAAAATATGGACCTGGGTACCCATACTTGAAGATTTTAAGAAAACATACACAAAAATATTGAACTTGATATAAACTTTTGGATCAAAACATGGTGTTTTTTTTCAAGAACACAAGAACATCACTTTCTCTTTCTAAAACCAAACTTTTAAATCAACGCATAGCTCATGAATCATGCTAGATCATGCAATGTGATCAGATTAACGTAAGAAGAACACGAGTAGATCAAGAATCTAATCTCAAAATACAAATCCAATGGTTCAAGGTATGAAAATCAAGCTTAGAAATCTAGTTCTCACTCTAAGAACTCCTTCTTCTTCCTAGAGCTTCTCTCTCTACAAGGCAAAGATATGGCAAATGATATGGGTTTCCCAACTGCAATCTGACTTAAACCACTACTGGGACACGTGGTGTCGTCTGATCAAATCTCTTCAAAAAGGTGCCAGAATGAAAAGACAAGGGTAGTGATTTTTTTTTTTTCAAGAACACAAGAACATCACTTTCTCTTTCTAAAACCAAACTTTTAAATCAACGCATAGCTCATGAATCATGCTAGATCATGCAATGTGATCAGATTAACGTAAGAACAACAAGAGTAGATCAAGAATCTAACCTCAAAATACAAATCCAATGGTTCAAGGTATGAAAATCAAGCTTAGAAATCTAGTTCTCACTCTAAGAACTCCTTCTTCTTCCTAGAGCTTCTCTCTCTACAAGGCAAAGACATGGCAAATGATATGGGTTTCCCAACTGCAATCTAACTTAAACCACTACTGGGACACATGGTGTCATCTGATCAAATCTCTTCAAAAAAGGTGCTAGAATGAAAAGACAAGGGTAGGTCATAGTGTATACAACAAGTAAGGTGGTATGGGTACTCTAACAAGACAAGGATCTTGGATCAAAACATATGCTTTGGACAAGTAAGGTTTCCTAATTTCGGGGTAGAAAGGATAACACTTGGCCTAAATGTGCGGCCTAGATGTGCCACACCTCGGCCTAGGTTGTACAAGTCAAGGAAGAAGATTGCCAGGTATTGGCTAAGGTGCACAACAAAGCTGCAAGGTTCAAGGATCAAAGATCTTGAATGCCTAGATGATAAACATCTCGGCCTAGATGGTACACATCTTGGCCCAAGTGATGCACACCTCAACCTAAATGATGCACATCTCGACCAAGATGCCAGGGTAAAGATGGACGTTAGCCAAGATGGTTCCAAAATGATCCTAGGTGTTGACGCTCAACGGCTTAGGTGTAAGAGGTTCAAAGGTGTGACCTAGGCATGAGGTAGCAAATATAGATAGCCCAGGTTCAACACTCAAAGCAAGGAACAAAGCATGCATATAACACTTAGGCAAAACACAATACCACAAAACAAGACAGGAACCTTTACTTAAGCAAAACAAATCAAAGTCTGCAGATGCAAGCTTAACAAGGCCAAATCATGTAAATTCTTATGAGCATGACTAAGACAAGAATAAGGGGTATTATACACGTGGTGCCCATAGACCAACCAATAATTTTTCCATTATATAAGTGAATTATTTTATTTGCAGTTCGTACATTTCTTGCCACTTTTCTATCAAATCAAGCAACTGGTAACAGGTTGATTAGGGTGAATTCTATTTTTTCCCTTTTACTTCAACTGGCAACAGTGGAATGAAATTTGTTTTGTGTTTGAAAATGTAGAATATGAGGTGAGAGAGAAGCCCACTTTAAACACTTGGATGCAAAGTGGATTTGATTACATAATGTTGCAGTACTTGAATATTGATGGAATTCATACCATTACCAGTGTTCTTGGTCAAAGTATTGCTCTTGATTACTATGCACGCTAGGGTATATATCATATTTGGTTATTAGTTTCTGGATTGTGAAGTTTTTGATATTAAAGTTTTTCCCACAACATTTCTTGTAAGTTGAAGGGATAGTTGCAGAATTCATTGATATTAATCGTGTGAAACCATTACAATGGAAAGGAAAAAGCTTTTCAATTAGTGAGAAAGGCAAATTGTAACCTAGTTAATGTGATTCTTAATCTTGGACTTTTTGAGAGGTAATTTTTCAACTGTAAGTATTTAGGCAAATTTTTTTTATTTATTTTATTTTTAAAATCATGATGGCATTAAAAAATAATGCTTTCATGATTTTGAAAGTGTACTTGTGTGATATGCAATACAGGATTTTGAGAGTGTATCCATCAGTATTACTTTTCTTTTTCTTTTTCTTTTTTTTTTTTAAAAAAAAAAAGTCTATATTTTCCCAATAGCTTAATTACAGGATAGAAATATTGCACTTTTTTTTTTTTTAATGTGGCTTTACTATGTAAAAGATTCAAGAATTAGAGGAATATTTTGTAGTATAAAACCAGAAACATACATATATATATATATATATATATATAAGTTACTAGTATAAAGAATTCTATCATTATTCATATTATTGAAAACAAAGTGCTGAGATAATTGAAATTGAAATTCTATAATTATTCATATTAGTTTTTATTTGACATTTAAAAATCTTAGTACTATGATCTTTTGTTTTTTGAAATTCACTATTTGTTTCTTCTTCTTCTTCTTTTTTTTTTTTTTTTTTTGGGCTCTTGATTACTATGCACGCTAGGGTATATATCATATTTGGTTATTAGTTTCTGGATTGTGAAGTTTTTGATATTAAAGTTTTTCCCACAACATTTCTTGTAAGTTGAGGGGATAGTTGCAGAATTCACTGATATTAATCGTGTGAAACCATTACAATGGAAAGGAAAAAGCTTTTTCAATTAGTGAGAAAGGCAAATTGTAACCTAGTTAATGTGATTCTTAATCTTGGACTTTTTGAGAGGTAATTTTTCAACTGCAAATATTTAGGTAAATTTTTTTTATTTATTTTATTTTTAAAATCATGATGGCATTAAAAAATAATGCTTTCATGATTTTGAAAGTGTACTTGTATGATATATACAAGATTTTGAGAGTGTATCCTTCAGTATTACTTTTTTATATAAAAAAAAATAGTCTATATTTTTCCAATAGCTTAAGTACAGGATAGAAATATTGCACTTTTTTTTTTTTTAATGTGGCTTTACTATGTAAAAGATTCAAGAATTAGAGGAATATTTTCAAGTAGAAAACTAGAAACATATATACATATATAAGTTACTAGTATAAAGAATTCTATAATTATTCATATTATTGAAAACAAAGTGCTGAGATAATTGAAATTGAAATTCTATAATTATTCATATTAGTTTTTATTTGACATTTAAAAATCTTAGTACTATGATCTTTTGTTTTTTGAAATTCACTATTTGTTTCTTCTTCTTCTTCTTTTTCTTTTTTTTTTTTTTTTTTTTTTTTTTTTTTTTTTGGGTCTCTAAAAATGTGGATTATTTGATTTTTTTTTTTCCTTTGGACAAATTACTTTGATAGTCCTTGTATTCTATTCTTTGTGTCGTTTTAATCCTTGTAGTTTCAATTGACTCGATTTTGATTTTGAATTTATGATTTTATCTCAATTTAGTCCAATTGCTTATAATTGTTACCACTTTTTAATGAAAAATATGCATATAAGTAATATATGACATTCTTTTAGAGGCAAAAGTATAAAACTTGCTCAACTTTGTGAGTTAACTTTAACCAATTCAGTGATCATTTTGCACCAAAAAAACTAACAACGTTATCAATTGGACCAAATTAACACAAAATCTAAAATTAAAGGTCAAAATTGATCTAATTAAAAGTGTAAGGACCAAAATGACGTAAAAGGAAAAATGTAGGGACTATCAATGTAATTTTCCCTTTTCATTTTTATTAACTGAAACTTTTGTTCCTTCAATTCACCTTTTTTTTTTTTTGTCTTTAAAAATGTGGATTATTTGAATTTTTTCCTTTTCATAAACTGATACTTTTGTTTCTTTTGTTTCTTTTGTTTCCCACTTCTATTTTTCCCTTTATTTATTTGTTTATTTATTACACATACCAATTTCTCATTCCAAAGAATCATAAAAATATCTCTACAGTGACAACATAAGGAACATCAATTCACTATTCGTTTCTTATTATATGTAATTTAATAATTTCATAGATTTATATCAAAAATTGTATCAAAACAATTTTAATAGATTATTGAACTGGACATCTGATTTTGGACCACGTGACTCCAACAAATGATTAAAAGAAGGAACAACTCAACCAGATGGAATTTGATTTTTAGAAGAAGATTGAGGGCTTGGGAGGAAGATGATGTGGAAAGACTAAGGTCCTAGCTTATTTCACGCGAGCCATTTTTATCAGATAAAGCTGACTCATTGGCTTGGAAGGCATCTTCTTCAGGTATGTTCACGATTAATTCAGGTCATAATAGAAGTAGTGTGGGGCAGGGTTTGGGGGCATCTAGGTTGATTTGGAATAATATTTCTCCACCAAAAGTACAATTCTTTGGATGGCTTGCTTGGAAGAGAAAAATCAAATCAAAAGCTTTCCTCCAAAGAGTGGGGTGTCTCAATCATAAGGCTAGGATAAATTGTTCCTTTTGTAGTTGTGAGTTAGAAACAGTGTGTCATGTTTTGTTGTAGTGCCCTTTTGTTTGGAAGATTTGTACACATATGTTGAATTGGTGGGATTTGCATTGGGTGACCCCTGAAAAGCCAAAAGGTGTATTGGATTGGTGGAGAGGGTACAAATGGAGAAAGTTTGAAAATAAAATCTGGGAGGCAATTCCTTTGGCAATCATATGGTTTGTGTGGAAGTTGCGGAATGAGTGTATATTTAATGGAAAACAACCATGTTGGAGGGGGTTTGTGAGCTAATTAAAACTAGAGTTGCATTATGGATTAAAGCATTTACCAGTGAGTAGGGATGGACGCAGGATTCTAATGTCGGAGGGGCGAGTATATACGCAATCAAAAAAATTGTAATGAGCATGTGATATATAATATCAATTTATACCCAAATATCACAAAAATATATAATTAGATATTTCCATTCATCATACATAATTACAAAATATTATCAAAATACAATTTGATATGTTCTAGTAAATCCATATTAATTTTCAAAAAAGCAATTATTTGCTCTATATATCTACTTAGGCATCTAAAGTTGTGCTTGATAGTTGACAATAGAAATGTAATACAAAAGCATAAATAATTGATTGAGAATTACACAAATGGTTCCATTACCAACATTACCAAGTTCATAGTTCAATATTTTTTCCCCAAATAATAAACCCTAACTCTTTGAGACAGAGAGAGAGACAGAGAGAGAGAGAGTGTATCAGAGTACTGTCGGAGAAATCATGATCTTGAACGTCGGAAGACTCATGACACAAGAGAGAGAGAGATTGTGTTTTGGGTCACTGGTTCTGATGATTTGGGTTCACTAGTTATGAAATAAGAGAGAGAAGAGAAGCTTCTTTGTTTTGAATATATGATGACTGATCTAGGTAAGCACCTACTACTCTTGAGTAATCATTTTTTTTAAAAAATTTAGTTATAAGCAAACGACTAAAAAATTTGGGCCACAATCAGACAAAAAGGACTTTAACATATTAGCAAATAAATTCTCAATTATTTTAACATTACTAAATTTAAAATAAAAAAATAATCATACTTAAAAAATAAATTATAATTATTATTATTTTTTGTAACGCCCTCAAAATAAACCCATTATAATCGCTATATTATTAGTATTTATCAAAAAAATAAATAAATTTTTAAATTTTAAAGTACAAAATTTAGGGGGTGGTAGTTCTTAAATTTTGTGCAAAAACTTTGGGGTGGCGAACCTATATAATGTTAAAATATTTGTAATTTTATTACTATATCTAGGGGGTTTTTTCAAAACTTTGAGGGGGCGGTCGCCCCTGCCAGCCCCCCCTCCCCCGATCCATCCCTGCTAGTGAGTTTCAACACTCAGTGCATGATATGGTGGCTAATTTGAAACAGGTAAGATATGCATTACATTAAGGCATGAATGGGGGCTGGGGTGCTCTACACCAGTGTTGTCACAACCCGAACCCGCCCCATAGGTTAGAATCATAATCGGCCAATAATCATGAGATTCCCTACGGCCTCAGACATAAGTTAATTAAAAATTAATAATATGGGACCAGATGCAGAAGTAGAACTTTAAATTTTGTCTAATGAGCTGTGCATACATGGCATAACAAAAGCTTTTCTCATGTATATAATAACTCACACCAAATAGAACATAAAAGATTATACATGTCCAAGACCATTCAAAAACTGGCAAGCCAAAAACCAAGGTTTATATATAGACTTGGTCTTGTATGACCATCAAAATAAAACAAAAGAAAAATCAAAAGTAAAGCCTCTTGCATGAGGCGACCTTGGTTGACTCCACGTAAGCTGACATCTCTTACAGGATCACTAAGGCTAGGGCTAGACATCCCGCTGCTCACCTGCATATATATAATTACAGAGTGAGTGAACGCCCATTGAATAATTTCAAAATGAAGAGGTTAAGTGAATGAGCCCCTTTTTGAAAACAGATAAGCTTATATACATAACAACAAGCATTTGTAACGGAACAACCTCGGGGTAACTTGTGACATAACGACCTTAGGTCCAATGGATAGCAGATACACGATACAATCCCATTCATTTCCAACAAAACGGCCTTGAGCCTAACAATTGACAAAACGACTTTAGGTTCAACAGCTAACAAACATACAGATTGAATTCAATCATTCCTTAATAGAGATCAAATCATTTACAGTAGATTAATGGTCATTCGATCATTACAATTGTATACTGGTAAATTAAACTTATTAGAAATTCTTTACATACCGGTCAATCAGACTTATCAGAAATTCAGTTATGTCATATCAATCAGTCAGACATATAAGAGATCAACCAGTCAAACATATCAAAGATTCAGAACGACCTTTTGGTCCACGTTATCTGATGTACCAAACGGCCTTAGGCCCAATTCAGATATATTGAGCAATCTCACTCCATGATTCAGTTATACAGAGTGACCTTGAGTCCACTATTCAATTATACAGAATAACCTTTGGTTCATTTATGATAGTCATTTCATACATATAGCATGTCATTCAGTAGATGGGTATCACATTCACATCTATCAAATCATTGATTTTGAAAAAAATTGACCATATAAGGACAATCAGAAAATAAAGTATAAGTAAAATATCTTTACTAAGATATTACTCATAGTATTCGGTTAATTGATTTGTCCTCGCGGTTGACTCTACACAATTCATAACACATACGGAAATCGGGTCACAATACTATTCAATCCGCTTCTTAACTTGCTTAATTCTTGTAGGCTTCTTTCTCACCTCTTCATTCATTTAGAATGCTCAATGCGTGCGTTAGAGTGTTCAAAAATGAATGACAATGGAATTTGGAATAAAATATGGCTTATCCACAACTTCAAAGAATACTTAGAAATTCTTTGAAAGCCATGGATTACAAGGTTCATGCCTAAAGGATGAAACTCAACGTTCAAACTAATGAATCTTTCCCCTCTTTCCTAATCATTTACTTACGTTGTTTCTTAGCTTATTAATCCTTAGTAAGTCATAATTCACACTTAAGAATGCCTGGAAAAAGATGGGAACGAAGATATGAACTCAAAACGCCTTTTGAAAAATGCTGAAAATGAGCTGATGGCTAAAGCCATCTTTTGGTCTCTAGATCCATGTTCGCTCGAGCCACCATTTGGTTGCTCGAGCCCACTTTTGCAGAGTGAAAAATAATAGGAGTTTGCAATGTAGGCCCGATCCACCACTTGGTCGCTCAAGCCATCTGTGAAATTTCTGGGTTTCAAAACAGAAAGTTTCACTTCTAAACACAAATTCAAACCCTTGGGTCATGTTTAGATCATTCAAAAGTACAAAATTACTATAGAAAACATATATATATATATATATATATGACCCCTTAAAAACCATTTGCTTTATAATCTTATCAATTTGGAAAAATTGAGCTCAAAACCCTCATGTATGCAAGATTTTCAAACTCTCTTTTTCTCAAAACTCCACTCCAAATTGTATATGCTTGCATGTTTGAACCAAACTCTTGAAATTACTTGGAAATACATATGTATGAGCTCAACTTGAAACCATGAGCTCAAAAGTGTTATGAATTGCCAAAATTGAGATCACTATATATGCATTAATTCAACTTCAATTTCCTTCCAAGACTTTCAAAACATGGAATTAATCTTCAAAACTTCATAATTCATGAATGCATGTAAGTTATGATCCTTAATTTAAACATAGATGACAAAACTCATACTTAAAATGATAGAATACAACAAAATTATGCATGCATGCAAGAATTGACTTTGTATTCTTCTTCTTAAACTCTTTTCTTTCATTTAATCATGTAATCTTTGAAATCTCACATATTGAAGACTCCAATTCACAAATTAATGTTCAATTACATACCTAGAGTCCTCAATTGCACCAATTCTAGCAAAAAATTGAGTTGTTCTTCACAATCCTTCAATCTTGCAAGCAATTCCAAGCTTTCAAGCCTTTTCTCCCTCTAAAATCAAGTTTTCTCTCTCTAAAGCTCTCTTTCCCAATATATTTTTGAGTCCAAAATGAATTTAATCACATTTGAACACATATATATACTTGTAATTAACTTAGACTATATAAGTAAGCTTAAGGTTAACTAATCCCACTTAATTCTAATTGATTTAATCTAATTAATCTAGTCTGAATCAAATTTTAATGAAACTTCATAGTGGGCTCTAAAAATTACGCTAATCACACTAAATTAATCAATTTCGATTTTTGTTGCCTGTACGGCCCCTAATTTCAAATTATAGCAGAGATTGTAATAGATTTTTCTACAATCAACAAATAGATATCCAAAAATCACATAGAACACATAATTAGCATCCAGATTCATATTAGGCATATAAATACATATATAATTAATGAATTAGAAGATTAATACGGAACAGAGTTGCCACAAGTGTGGATTATAGTGTGGACTGGTTTTTTATTGTTTGTTCGTGTTGGTTTCTTACCAACTTGAGGGTGATGCTAGCATTTGTTTGTGGCACTCCCTCCTTCTTTATTGATATAAGTCTTATATGAACATAATTTGTTGTATCAATAAAGTTTTTGTTTTTGTTGATCAAAAAAAAAAAAATGTAAGTTCTTGATTTTTAATTTTCATTTACAAAAAGTTTTATGATATTTACATTCATTGTCTTCATACATAACACAATCAATCAATTACATAAACAAAAAAACTAAATTAGTCTCTTTATAGTCTTTTTCTCATTTGAATGAAGTAAATTTTTATTTTAATCTTTGCAGAATAAATTAAATAATACTAATTTAAATAACACTAATTTGGTCTATATCTTATATATTTTAATTATATTCTCGGTCTCATGCCACCAAAATTAGATTTTCTATAGATTCATCGTGTATCATTTTTTTAATGTGTATATATTTGGTAAAATTGTACTGCTTTCTAAAACATTTGTATATGTTTTCGGTTTGATTGAAGTTATTGTTAATCTTACTCTTTAATTCTAATGTTTTTCATATATCTTTCTCACAATATTATTTTCATACCTTTTTTCACGTGTGCCCAACCTCTAATATGTACTAAAATAGATACAACATAAAATAAATAAATAAATCAATTAAAAAAAAAAGCCATATGCCAATCGATCACATTAACCCCACATTGATAAAAAAAAAAAATTCCAAAACAAAAATGCAAAGGGTAACTGTTTATTTTACGCTCTCAAACCAGATTGGGAATAAAAGAGGTTACGTAGAATAATTTAAGGGTGAGATATGGGGTTTTAGGCAGTTATAGCAGTTTCAGAGTTTTAACAATTCATTGTTGACAAGGTGCTCGGCTAGAGCAATATTGCTATAACTACTAGTAGTAGTCTCACTGTCTATATGGAGAAGAATCGCTATCATGGTATAGCGACAGAGTGTAGTAAACTCGTTCATTATGAGGGGCTTGTAATTGTCATCTTGAAGTTGAACGGTGTTAATGAAGTGTTCTCCATCTGTCAAAAGCTGAATCTGCCTGGACATAGCTGACCATTTGTTCTCCATGCTCACGATCAAACCTTTTGGTGTAAAAGTGTTTCCATCGGTTATGCTTTTGCGGACTTGCTCCTCAATGTATTTAAACCTTGCCGCTTCCGAGACCATCTGAATGACCACAAGGAGCGGTTCGGCTTCGCTTCCACTGTACCACAACCTTGTGATGGCCTCAGCTAGGGGAGTTGGTCTCAGAGGGAGTTGGTCCCTCTCCCTAACCCATGTCTGCTTCTGAAGGCTGATATAGTTGCCGGTGAAGGTTAAGTTGGTTTTTTGGGTGCCGACAAATAAATTTTCGTATTGAAGTGCCATAACGTCGTTGAAAAAGTAGGATTTGTTATTTGCACCACTAAAAGCCACCACATAAAGGTTCGCCACATCTATTTCCAAGGTGATTGTGTCGCCATTGATGAGACCGACCAGAATGAACCAGTTCCCAACCAGCACTGCACTTTCAGGGTTCAACACTGGTAAACCATTTAGGCCATGTTTGTTTGGGTGGACATGTGCTTGGGATTGGACTAATAGTCCAATAAAATTATTAATCCGATGTTTGGTTAAAAAATTAAAGTACAGACCAACAATCCATCCGGATATAATATCCCACATATGATGGACTATTCAATCCCATATAGGGGGTGAGATATAAATTGGGGGATTAAGTCAAAGTCTGGACTAACTTATCAAATGACCATAATAGAGGTATTATGGCTAATATATTGGATGTCCTATGTCCTATCTATTCCAATCCCCTTAAACAAACATCGGATTGGATAATATTTTATAAATCCCCCTTTATAATCCTAACTCAATTCAAACATAGGATAGGATACACAATCCAAAGGATTCGTAGTCCTAGGACTATTAGTCATGGGAATTCTAATCCAACCTAATCCAATCCGTCCAAACAAACATAGCCTTACTATACGGGTTCCTCATGACACAATTTCTTGTAGTTTCCCTATGAAGTCTCTGTATGTGGCCCAGGTGGCACCTGTCACATTAAAGGAGATTGAGGAATAGGCCTGGACATCACCTTGGATTCCAAGGCTGCAAATTGCGGGAACAACAATGTATAATATTGTTGCTACCACTCTCATCTTGCTATACTTGCTATTTGCTATGAAGATATATATATGTAATGTTGAAAATTATGGTTTTTATAAGCTTATTTTCGGCGAACTTTGAGCCCAAATTTGAGTGGAACCCACACGTCTTTTGGGGTGGGTCCAAAGAGGTAATGTGTTCCTTGTCGGATGACAAGTCACAAGGTGCAAACGATTCGTCAAAACAATTTATGAGTGAATGGAAAGTTGACGTCATTTTTAGGTTCGTGGAATGGGAAATTAAAGAGTCAAAAGAGGGTTTTCTTTAAATAGTTGTCCCACATTGAAACTTTAAGAAAGCTTGTGTGTGTGTATAAGCTCTAGGTGAACAAACTTAGGTTGGGTCCCAAGGGGCACCCCAAGTTTGTGGAAGGGAGGAGTTATGGACAAAATGGGCTTTGGCTCAAACCACCGCACGAGCCACCGTCGTCCGACCGACCGGGCCGATTTTGGGTCGGGTCGATCCTATTATTAATTTTTTGGACAAAAATTCTTGCGGGAAAATTATTTTTTTTCAATGAAATTAATTCAAATTTTGAGCTAAATTTGAATTCAAAATTTTTGTCCAAATAGTGCCTTCTCCGATTATATTTTCTAGTAGATTTCAAACAGCTTTGAATTCTACATTTGTTCGATTTGAAATCTGCACCTGTTCACTTCAATCTGCACCTGTTCAGCTCTACAGATTTGAATCTGTATCCATTCAATTCAAATTGTACTTGTTCAGCCTTTCCCAATAGTCACCAATCTACCTATAAATGAAGACCCTCTTCTAGCAATTTGTTCATTCCGAAAATTCACTGATTTTTTAGAGAAATTTCTAAGAGTATAGAACACAGGTTCTAGTTCGCCGTACAGACTGTTTGGAGTACTACAACAATCTGTGTAAGATCATTGTATCCTGGGAGATAGACGCCACTTATCCGTAAGCACTGAAGCGGGGCAAATCTGTCTTAAGGACAGAGTGTCACACACTTGACTTGATCATTTTTGTACTTATTCGTTTCGGTAAATAAATTCTATTAGTAATTTATTTTTATTTGTTTGATTTGTCTCACATAATTTTCTCTTACACAGAAGATTGTTCCAACAATCTTAAGACAGATTCGAATTATTCTATTTATACAAAAATTTTCATTTGTTTCCTTTTCTTCCTTTCTTCTTCTTACATAAATTATTTTATGTGCTTATACAAAGTAATATTCTCGTTGGAAAATACAAATAGTAGTAATATACTGTTTGACAAATAATAGTAATATACTATTTATTTTCTTTGACAGCTAGTAATAATATACTGATTATCATTAACAATTTCAGAATATTCATTTGTGCAGTTGGTCATAAATTAATTTTTGTTTTCAAAAATAATTTCTGAGTTTTCATTAATTAATTTTTTTTTCAGTATTTTAATTTTTGAAGTGTTATAGAAATATTTTTCTGTGTGGAATTAATTTGTTTAAATAAAATTTTATTTTCAAATTAATTGAAAATAAAAATTACAATTCTTGTTTCTTTTATTTTTACAGAATTAAAATTATGTGTTTATGGTTTAATTTTCTGTGCAGTATAAAATTCTAATTAAAAATTTGTTTCATAATTTAGAATTCATGGCTACTGAAATCGCTCAAACTAATGTTCAAACCAGTACTGGTATGTTGACTGCAATTGCTGCAACCCCTCCTCATGTTGTGACTGTGCCAGTCAATTACGGTGAAAAGTCAGAGAAGGTCTTAGGAACTGATTTTAAAATATGGCAGCAGAAAATATTGTTCTATCTTACTACTCTCAACCTGGCACATTTTCTCCGTGAGAATGCTCATACTTTGAAAAAAGATGAAATCAATCGACAAGTGGTTGCCTTAGTTGATGCCTAGAAACATGCTGATTTCCTTTGCCGGAACTACATCTTGAATGGACTTGATAACACGTTGTACAACATCTATAGCCCTATCAAGACAACAAAAGGAACATTGGGAGTCTTTGGATAAAAAGTACAAAATAGACAATGCTGGCTCAAAGAAATTTGTAATTGGCAAATTTCTGAACTTTGTAATGGTTGATTCTAAGACTGTGATCAGCCAAGTTCAAGATCTCCAACTGATTCTGCTTGACATTCACGTAAAAGGCATGTCTTTCAGTGAATCTTTCCAAGTTACTGCCTTAATTAAAAAATTATCACAAGGCTGGAAGGAATTCAAGAACTACCTCAAACACAAGCGCAAAAAAATGACTTTAGAGGAATTGATTGTGCATTTGAGGATTGACGAGGATAGCTGCAATTCTGAGTAGCGGGCTGGTGAGCATCCAATGGAGTCTAAGGCAAATGCGGTGGAACATGCACCAATAATCAATTACCTCATTATACAGTCTCATGACACTAATGTCTAAAACACGTTTTACTTTCCAACATTATCAATATGGCTCAGAACCTGGACAACTTTACAACCGTGAACTATATATATCATATTCACATTCTTCCAATGTCAACAAACAATTGAGACTCAGGCTCAAATCAAAACACTTCATACTTCCAGTTTGATACACATTTTAGTGCTGTATCAATAAAACACTTCAATATAAATAAGCACACATAAAAGTGATGCTAATGGAGTCCATCCCCTATCTCCTCCCAAACAAAAATGCATAGTTATTTCTAGATTTGGAAATAAATATACCAGCAATTCAATAGGCGAGTGATTTACATTATCCAACTACACCATTTAATCAGTAAATTTCCCAATTTCATGAATTTAACCAAATTCCCAATTCCCTTAGATTAATTATACAAATTAATTAATTAATACAACTAGGGTTTTTCCCAAAATTATCAAAGTAACCTAAACATATCAATATACCAAAACTTAGAACAAAACTTATAAAATGGAGTAGGAAATCCCTACCTCGAAGAAAATAACCCGAATGGAGAAGACGAAGATGATGACCCAAAGCCCAAGTGCTCCAAAACAACAAACTCTCAGATTAAAACGAAGCTCTCGACTCACTCTATCTTTTTAATAAAGCAACTAGGGTAGAAACACCGTATAAGGTGATGAAACCTAAGAGAGAAGGTGGGTAGAGGGAGAGAGAACTCGGAACTAGGGTTTTTGGATCAAAAGAACGTGAAAAAATGTTTTAAAAACCGCTGCTGCGTATATAAACCCGACAGGCTCGCTTGAGCGAACACTTGGTCGCTCGAGCGACCAGACACACGAAACCCTCGATCGAGCGAAGAAAAGCTCGCTCGAGCCAAAAATGCAATGCTACAGGTCTGCAACCCAGAAGCTCGCTCGAGCGACAGGATTCTAGCTCGAGCGAAGAAACACTGCCCTCAGGCCTATACTAGACGCAATCGCTCGCTCGAGCGAAGCAAAGCTGGATCGAGCCAGACGACACAGAATACAACCCTGGCTCGAGCGACCAATCCAAAAACTGCACAGCAACACTTGGTTTACGATCCCAACCAACCTGAAACAAACCTGCCCAACACATCCTATAACTCCAAATGAGAAAATAAAGGATGACAACAACAATTATACAATGACAGAATGAGCGGAACCTAAGTCCGGATACAATAATCAAATGGGAAAGGACCGGGGTCGCTATAACAACAAAAGGAACATTGGGAGTCTTTGGATAAAAAGTACAAAACAGACGATGCTGGCTCAAAGAAATTTGTAATTGGCAAATTTATGAACTTTGTAATGGTTGATTCTAAGACTATGATCAGCCAAGTTCAAGATCTCCAACTGATTCTACTTGACATTCACGTAAAAGGCATGTCTTTCAGTGAATCTTTCCAAGTTACTGCCTTAATCAAAAAATTACCTGAAGGCTGGAAGGAATTCAAGAACTACCTCAAACACAAGCGCAAAAAAATGACTTTAGAGGAATTGATTGTGCATTTGAGGATTGACGAGGATAGCTGCAATTCTGAGTAGCGGGCTGGTGAGCATCCAATGGAGTCTAAGGCAAATGCGGTGGAACATGCACCAAAAGAAAAAAAAAATGGAAGTATTCCAGAGAAAGTTCCGCACAAGGCTTTAAAGGAAGGGAAACTAAGAAGTACAAATTCAATGGCAAATGTTACATCAGTGACAAAGAGGAACATCAGGCCAAAGATTGTTGAAGCAAGCGCAAAGGCAAATGGAGATCAAGCAAGAAGCCTGCTCAAGCCAATATGACTGAAGTGGACAAAATTTCCAATGGTGTATATGACATAAATCTTTCTGCAATTGTTTCCGAGGAAAAGCTTGTCGAAAATCCTAAAGAATGGTGGGTGGACACTGGTGCTACTCGCCACATCTGTGTTGACAAAAAGATGTTCACAACTCATTCTGTGGTGGACAACAACAAACAACTTTTCATGGGCAACTCCTTGACTTCTAAAGTTGAAGGACAAGGAAAGATAATTCTGAAGATGACATCTGGAAAAGAACTCACTCTCAATAATGTCCTACATATGCTGGAAATTTGCAAAAATTTTGTTTCCGGATCTCTGTTGAGTAAGAATGGGTTTAGGCTAGTGTTTGAGAGTGATAAATTTGTACTTACTAAAAATGGAATATATGGATGTAGGAAAATGTTATATGTCTAATGTCCTTTTCAAAATGAATGTAATGACTATTGTACCCTCTGTTATTAATAAAAATACATATCTATTTACTTGCTTGAGTCTTCAAATTTGTGGCATGGTAGACTAGGACATGTTAATTATGGATCTTTGTGTAAATTAATTAATATGGAATGTTTACCTAAATTTGACATTGATTTAAATCTTAAATGTAAAATTTATATTGAGACAAGATTAACTAAAACTTCTTTTCATTCAATTGAACAAAGTACGGAACCACTTGAATTAATTCATAGTGACATTTGTGATTTTAAATCAATTCAAACTAGAGGTGGGAAAAAATATGTTATCACTTTCATAGATGACTATACTAGATATAGTTATGTTTATTTAATTCGAACCAAGGATGAAACTTTAAAAACTTTCATTCAATATAAGAATGAAGTTGAAAATCAACTTGGTAAGAAAATTTAAAAACTTAGAATTGATAGAGGTGGTGAATATGAATCACCTTTTGGTGAGTTTTGTAAAAAACATGAAATAATTCATCGAACCACTGTTCTTTACTCACCTCAGCCAAATGGAATTACAGAAAGAAAAAATAGGACTTTAAAAAAAATGATGAATGCCATGTTAATAAGTTCTGAATTACCTCAGAACTTGTGGAGGAAAGAAATACCTTATGTTAATTATATTCTAAATAAAGTACTCCGAAAAAATGTGAATCAAACACCTTATGAAATGTGGCACGAGAGAGTACCATCCTACAAATACTTAAAAGTGTGGGGGCGTTTGGCTAAAGTGGTTATTCCTAGTCCTAAAAAGACTAAGATAGGTCCTAAAACTATTCATTGCATATTCATTGGTTATGCCAAGAATAGTAGTGCATATCGGTTTTTGATTCATAAGTCAGAACATTCCAAAATGAATGCAAATACTATTATTGAAACTCGGAATGCATTATTCTTTGAACATGTGTTTCCTAATAAAACTGGACAAGAGACTAGTACTAATAAAAGATCTTATGATGCTATTACTAGTAATGATCACGAACAAGAGCAAGAATAAGAGATAGATCAAAATGAGGAAGAGAAACCTAGGTGCAGTAAACGTGCTAGAATCTCAAAATCTTTTGGTCCAGATTTTCTAACCTTTTTGTTAGAAAATGAGCCTTTAACTTTCAAAGAAGCTATATCCAGTCCCGAGGCTCCTTTATGGAAAGAGGCTGTACATAGCGAAGTTGAATCCATCTTCCAAAATCGTACTTGGAAATTGGTGGACTTGCTACCAGATTGTAAACCCCTTGGGTACAAGTGGATTTTTAAGAGAAAAATGAAAGTGGATGGATCAATTGAAAAATACAAGGCAAGACTTGTGGTTAAAGGATATAGACAAAAAGAATGTCTTAATTACTTTGACACATACTCACCTATTACTAGAATAACATCCATTAGAATGTTAATTGCCATTGCATCTTTGTACAATCTAGAAATTCATCAAATGGATGTGAAAACAGATTTCTTAAATGGTGAGTTAAATGAAGAAATTTACATGGAACAACCAAAAATATTTTATGTTCTAGGAAAATAAAAGAAAGTGAGTAAATTGGTTAAATCATTATATAGTATAAAACATGTAACGCCCTCAAAATTGTAACACTAAACCCAACAATTAAGACATGCGTTGATATATAAACTAACCACATTCCTTTATTCATTAGAGTTCCATTACATTAGTATTACATGTTAACATCAAAACAAAATGCCCTACGGGCTTACAGCTTTCCAAGTCAACACTTGGTTACAACAAAGAGTTCTAACTCGTTTACACATTAAGCCCTTGGCTTAAAATTACATGTAATACATTAACAGTAAAACGACAAAACTATGTCCGCCACTAGCCTCCCAGCTATGTCCTTGGAGGTGGCATGCTTCCTGTACCTGAAAATGATATTCCCATATAGGGTGAGCCACAGCCCAGTAGAAATACACTAAACCAACCATGAACAATGACTAAAATATTAGCAATTGATAGATGGCCAACACTGATACAATCACATAAATCATATATTTATGTCAAACGACTTACAAGTCCCAATTACTTTTCATTTTCCCTTTAACAACAGATAAGCATACTAGCTCTATCAGTGGCCAAAACCGGTGCCTGCTATTTGCATATATTGTGATAGTCAATCAGCAATAGGTAGAGCATAAGGTCATATGTATAACGGTAGGTCACGACACATTCGTCGTCGACATAATACTATGAGACAACTACTCTCTAATGGAATTATTTCCATAAATATGTGAAGTCTAAAGACAACATAGCCGATCCATTAACCAAATGGATAGCCAGAGAGTTAGTTGATAATTCATCGAGGGGAATGAGACCTAAGCCTATTAAATAAGAGTCACCACAACGGCAACCCAACGTAGTTGACTGGAGATCCCAAGATCTAGATTCAAAGGGACAACCGAGTTGTGTATGACTTATAAAGATCACTGGGGAGTCAAACTCCTGCCCATTTCTATGACAAAATAGTGATGTTTGTAGTATTTTAGGTTAAGTAATACTTTTAATGATTCGTATATCTAGGAATACCTAGTGGAGTATGGCAAGATAGTTTTCATAAGAATCACCCATATGAGCGTGAACTAGGCCGATTCTTTGAGATTTGTAAAGGGCTACAATTCTCTAGAGCACTCATGAAAGACTAGGTTGTTCAGGGCCAAAATGAACACAATAATGAGAATTAAACTGTGTCTGGTAATATTCTGTGTGAGTTCAATTGTCTTGGTTTACACAAATGGTTGAACAGATCAAGACATCATGTTCATTCACTACCAAAAAAAAAATTAAGGTTTTAGAGATCAAAATTTAGGGACAAAATTAATTTTTAGGGACCAAATAATTTTGTTGCGAAAAGTGTCGTTATTATATTTTTAGCGACAAGAATTGGACATTAATGATGAACTATTATCCTTTTAGGACCAAATTTTTTGTCTCAAAAAATAAACCATTTTGAGACTAAATTATTTTGTCCCTAAAAGTCTATTTATTACTAACATTTTCAAAATTTTGTCGCTGAAAGCCTTCTTTTTAACTTTTTAGGATGAACTTTTAGCGACTATTCTCATGACGATGAAAATTGGTCCCTAAATGTCTTTTGCAACAAAATTTTCATTTTTAGAGACCAAAACATTTGGCCTCTAAACCTCTGATATGTTGTAGTGATTGGTTAGCTAGTACATCTGACAATGTCTCACAAGGGAAGTTTCAAAGCCAAAAACTACTTATCCTTTGGAAAATATCACCAATTTTTGTACTCTCTATAATAAGATCATGTTGTTGCATTTTCTCTCCGTCAAATTCCATTCATGTGGAGGATTGTTGGAAATTATGGTTTTTTATTACCTTATTTTGGGCCAACTTTGAGTCTAAATTTGAGTGGGGCCCACACGTCTTTTGGGGTGGGTCTAAAGAGGTGATGTGTTCCTTGCCGCATGGCAAGTCACACGGTGCAAATGGTTCGTCAAAACCATTTATGAGTTAATGGGAAGTTGTTGTCGCTTTCGGGTTCGTGGAATGGGAAATTGAAGAGTCAAAAGTGGGTTGCCTTTAAATGGTTGTCCCACATTGAAACTTTAAGAGAGCTTGTGTATATATATAAGCTCTAGGTGGACAAACAAGGGTTGGGCCACAAGGGGCACCCCAAGTTGGTAGAAGAGAAGTGTTATGGACAAAATACGCTTTCGCTCAAACCACCACACACGCGCCGCGCCGCCACTACCGTCCGTCCAACTAGTTGGGCCGGGAGCGAGTGTGGGTTGTGCGTCGGGTCGGTCCTAATATTAACTTTTTTGGACAAAATTTATTTGAATTTTTTCAAAAAATTCTTGCGGGAAAATTATTTTTTCTAAATGAAATTAATCCAAATTTTGCGCCAAATTTAAATTCAAATTTCTTGCCCAAACAGTGCCTTCTCCGGTTCCATTTTCTAGTAGATTTCAAACAGTTTTGAATTCTGCATTTATTCAGTTTAAAATTTGCACTGTTCTCTTCAATCTACACCTGTTCGGCTATATAGATTTGAATCTGTATTTGTTTAGTTCAAATTGTACCTATTCGGCCTTTCCCAACAGTCACCAATCTGTCTATAAATTAAGACCCTCTTCTAGCAATTTGTTCATTTCGAAAATTAACTTGTTGCCTTTCATTTTTGCTCTCTTGCATATATATTCTTCATATTAGTTTTTTAGAGAAATTTCTAAGAGTATAGAATAGAGTTTTTAGTTCGCCATACAAATTATGTGGAGTGCTACAGCAGTCTATGCAAGATCATTGTATCTTGAGAGATAGATGCCATTTATCCGTAAGCACCGAAGTGGAGCGACTCTATCTTAAGGACAGGGTGTCACACACTCAACTTGATCAGTTTTGTACTTATGCGTTTCGATAAATAAATTCTGTAAGTAATTTATTTTTATTTATTTGATTTGTTTCACATAATTTTCTCTTACACAGAAGATTGTTCCAACATATAATATACACTATATATGTATATATATATATATTTTATTCATGTAATTTGATGCTCAACTTGAGGAACACGAAACCAACTCTTTGTAATGACCCATAATTTTTTTTCTTTTAAATAGCCAGTGCATAATTTAATTGAGCAAATTTTCGAATTTGATTGCTGTGCAAATTCTGTGCTAAAACAGTTCGGTTTTGTATTTTTTAAAAGTAGTTCCCGATCTTGAAAACTTATGAAATTTTTATATGTTGTTCCCATATGAGTCTAGCACGTTGGATAAAAATTTTAGAATTAAATGACGAGTATTTATTTCATGAAAATTCACGGACTAATTGGTGTTCAGTTTAATTTATAGCAGAAGTTGAAATTGAGTTTTCGGTGTTCAGACCAGGATTTGAGATAAATTTGTTGGGACTATTTTGGTATATAATTGGACCATGTTTGGCTTATGGGTGGGACCCATGACTTAGATTTAATTTAAATTGAGTTTGTTTAATGACTCATGTTTAACTGTTTGGTCCTTTTTAATTATGTGATTGGTAGTAACCACCTTGAGAGTTGTTATTATTTATTATATAAGATTATAATAAATATTTGATAGTTGATTTTATAGTGTGTACCATATGGTGAAAAATTATATATTTTTGTGGTGAATAAAATGGGTGCATTGTAGTGAGCAAAATATTATATTTTGTGATGTACAAAAATATTATATTTTGTTGTGAGAAAAATTATATTATTTTATGATTTATGTTATAAAATTTTAAGATATTGTTAAAAATTTTATACATACTATAATAAGTGTAGTGGGCGACAACCCACGAGGGTCTGTCCCCACGCCTCCTTTTGCTTTCCCTCTTTTCAAATTTGTTGACTCTCCTCATTTGTTTTCATTTATTTATTTTTTTTCTTCCTTCTCTTCTTCGCCTCTTTCCCCCATGAATGCTCAATCTTTGAGCTTAGAGTGGGAGTCTTTAGAGTGAGATTTTGCAAAAGTGTTGTAAATAAAAGTTAGAGAGCTCATCGTACTCTTCACGATGGTAGTTTCGAATTCATGATCGGGCGATGTTTGCCTTCCAAATCTGCTCTTCTTTATTAATTGAGGTAGGGATTTTCTTCATATTTTTACATTAAAGTTATGTTAGGGTTACTTTGAAAAAATATATCATTATAAGAGGTATTGCACATATCTATGTATATATATTTTTTCATATTTTTATTTGATAATTTTTGGAAGAAAAATTATGTTGAAATGTTAAGAATGTTGGCATTTTGAGATTGATTTGGGAAAATCATTTTGTGTTGATAATTTTGCAAAGAAATTTGAAAATAAAATTTAATAGTTGTATGGATTGTCTCTACATCATATTATGATTAGATGATTTATTTTGAGAAAAATAAAGTTGAATTTATTTTTATCTTTGGTTTGGAATTTATTTTTGAGAAAAATAAATTAATATTGAGGAATATGGAGTAAATGCTTAAGTAGGAATTATAGAGTTGCTTTGGGATTAAAAACTCTAAAAATGTTATATTCCTATTATTTTATGAAAGATGATATGTTAATAATTAAGTTGTGTTCATTTTTATGAAAATAAAAATGTGAAATGTGAACTTTCAAACTCATAACCTTGAAAATGTTACTATTGGGTATATTTCATAATTTTTGATGTAAATATCATGTTGGTTAAGTAATTTTAGAAAAAGTTGTGAAATTGTTATTGGTAGAGAATTTGGTAAAAATATTACCTCTTTAAATAGTTTGGCATGAAAAATGGTTGTATTGAAATATAGTTATGTTTGAGGAATGAGGCAAGTGAAGTTAGGTTTGATATTATAAATTTGAAATTTTTTTAATATAATAAACTTACTAATTTAGCGGATTAAATTAGTTTTGGTTAAAAGGTTATATCCGTTATGGTTAAAAGTGTGTTATTAAGATTATACCATAACTTTTTACATAGTAGGATGGAAATGATAACATTTAATAAGTAAGGATTTCCTTTGAATTATATATATGTTTTTACAAGATCTAGATGATTTTCGAAATCATCCTTTAATTTGTTTTGAAAATTGATTGTTGATTCAAGAAGATGAGAGATTTTTTTTAAAGTGGGTTTACTTTCTTTCTCTTTTTAAAATAGAAATGGAGGGTTTTGAACTATGAGGACTGAAGAGAGATATTTTTGGTCACTTTCTTTCAAAAAAGGAAGATAAGTGGTTTTGGTAAGAAAACCTAGAAATTGGGGTTTTTTAAGAAAGATGTTGACAATTTTTGAAGATGTTGTTATATTTATTTTGTGTGCCAAAATAAATGATGTTTGAAGAATTGTTTATTTGTTTACATATAAATAATGGTTTTCATGGAATATGAGAATTGTTGAAATTTTAAAAATTGTTGTTCAAAATGTTGATATACTCTTGAAGTGACTAAATGGTTGAGATTACTCTAAGTGTGAGAATTTTGTTGTCCCATGGATGAATTGGAAGAAAATTATTTATATTCATCTTGAGAAATTATATTGAAATGTGAAATGAGAATTTTGATCACTATGGGAATATTGTGTAGAAGTATTGAAAGTGGAAGAAATATTGCATTGTATTATTAATCATTGCATTGACATATTAATTCATTTGATAATGAGGAGCTTTGAAATTTGATTTGAAAACTTTGCATTGAGAAAGGAATGTTGGGAAACAAGTTTTCATGAAATGAGTTTGGGATAAATACGGTGGTAAGTCTTGAAATGTGGTGTAGATTACAGGTGTCAAGCCTTCCAGTTAATACTGGTAAAAATGACAGCTACAGGTGTCGAGCCTTCCAGTTAATACTGGTAAAAATGACAAATTGGTAGTACTTGTATAGTCTACTTGCAGATACCAGCCTAGGGATTACCTGAGTCGTATTTACCATCTTGAAATTTTATTGAAATTGTTGGATTAATGTGTTTTCAAAATGGCATTGTACGTAAGATTTTCAAAAGATGAGAAAAATATTTTGAGCATGACATGACATATGCATTCATCTCATAAGACTGTATAAAATAGATTTGATGAATTGTTTAATTATTTGATTCAATTGATACTGAGATAATTGAATGAATTGAAAAGGATGTCCTGTTGCTATTGAAACATGTTTATTTATTTAAGTTGACTTGTTGTGGTTAATTAAATAAATTGGATTTAAAAGATTATGTAATAAATCATATAGTTTTGATATGATATGATTTCACGTATATGTATGAGTATTTTGGTACCCGCATATCTTCTAATGTTTTAGTATGTGATTACTTGGTGAGCTAGTGATTGCTCACCCCCTACCTGTACATGTATACAGGGAATGCTATTCGGATTTGAAGATCAAATAATGGGTTTTACCATTTTATAAGTGTAATGTAGTGATGGATTGTATTACTTCATTTTTTGTTTGGCTGAGTGCTATTTTTTTGTAAAGAGTAGTGTATTCTCTTTTATTATAAGTCTCAGGGCATTTCTTTTATTTGTATGTAAATGTCATTGTTATATAATGAGAGGGAATATGTATATTTAATTATTTATCATTTCATCTAAGGATAAAATATTATTTGTAAATGGACTTAATTAATGAATATTGATAAGATTATCCGAGTAATAAAATACGGGGCGTTACACTCTTCATGTCAGATTGCCATGTAGAGGAGAAGTTATTAATTGGTCTTGGGGTATCGCCGCATGGTGTTTTAATAGTATTATGATTGATGAATGAGATAAAATTTATGATTTTATATTAATTAATTAAAAAAATTTAAAAAATGATAAATTATAATTGATAAAAGGTAAAATGGTGCTGATTCTAAACCAACCAATAATTTTTGCATGCGCAGCCGCCCTCATTGTTCACATGGCCAGATGCCCTCATTGTTCACGTGGCCACTTCTTTTGTTGTTTATACTAGTGCGAACATCGTGCGAACATGATTTACTATACCCCTGATACAAGAAATTTATATTAAGATGATAACAATACAAAATTATTTCAAAATATTGTTATTAAATTCATGGGTTAATAAAAGTAAAAGTACAGGAATCATATTTAATGATAGAGTGAAAAGATTTTAAATCTTGTGATAAATTCATAGATAATGAATATTGCTATAAAAAATAAAAAAAGTTCAATGAAAGTTGAATCTTTCTATTTTTTTTTTCTATGCCGCATCAAAGTTTAAGATCTTCAGATAATTAATTTTATTGGCTAATTTTATAGAGCTCATTTGGAAAGTAAAGATTCTAACCAAAACCAAATGAGTTCAAATTTACTAAAGCTGAAAATCTCAACTTTAAGATGAAATTGACCCATTATGAAACTAATTTGGACTCATTTTGATAATTTAAACCATTCATCTTATACAATTAACTAAGAAAATTATTAATGCAAAAAATTAAAAAGATCCAATATCGATTGTCATTCCATTAAATTATTTTTATCTATATAGTAATACATGTTTTTAAAAATAGATCATCCATTTGTTATATGACATATATAATTTGATTATATGATTAATTATGCATGATCAATCTAATTTTTTGCGTACATATTTTTCTTAACTTGTCGTATAAGTTGAACGGCTTAAATTACTGAGAGAGTACAAATTGATATCATAATGCACGAACTTCACTTGTAAATTTGAGATTTTCTACATTAGCAAAACCAAACTCTTATTTCCTATATGTTTTTTTTAGTAAAAGGTCAAAAACTAATTTTTCAAATATATCAATTTTTTTACATCATATTTTAGCCAAAAAATAAGAAATTAAAAAAAAAATTAGTAAAACAACCACTTCTCAAATGAATTATAGGAGAAAAAACATCATAAAATTAAAAGGTAGAAGATTATGTAGATCAACAAGCAAACTAAATCGGTTTAAAACCTTCAAATACACTTGGTTGTCTATATATTGGACAAGGAGCACTGACATTGAGTGATGATATATTATACTCAAGACCAATATTAGTGTTACATAATATTTTTTATATTTTAATTTTATGTACCTAACATTATTAATAATTCAAAGAGTAATGATATTACAAATAAAAAAATGATACAAAATTTATATGATAAAGACTGAATATGGCTCAATATAAACTTCACATGTTAGAACAAAATACCATGGCAATGCTTTTTATTTAAACAATAAAATTACCACATTAATAGTGTTTTTTTTTTTTTTTTTTTGTTTTTTTTTTTTGTTTTTTTTTTTTTTTTTTTGTATAAGTTTTTTCAGTGGATGGATTTTCCTAATACAAAGGAAATGAAATATAATAATGGCCTATAGCATCTAGGCAACAGAAAGAGTTGGTTTAGACAATGGGAGTGTTTGGTAA
>NW_021025908.1:795816-821242 GCF_004153795.1 Camellia sinensis
GGTCTTGGATAGGCGGGATCAAGTTTTGCGAGGCAAGACCATTCCCTTAGTGAAGGTTATGTGGAAACATCACGGAGTGGAGGAAGCCACATGGGAACGTGAGTTGGAAGTCCGCGAGAAATATCCGGACATGTTTGTCGATATGTAATCTTGTATTTAGATTTCGTAATATTGTTGAACTTAAGAGCTTTATATATGTCTTAAGTTGAAAAATATTGAAAATGTTTTGGTTTAATGGAAATATTTTGAAACTTGCCTCATAATGGAAGTTTAGTGTAACATTGAATATGTTGAATATATTGTGGAATTGGAGTTATATCATGAAATTGAATATGATATGGAAATGGGAATCATGTATATTGAAAACTGTTGAAATTGAAAGGAAATTGCATATTGATAGTGCAGGTTGATATATATATATTGTGAGATGCCTCTTGATAAGAGATGAAATGACAGGTATTGGGTCAAGTTATTTATTATTGTAATATAATATTGTTGGAAATTGAGAAAAACCTGTTTTTGAAAACTTATGCATAATTTCGGGGACGAAATTCTTTAAGGGGGGAGGGTTATAGCGACCCCGGTCTTTTCCCATTCAGTTGTTGTATCCGGACTTATGTTCCGTAGACCCCGTTGTTATATAATTGTTGTTGTTGTCCTTTAATTTCTTATTTTTGAGTTATAGGATGTGTTGGACATGTTTGAAACAGGTTGGTTGTGTTTGGATGTCCATTTAATTCCAACTAGTGTCTATTAAATTTTCATGATGGTTCATTCAATTCCAATTAGTGATCTATTCATATTCCATTAGTGGGATTTTATAACAAACTTGTCCATTCATATTTCTAACTAGTGTTCATTTAATGCTAGTTAGTGTTCATTTAATTTCAATTAGTGTCCATTTAATTTTAACTTGTCTTTTCATTTTCCAATTAATGGGCTTTAATAACAACCTTTCAATATCACTTTTTCATCTCCCTACACACCTTCTCTCTAGGTTTTCATCTCCCTCTAGTGTAAATCTATACTAAGTCCTTTGTAAGAAAGGTAGAGTGGGTTGAGGGCTTCATTTTAATCTGAAAGTTTGGCGATTTGGAGCACTTTGGTTTTTGGCCTTCATCTTCTCCATTCGGGTTATTTATTTCGAGGTAGGGATTTCTTACTCCATATTATAGGTTTTGTCCTAAGTTTTGGTATTTTGATATGTTGGGGGTTGTTTGGTAATTTTGGGAAAAACTCTAATTGTTGTAATAAATTAATTTGTATAATTAATTTAGGAAAAATTGGGGAATTTAGTTGAGTTCATGAAATTGAGGAATTTATTAATTAAATGGTGTAGTTGATTTGTTTAATCACTCACCTATGAAAATGTTGGAATTATATTAGTTGATTCATTTATTTCCTGTTTAGAAATAACTGTTTTGGGCTATCGGTGGAGGATAGTCGTGATTGTTGTAGACATTGCATGTGGATTAGGAAAAACTGAAACTAATCACATTGGTTAAGTCATTGATTTAGACTGTTGAATTAATACAGAAAATACATGTATTGATTGTGTGTTGTACATGACAAGTGTTTAATACATTGTATATGTATTTTTGTTTGGGAGGAGATAGGGGATGGACTCCATTAGCACCACTATATGTGTGCTTATTGATTTATGGAAGTGTTTTTGCATGTTGTTGATACAGCACTAAAATGTGTATCAATCGGGAAGTATGGAAGTGTTTTGGTATGAGCCTTAGTCTCATTTGTTTTGTTGATATTGGAAGAAATGTTAATGTGATATTTAGTTCACTGTTATAGTTTGGCCAGGTTCTGAGCCATATTGATATAAATGGAAAGTTGAACAAATAATGGAAAATGAAACGTGTCATCGACATTAATGTCATGAAACTGTATGTTGGGAAAGTGAATAGTTGTGTTAACCATCTATTGAATACTATTGCTTTATTCAATGCTTATATTTGGTTTAGTATGTTTCTACTGGGCTGTGGCTCACCCTATATGGGAACATCATTTTCAGGTTCAGGTGATATGCTACCTCCAAGGACTTAGCTTGGAAGGAGTTGGAGTTGAAGACTTTGTTTAGTTTAGTTGTTATTTATTTTATTTGATATTACATGTAAACAATCAAGCCAAGGGCTTAATTTGTAGTAGAGTTAGTACGCACATTTTGTGTACAAGTGTTGGCTTGAAAAGATGTAAGCCCGTAGGGCATTTACTTTTGATGTTACATGTAATGCTTTTCAATAAGAATACTCTGATGAATGGTATAATGGTTGGTTTTCTTTTATTAATGCATGTCAATGTTATATATTATGGGTTTATTTTGAGGGCGTTACACTCTATAAATAAGACCTCCCACTTTAGATTTTAGGGTTAGGAAATATTTCCAAAGGCTTTGAAGGTTTTTGAGAGCTAAGAACATCCATCTTCCTTTCAAAAGCTTCCTTGACATCATATCACCTTTTAGCTATACATACACAATACATACACCATTGGATTTTTGTTGAAATTTCAAAGATTATTTCAGAAACCTGAGAGTATTTGGAATCAAGTTTGTCAACTAAGAAGTTACCTCTCTTTTCAAGAGGTACAATTTTGCATCTTTTTCCTTACTTCTTTTTTACTCTTTTCCTCTCTTTTTCTTGTTTTATACACTGTTTTGGGACTATTTTCAAGGGCTAAAACTTGTGATTTAAAAGCTACCAAAGGTGGAGGGGTTAACCACCATTGCTTGAACCTTATCCCATAACTTTTATCCTTGTGTATCCCAGTTGTTTATTTAAATTTAGCCACTATTTTTGGACTGTTTTGGAGCTGTTTTTGGACTGTTTTGGGGGTGAAATATGTGATTTAAAATTGCAAAAAGTAGATGGGTTCACCCCTCCTTAAGCTTTGTTCCATTGCTTTTTTTCTACTCTTTTTACTTACCTTCTCTTGGTTTTGCCACTGTTTTTCTTGGCATTTGGGGCTGTTTACTAGTTTTTAATTTATGCTTTGAATATTAGGTTTGTAGTGTTATAAGTCCTCATAGATTGGTTGTTTAGACCTTAGACACCAATTCATTTGAGTTGAAAGCTTTATGTACTTAGTTTTCATGCAAAGAGTCCCACTTTTGTAATAATCGACTTTGCATAATCATTTATGCAACCTCCCTATTTTTTTATTTTTTTGTGTGTAAGAGTTGTTTCAAACAATAGTTGTTTAAGCATGAGAAAGAGACCTTCAATGCTTAATGGTTTAATCTCTTCAGAGGTTCATTACCAGGGCACTACATCTCTCTCATGTCAAAAACAACTTCTTGTTTGACACTTCTCTTCATCAGTGGACATATTTATCACTTTTGGATAAAATGAATTAAAACACAAGAAATGGAAAGGTAAGTTGGAAAAGGGTAATAAAATTGGCTTAAAATTGGATTAAAACTGACATAAAGATCTAATAAAAATTGGTATAAGAATGGACACACTCTAACCACGTTGAAATCGTGATAAGAGGAAGGGACTCCAACCATGCCGGAATCGTGAGAGGAGAAAAAAAAATTCCAAACATGTTGATATCGTGTGAGAAAGGACTCACTCTAACCACACTAAAATCGTGAGGAGAGGAAGGGACTCCACCCACGCCAGAATCGTGAGAGAAGAAAAAAAAATTCCAAACACGCTAAAATCGTGTGAGGAAGGACACACTCTAACCACACTGAAATCTTGAGAAGAGGAAGAGACGCCAACCACGCTGGAATCATGAGAGGAGAAAGGTGAACTTGAGATCCAAAGGCGTCTCACGGGAGAGAAGAAATAGTGAACAAATCCAAACGCGTCTCACGCAAAAGGAGAAAGGTGAACTTGAGATCCAAACGTGTCTCACGCGAGAGGAGAAATAGTGAACAAATCCAAACGCGTTTCACGTGAAAGGAGAAAAGTGAACTTGAGATCCAAATGCGTCTCACGCGAAAGGAGAAATAATGAACAAATCCAAACACGTCTCATGCGGGAGAAAAAATGTGAACTAACCAACAGACGTACCTAACCGTATTTCCTATGGAAAGGGAAAGATTTTAACTGGGTAAACATCACATCCTAACACGTTTCTCATGAAAGGAGCGAAGGTAAATTCCAAGGCCAAACGCATCTCACACGAGTGGAAGAAGGTATAGTAAAATAATTTCTTTTTATTTATTTATTTTTCAAAAATCAAAATTTTTTTTTTGTATAAATACCAAATACTGTATATATATACACACCATATACATAATACAAATATGTATATAGGCACACACAAGCAAGCTATACACATATATGGAGACACACACACACACACATACACATATATGAACAAAAACACATACACAGACATATACAGTATATACATATTCATATACAGACCAAATACATACTGATATGTACATACAATACACATATACACATTCGGAGAATATTCTGTTACTGATAAGGAATATTCTATTTGTTGACGTCAGTGAGGAATATTCTGCTACTGATAAGAAATATTTCGCTTGCTGATGTCAGCGTACGCAAAACACGCAAAAATAAGAGAAAACCACAAATGCATTAATACGGGGGTTCAAACCCCCAATCTCAAGCTCAGCCTCCCAGTCCTTAACCGTCGAACCAGACCACCTAATCGAGCCACTCTTGTGACAAAATATTCAAAGAAATATACATATATATATAATACATATGCATACAATACACATACACATAAAACCAAAACACAAAAAGAAACACTCGTTGCTATGGGGTTCGAACATCTAACCTCAGGCTCAGCCTCACAATCCTTAACCATCGAACCAGACCACTTAACCAAGCCACTCTTGTGACAAAATATTCAAACAAATATATATAATACATATACACATATGTATGCAACTCTCTCGCCTCTCCTGTTTTTGTCTCTCTCTCTCTCTATCTCTCTTCCTTCAACTGCCACACCTAACACGCGGCTTTGCCTTTTGCATCAGCCGGCCGACAAATTGCCTCGGCTCTCTCTCCCTCTTTGTCTTCTTCTTTTCTTCCATCTTCTTCTCCTTCTCTTCTTTCGTCTTCTTCTTCATCACTACTTCCACCTTTCTTTTCTATTTCTCTTCTGTCTTCTTCCTTCTTTTCCGTCTTCTTCTTCATCACTACTTGAGAGAGATAGAACAGAGAGACTGAGCGGACAAGAAAGACTGCCAAAACTCAGTCTTCTCTCTACTATTGCTATGTCCTTCCTTTTTTTTACACCTCTCCCCTTTACCACATGGCCTCATCTCATCCCCTCACTTTCTTTCCAGACCTTAATGATCCCATAAGCTCCCCTAGATAGAGTGCCCCTGCTTATGCTCCTCTTAACTTTCCTATGTTGTCGGTCAAGCAAATAATGGCAGCTCAATCTGACATTGAAGCCAACCACTATACGTTGAAGTCCGGCATGGAGATAGTGACTGCAGTCTCCAATTTGTCTCATCGGCTACAAAATAGAACAAGTGAGATACACCAGTTAAACGTCCAACTCTCTCTGCTCCAGTGCATGTACAAAGATATGTGAACAAAGATTTGCGCACTGAAGATGGAGAACAAAGAGCTGATATGGCAAGCCACCTCCATGTCCTGATTTGGAGTACCTTCGTACTCTGCCTTTGATGGTCGGCAGGGATTCGACTCTCTTGGCGGTTTTGTAAGCACTGAGGCAAGGTCTCCAAGGATCTCCCAAGATGGAATCAAGATGAAAAGATCAGCGGGAGAGTCGAGTAAGTGAGGTCAGCACGTGGCCTTCATCAGAAAACGAAAGAAAGAGAAAAAAAATCCCCTCTTTTTTTTTGTTTTTCTTTTTTTCTGTATTTTGTTTGTTGTTTTTTGTATATATGCTTGGGAGTGGCTTCAACTCTCTTTTGTACAAATTTGATCGAGGCTTGATCACCGAAGTTAATAAAATGATTTTTTTTTTCGTTTTTTTGTTTTGTGCAAATCCGAATGGAAAATTCTAATGGCATGAATGGCACAACACTGAGCATAAAAATCATTTTGTCTTGAAAATGGCTTTATTTTAATGAATTCTGAACTGAATATTGAGCCTATGACTGACCAAAACACAAAATGCAACTCAATGAAAAAAAAAATAAAGAAAAAACCATCCCAAATGTACCCCTTTACGCTTGTCGGAATAAAATGGACACAAAAGAGAGCAACACCGCTCAACTGCCCGACGGAAAAGCATTGCCACTGACAACAAGCAAAAACCATGTTTCTCGGAATAAAATGAACACAAAACAAAATATCACTGGTCGGCCGCCCTACGGAAAAGCATCGCCGGCGACAACTACTGTGCATTTTCCGGCGATTGCTTAATTAAGGTGATGAGAATTCGAAGTGCAGGTAAAGGACAAAAACCTGACTCAACTGTGCCTCTAGTTCATTGCTTTCACCTTTTATTTTGGTTTTTTGACTGAAAAGATTTTGATCAACATAGGAGTTTGATGAGCATACTTGTTCCACTTTTCCATTTTGAAATCATGTGAGTCAGGCCGTGAGCACTGAAAATTTTCTCTTTTTGGGTCCAAAGATTGGTCTGAGTTTTGCAAACCTGGAATAATTTTTGAGAAAATCAGTCAACTTCATTGAAAGTCCTCAAAATCTATTTTCCCAACTGACCACTACCCGATCAAAGTGAAATCAACCTTTAAGATGTATAACTAAATTCGTCTTGCAACTAAACCCATCATAAGGGAGAAATAGGACAATTGAATCAAATGGGGACAAGCCAATCAAATATGGATAGCTGAGTCGAATAAAGATATATCAACCAAACATGGACGAGATGAGTGAATTGAAAAAAATGATTAGGGGCAAACTTCAAGATAAACCTGCCTACGAATCCCAAAGATGGGAATCAGGCCTCATTTTTTTTTTTTTAACTCTAACTTTTGTCTGGGTCACCCTTCCGGGTTCTTGGCCCAGCGAGCCTCTTAAGGATAGAAAAGTTAACTTGTCTATGTTGATTGGTCGTAGGATCTCTAAGCCATCTGAATCCACAAGAATGCCTACTGTTTCTGACTAAATAGTCTTGATGATGTAAGGGGCCATTCAATTGGGTCTGAATTTGCCCCTAGTGTCATGGATGAGAACTTGATTTTCCTTTAGCAATAAATTTTCTTCTTTCAAATTCTGGGATTTCGCTTTCTTGTCGATCTCCATTGGCTTAAAAAATGACACAGCTTTGAATCTTTGAGCACATCTGACCTTTTTGCCCCTAGTTCAAGGGTTGCTTCTCATCCAGCTATGCAAACTTCCTTCAATCACATCTGACCTTATTGCCCCTAGTTTACGAGCTGCTTTTAATCCGGCCATGTAAGCCTCATATTGTGGCTAATTGTTTGAACATTCTACATCAAGGTTTCAAAAGAAAAAGGGGTTAAGTCTTGAGGCCAAGAGTGATCCTATGCTGTACAATCTTAAGATCAATTCCAGGCATGTTTTCATAGGACCCCACAAAAATATTTTTGATATCTTTTAATAAAGTGACAAGTCGCTCGTGCCCCTCTGAAGACAATGTAGAACCAATCTGGACCAAAGCGAGGATCTTTCTCAGTATTCACATTAACAGACATGATCTCATTCATTAAGGGCTTTGCACACCTCTCTTCCTCTCTGTCGATCAAATTTTGCAAATCCCGAGTAATTCTTTCCTCTTTGTTTTCATCATAGTTTTGGAAAAAGTTTTGAAAATCTTTGGTCAATGCAATGATTTAATGGCACAGAGAAGTAGGTGAAAATTACTGTCGTTTCATTCAGATCTTTTGGCCTAATGACTGAAATAGACTCAAAAGAAAGAAAAAAAAGATAAGACAAACACAAACAGGACAGTGATACCCGAGTTAACACCCTCGAAATCACCACACTCTGACACAACAAGACTTACTCATTACCTAGTTCAGAAAGTAAAACAAAAAATATTTTCAAATTGCTAAAATCAATACGTGCCATCTACCATGTTTGGAGTAAAATGCATGCCATCAGCAGGTGGTTTATCTCTGATCACAGGACCAGTCGCACTATCCCCCAATTGATCCTGTTCCGATAGATTTTGTAGGACCTGGTGGAGTGATGATCTTGTCGTCAATCAGGTCTTGAACTTCATGGCAAAGGCAAAAACAACGGTTAGTGTCATTGTCGAGTTGCTGATGGAAGGCACAATAGTTGGCAGCGTCATGCCTGGTTGAAAGGCGATCAGGGAGAGGTCAAAATTTAAGGGGTTTGAGGTGGCCTTGTCCCATGAGGATTTGGAGAGCTTTAGACAAGGTCATGTAAAGGGAATTGAAGATGTGGTTACCAGTCCTGGAAGTATTGACAAAAGGGTCGGCAGGTGTTGATTGGGTTTGATGATCTTTTACGAGTGTAGGACCGGAGCTGGAAGGGGTGTTTCTGGTATGACATCCCTTGTCATGGCCTACCCCCTGGTTCAAAATGATCCTAACCTAAGCGACAAAAGTGTCATCCATAGTCTTTGTAACAACTACAAGCACTTGCTACTTGTTCAACCCTTTGACTTTTAAAGCCTCAATAGCCCACATGAGATGTGCATAAGAATCAATACTTGTCCCGGCTTCGTTCTTGCCACTTACTTCAGCTTTGCCAAGGGATTGGGTGGCTATATCAGAGTGAGGTCCACTTGTTGTTGATATGGCATCACCTAGACATGAGCTAACTTTGGGTTGGCCCTTTCCAATTACAGCTCACCCCAAGATCAATGAGTTTTTTACCGTGAAATTTTTGGCATGTGATGTGGCCAATGATGGAGCCAAGATCCCAAAGGCTAAATCTGCCACAGTGCTTTGAAGATCTTTAATCATGCTTAACAGCTCAGATGTAGTGGGTTTGGCTATTGGTGCCTGCAAGGTATTTAAACCGACTTGGTCTCAATGAACTGGTTGGGCTAGGCTCTATGGAGTGGGTTGGACTGGAATTAGACTACTAGGGAGTTCAATTTTGGGGGTTTGAGATGATTAGGTCTCAGGTGCATCCATCATACACAAGTCTGTGTTTTCTAGAGTGAACACCTCAGGCTTGGGTAAATGGGTTGGGGTGATGTATATGCTGGGGTTGTAGGTGGATGGCAATGTAAGGATTAGGTTGAGGTGTGGAGGTGATGGGTTAGTGGTGACATGAGGTCTTTTTGGTGGAGCTATGATCTCTTCATCAATAAGATCCTGAATCTTATGATGGAAGCGGATGCAACGGGTCATATCATGACCGTGTTGTTGATGATAGGTACAGTATTTATCGCGTACATGTCCTAGTGGAAGAGGACTTGGGAGGGGTCGGGGTTCTAGGCACTCTAGGTGCCCTTTTTCTAGTAGAATTTTCAAAGCTTGAGAGAGATCCATGTAAAGATGATGAAAACTTCAGGCTTGGGGCCAAGTCGAAGTGGTTGATCTTAGGCTATTATCAGCAATAAAGTTTTTGATGGGAGTGGTTTGTGAGGTTGTGCCAGCAAATGTATTTGCTATCTTGGCCATTGTAGTGACGATATTGATCTCTACAGGGCTTGGAATAGTGCCATTGCTAGCATTGGTACCCCTAGTAAATGGCCTCTTTGTTAGTTCGCTGGTTCTCTAAATGGTTCCTTTCTTGAAAGCACTCTCAATTTTAACCCCTAACTCATGTAAAGTGGCAAAGGTAGATAGTGGTGTGATGATTATTCTCTACAACATGTCCGGTTCAAGGTTCTAAACTTCCAAGCGAACTTGTTCCCTTTCTGATGGCTTGCTTGTCATTTTGGTTGATTTTTCCCTCCATCTTCAAACAAAGTCAATGAAGGGTTCCTTGGGATTCTAAGTAGTTGCCTCTAATTCACTGATAGTTACCTCTATCTGAGTATTATAGGAATATTGATTAACAAATCCCTCAGATAATTCCTCCCTCCGTTTGGTAGAATCCTCCAGCTTGGCATACTAGATAGCTGCCATGTCTGATAGAGTTCTTCCGAACAATGAAAATTTATGGGCTCAAGTTAGGCCTATTGGCCTCAAAACATCTAAAAATAGGCGAACATGAACAATGGGGTCCCCACTACCATCAAATCTGTCAATGTGAGGCATCTTGAATTTTTTCTGGCAATCTAGCTGAGACCTTGGTATAACCATCTTCAATATCCGGAATGGAATTGAAGCCTTGTGATTTTTTAAGCGCTTTCTCTAGCCTGACAATTTTGAACATAATTAGATCAATATTGTTGATGTCAAAGGGAAGGAGTCCCCCATGAGGCTGCGTCAGAGGCCTAAAAGCTGGAGCATGTGCAAACATCTCTTGAGAATCCAAAGCCTAAGGGTTTTCAACTGGTAGAGGTGGATCAGGATTCGGCTGGGCGGTCGGGACTGGATGTACAGTAGATACCGAAGCCCCAGATGGGTGTCATATGTCAGCGATAGTTTCTTCTTGTGCGGTCATTCTTTGATTCAAGGTATCCATGGTTTTCTGGAAAGTTGCTATCATAGTAGTAACCTCCTCTGCACTCTGAGCCATTATAGGTCTGGGAGAATTAGGTGCTGGTGAGCTGAGTGGGTGGGGACGAACAGGTGTTTGCTGAGTGCTCTGTGCTGGTGCTGATAACTGTCTGTCTCTTCTTCATCGAGCAATCGGTGGAAGAGAGACCAATGTTGTCTGACCGTCAACAAGATCCTGGATTCTGCAAAGCCTGCCCAAGTGAGTCTACAAAACTTGGGGGATATTGGGTCTATCTGAAGCTATTTTTGTAAACTACCTAGCAAAAGAAAGAACAGAAAGGCAATCAAAATCGGATAGCACTTCGGCCCAATTTGCAACAAATAACACAACTGAAGCACTGTATTTCTCACTGAACTCTACCCCTCTTCAAAACTTATATCAACTTTTGTATCACTAATACGGTGCATCCCTATACAGTTTCACTATAAGAGCACATACCAGATAAAAGAGAACCAAAGCATCCCTATAAGGGGGTAAGGTTATTCTGTCCTAGATATTGACATGATCTAGGCTGCACTATTTTCAAACTAAGAGTTTCATAACATCCTGTATATGGGTGGCATCCTGTCATAGTTTGGAACAGTCACTATGGCTAATCCAGATCCAAGGGTTGTGTTTCCAACATGGTAGAGCCTATGACCAGTCAGCCTTTTGGTAAGCTTTTGGGCAAGCCTCCGGCAAACCGTTCAGGAATAGCAGATGGAAAACACAATGACTTAGAGTAACAATGTAAATGCAATGCAAAGAACATATAAGTGTAGATAAAAATTCACATCATAATTTTCAAGTCAAGTTCTCTAAATCCCTAGTAGAGTCGCCAAAAACTGTAGCTCGCTATTCGTGCTCCTCAGAGGGGCTTAGTCTTCATGGATACGATAGCCCTACAGTTCGGACTCCCGTGGTTCTGAATCTGATTTCACAAATACAATGTGAAACAGTGAAAATAAAAAAGAGTCCAAATCTGACAATTCTTTAGAAAAATCGATTTTGAATCAAAAATGCCAAAAATAGACTGCATTACCAGATTTCAGAGTCGCTACCTAAATATTTTGGGACATTTAGGAAACCCGTGACTCGTGCCAAAGGCCACTTGTCTGTCATCACCAAAGTGTCTTGACTCGAGAACTTAAGTATGAGAGGGGAAGGTCATGAATTGAGCACCCCACTTACCCAATCAAAGATCGGTCTCTACTAATCATGATGTGATTCTTATGTACAATAAATGCTCTTGTTCTGATTATTACGCTATCTTTACTATGTGATTCACACAAGTATAGACTAATTTCACGAAATTTGGAATGTTTTGTTTTCATGTTTGTTTTGAAAAAAAAAATGTTTTGAATATGTACCACTTAAAAAAGTGATCTCATATGTAAATCAATCAAAGTATCCCAATTTAAGCAAATAGCCTTCATCCACAGGCATTCAAACAGGTATATCAACTAAGCATTTAGCCTCATGGTAACATGTTCGATATGGTAGCAATCACACGTATGCAATATGCTAAAGCAAAATAAATGCTTACCCCAAATGTCCTAAGACTAGCCAAAAGAATGAAAATAGTTAGAAGAAATGCATGATCCTAAATAATGCAACATGACTAATGCAACACATACGACATGCAATTAATAGGCTCAGCCACTAGCATGGCATACGAGTCAATTCAAGGCATGTGCTAGCACATGTATTCAAGTAAGAAGTTTGAAATTGACATTTGATTAATATGATGAGCCGAACCTCTATGCATACAAAACGAACGGATGCAAGTCATGGAAAATGCTAAGGAAAACATATGATACTATATGCTATCCATCATAAGCAGAATAAAAGGGAGAAAGAATGGGGGTTGGAAGACATCCACAAATTATTACGTATTTGTCCTCGCTCAAGAGGTCTGAATGTCTGAGTGTCCAAATTAACTACTTACTACAAATCCAAATGAATAATAAATGAAGAACTATTTAATTTATTACAACAATGATATTACATAAACCAATGATTGCACATGTACTCATGACGATATTCCTCAGAAACTGCTCTGTCTGCCTTGCTGGGAACTATTCTGTTTCACCCTCAGCCACATGTTTTCAACCAAAAGTGCTCTATTTACCATACAATGGAGCCCAGCTGGCCCACAATGAGACCCGGCTGGGCCCAAATAAATCTGGTCGTGCCTTATGTTTTCGCAGAAAACTATTTTTTGTGCTTTGAGGTGAAGATAGTGCAGATAGAGCATTCCTAAGCCATGTTTGTCCTTTCTGCTCTTCTCTATCATAGAGATACTCAAGAGAGGAGCGAGTTCGGTTCTCAAACTTGCAAGTTGATTGTGTGATGGTTTCAGACACGATAGGAAAAAAAAATTAATAAATGCAATGAAAGACAAAGAAGGGAGGTAAACAAGCTTCAAGAGTCATCAAACATCATAGATTAGTATACGATAGCTCTAGAAGTGATGGATTCGGTATAACGTGTTTGGAATTTGTTTTTCCTCCTCTGACGATTCCAACTTGGTTAGAGTCTCTGCATCTTCTCACGGTTTCAGCATGGCTAGAGTGTTCTTCTTCTTCTTCTCACGATTTCAACGTGGTTAGAGTGTGTTATTGTAGACGCGCCCGCGTGGGGGCCCTCGCTACTACAGTTCGGACTTGATTTCGTGTCACGGTTCTAAATCTGAACCATAGAGTCCAAATCTGGCAAATCGTTTGAGAAAATAGATTTTTTGAAAAGAAGTGCCAAACATGGACTACTTTGCCAGATACAGAGTCGCCACCTAAATATTTTAAAATGGGGGAATTTAGGAAACCCTGACTCAGTGCCAAAAGGCCACATGTCCGTCATCACCAAAGTTGCCTCGGCTCGGGAACTTGGGTACGATTGGGGAAGGTCAGCTATGAGCACCCCCTCTCGCCCGGTCCGAAGACCGGCCTCTACTAACCGTGATATCCAGTTTTGAAAACGTTATGCATTCTTATTCCATTTATTAGCCTAGAATTACTATGTTATGCGCACAGCAAACAAGTATAGACTAGATTGCCTAATTTGGAAACAAACATTGCATATCTGTTTGTTTTGAAAATACTTTGGAATTTGCTACTCGCAAGTAGGCTAAAACACGGATTTCAACGAGTTTTTCCAACTCAAACAATCCAACCTTCACCCACAGGCATTCAAACAGTTTATCACATAAGCATCTAGCCACATGGTAAACATGCTGCCATGATAGCATTCACACACATGCGAGATGCTAAAGCATAAATACTTACATCCTCCTCAAGTCAATTCCTCATTTCTCATAATTAACTATACAAATTAATTAACCAATGTAATTAGGGCATTTTCCATAATTAACATTACAACCCTTAGGTTCCATTTTCATTAATGTTTTAACATTAATTTTCACCTTTCCATGCCAAACATGCATCTAGGTTTTATATATTTAAAACCCCATTTTTTGCAAACTTGCACAAAAGTCCCAAACTTTCACAAAATTACCAAACCAACCCCCAACATCTCAAAATACTAAAATTTAAAGACAAAGCTCATAGTAAGGAGTAGGTTATCCCTACCTCGAAGTTAGAGCTTGGATGGAGAAGAGACCAAAACCAAAGTGCTCCAATGACCAAGATTCTCGGATCAAAACGACGCCCTCGACGATCCACACAACTATTACAAAGGCCGAAGAGAAGGAAGACACTCTAACTAGATCAAACCCTAGAGAGCAGGGAGTTTCTAGAGAGAGAGGCTCTCAAAAATGGGTTTTAGAAAAAGTAGGAGAGAGAAAGAAAAGCAAAAAGTGATTTAAAATCACCCGGCGGATAACTCATATACGTATGACCCGCTCGAGCGGAGAACACAACGCTCGAGCGCCACGAACAAAAATCTGAACATGCTTGAGCGCAATAAGGCCCGCTTGAGCTCCAAGACACAAGAATAAAGCACGTTCGCTCGAGCGCGAAAACCAGTCCGCTCGTGCGTAGATTTCCACCTCCCAGAACTTATACCCAGAAAGTACTACCCGCTCGAGCGCCACCACACCCGCTCGAGCGCCACCGCTCGAGCGTAAACAAACCCGCTCAAGCGTAAAAATCACATCTGCAGAAGTTTTTCAGGAACACGAAATACTGGAGGTGTGCAATCCCCGCTCGAGCGCAAGAAGACCCGCTCGAGCGGGTCGCCTAAAAACTGGACAACAAGAAATTGAAACCAAGGCCTAACCAACCTGTAACAACCCTGCTCAAAACATCCTAAAACTCAATCAAGTGGAATTAAAGGACGGAAACAAGATAGATACCACTACCAACTTCACGGAACCGAGTCCGGAACACAACAGAACAGTAAAGGGACAACCGGGATCGCTATAAACTACTTGTTACAAATCCAAATCAATAATAAATGAAGGACTATTTAATTTATTACAACAATGATATTACATAAACCAATGATTGCACATGTACTCATGACGATATTCCTTAAAAACTGCTCTGTCTGCCTTGCTGGGAACTATTCTGTTTCACCCTCAGCCACATGTTTTCAACCAAAAGTGCTCTGTTTACCATACAATGGAGCCCAGCCGGCCCACAATGAGACCCGACCGGGCCCAAATAAATCTGGTCGTGCCTTATGTTTTCGCAGAAAACTATTTTTTGTGCTTTGAGGTGAAGATAGTGCAGACAGAGCATTCCTAAGCCATGTTTGTCTTTTCTGGTCTTCTCTATCATAGAGATACTCAAGAGAGGAGCGAGTTTGGTTCTCAAACTTGCAAGTTGATTGTGTGATGGTTTCAAACACGATAGCACAAAAAATTAATAAATGCAATGAAAGACAAAGAAGGGAGGTAAACAAGCTTCAAGAGTCATCAAACATCACAGATTAGTATGCGATGGCTCTAGAAGTGATGGATTCGGTATAACGTGTTTGGAATTTGTTTTTCCTCCTCTCACGATTCCAACTTGGTTAGAGTCTCTGCATTTTCTCACGGTTTCAGCATGGCTAGAGTGTTCTTCTTCCTCTTCTCACGATTTCAACGTGGTTAGAGTGTGTCATTCCTCACACGATTTAGCGTGTTTGGAATTTATTTTTTCTTCTCTCACGATTCCAGCGTGGTTGGAGTCCCTTCCTCTTCTCATAATTTTAGTGTGGTTAGAGTGTGCCCTTCCTCACACGATTTCAGCGTGTTTGGAATTTTCTTCTCTCACGATTCTGCTGTGGTTGGAGTCCCTTCCTCTTCTCATAATTCAGCGAGGTTAGAGTGTGTCCTTCTTCACACGATTTCAGCGTGTTTGGAATTTGTTTTTTCTCCTCTCACGATTCCGACGTGGTTGGAGTCCCTTCCTCTTCTCACAATTTCAGCGTGGTTAGAGTGTGTCCTTCCTCACACAATTTCAACATGTTTGGAATTTGTTTTTCCTCCTCTTACGATTCCATTGTGGTTAGAGTCTCTTCCTCTTCTCACAGTTTCAGCGTGGCTAGAGTGTTCATTTTCCTCTTCTCATAATTCCAGCGTGGTTAGAGTGTGTCATTCCTCCTTTCACGTGAAGCGTGTTTGGGATGAACGTTTGCTTACTTCTTTCTGCGTGAAACATAGTTGGACCTTTTTTTATTTAAGCTTGAAGCTTGTTGCCTATATTGTCATCTTATTATTGCTCGTTGCATTGTTTTACATGATCATGAATTTTCAAAGTAACCGGCTTCGCGAAGTGTGTAAGTCTAATATTTTTGTGCATATCATTTTGTATCTTACCCTTGAACTACGCAGGTCTGATTCCTTGCAAAGGGATACGTAGGCAACCCTCTGGTTCAACCAACTGCATCTGCATTTTGCTTGTTTGCCCAAGTCTTGCGGCCTTGTCAAAATGGGTCATCTTTGGGTTTTGACATTCACTCACATCATTTCATGACTTCGAGCTCTGTCAAAGAGGAGCAACTATAGACACCCCATTTTTTACCACCCTTACGACTTGAGTGATTCATTCTGAACACCCAATGATGAAAGTTATATTATGCAAATCGTTCGGATCTTTAGCAAAAGAATTTGGCTTCAAGCCCTAATCACAAACCTTACACCCCATTTTGGTCAAACTATATTAGACGTTAAAACCCCATTTTTCAAAATATTTTTCCAAATGTTTATACAATGTTCCAAGGCTCGCATTTTGTTTAAAATATTGTACTTTTCGGTAAGCTGAGACAAAGTAGAAATAAATGGAAAGGAGGTGAACCCTTTGAAACATATTTAAAAACATCTTATTTATAGGTTTGAAGTTGAAGGAAATAGGAGGGGATGGAAGAAAACTAGTTGGGGAAAAGGTTGAGCATCAAATCGTTAAAAAAGAAATGAACAGCCATCACTAAATTAGGCATATCTCTTTGTAAACTTATAAATTAGATGTGAAGCCACCACCATTGGAAAGTAGACTTCTGGAACTTCAATTTAGACTCAAAAATCACCTAAACCTGAGTCCGGATGAAGGAGATATGCCCCTTTGAAAGTCAGGCTTAAAAGCAAGTTTTTAGACCCGGCCGGGTTTGTTTAGATCAGGCCGGGTTTGTTTGGATCTGGTCATGGCTTGTTTAGACCTGACCAGGTTTTAGTGAAAAATAGTTCGCGGCGTCTTTTTAGACCCGACTTTCATTTTTGGGCCCAGTCGTGCGTTTTATGGCCCGGCCGGGTCTCATTAACGACAAACAGGACAGCTGGCGGGAATTCAACTGCTGTTGTTTTTTAAAGATATTTTCAACCAACTTGGCTCAAACTCTATAAATAAGGCCTCCCTCTTCAGATTTTAGGGTTAGGAAATATTTCCAAAGGCTTTGAAGGTTTTTGAGAGCTAAGAACATCCATCTTCCTTCCAAAAGCTTCCTTGACTTCACATCACCTTTTAGCTATACGTACACAGTAAATACACCATTGGAGCTTGTTCTTGAAGCTTTTTGTTAAACTTTCAGAGCTTATTTCAGAAACTTGAGTGTTTGGAACCAAGTTTGTCAACTAAAAAGTTACCTCACTTTTCAAGAGGTACAATTTTACATCTTTTTCCTTACTTCTTTTTTACTCTTTTCCTCTCTTTTTCTTGTTTTATACACTATTTTGGGACTGTTTTCAAGGGCTAAAACTTGTGATTTAAGAGCTACCAAAGGTGGAGGGGTTAACCACCCTTGCTTAAACCTTATCCCATGGCTTTTATCCTTGTGTTTCCCACTCATTTATCTAAATTTAGCCACTGTTTTTGGACTGTTTTAGGGCTGAAATATATGATTTAAAATTGCAAAAAGTGGAGGGGTTAACCACCCCTCCTTAAGCTTTGCTCCATAGTTTTTCTCTACTCTTTTTACTTACCTTCTCTAGTTTTTGCCCCTATTTTTCTTGGTATTTATGGGTTGTTTACTAGCTTTTAATTTATGCTTTGAATATTATGTTTGTATTGTTGTAAGTCCTCATGGATTTAGTTGTTTAGGCCTCAGACACCAATTCATTTGAGTTGATTTCTTTGTGTACTTAGTTTTCATGCAAGGAGTCCCATTTTTATAATAATCAACTTTGCATAATCATTTCCGCAACGTCCTTCCTTTCTTGGTTTTCTTTTCTTTCTTTTTTTTTTTGTAAGGGTTGTTTCAAACAATAGTTGTTTAAGCATGACACAGAGACCTTCCATGCTTAATGGATTAATCTCTTCAGAGGTTCATTACCAGGGCATTATATCTCTCTCACGTCAAAAACAACTTGTTTGATGCTTCTCTTCATTAGTGGACATATTTATCACTTTTGGACAAAATGGATTAAAAGATAAGAAATGGAAAGGTAAGTTGGAAAAGGCTAATAAAATTGGCTTAAAATTGGATTAAAACCGACATAAATCACTAATAAATATTGGTTGGATTCGGTCGGACGTTATACCGAATCCATCGCTTCTAGAGCCATCGCATATTAATCCGTGATGTTTTATGACTCTTGAAGCTTGTCTACCTCCCTTCTTGAATTAGCTTCATGATAGGAAGGAGGTATTGTTTGTCTTTCATTGCATGCATTAATTTTTTGTCCTATCATGTCTAAAACCATCACACAATCAACTTGCAAGCATTCATGGTTTGAGAACCAAACTCGCTCCTCTCTTGAGTATCTCTGTGATAAAGAAGAGTAGAACGGACAAACATGGCTTAGGAATGCTCTGTCTGCACTGTCTTCACCTCAAAGCACAAAAAGTAGTTTTCTGCAAAATCATAAGGCACGACCAAATTTATTTGGGCTCGATCAGGTCTCATTGTGGGCCGGCTGGGCTCCAATGTATGGTAAACAGAGCACTTTTAGTTGAAAGCATGTGGCCAAGGGTGAAACAAAACAGTTCCCATAGCAGTTTTTGAGGAATATCATCATGAGTACATACGCAATCATTGGTTTATGTAATATCATTGTTGTAATAAATTAAATAGACTTTCATTTATTATTCATTTGGATTTGTAATAAGGAGTTAATTCAGACACTCGGTGTAGACACCCCATTTTGACCGGCCCTAAGACTTGGGCGCTTTCTTTTTGATTACTCGATGATGACAATCAGAATGTATTTCTCATAGAATCCTTAGTAAGAGAGATGAAATTTGAACTTTAATCCCAACATTCACACATTTTTGGCCAAATTATTTTTCATCCAAAATTCACCAATCTCTGCTACCAAATTTCCTACAAATCAATCCTCACTCACTATCCACTTTCGTAATCATACCCCACCATCTCCACTCACTATCCACTTTCATAATCACACCCCACCAATTCCCACTCCCCATCCACTTTTATAATCATACCCTACCATCTCCACTCACTATCCTCTTTCATAATCATACCCCACTATCCCCCCTCATCATCCACTTTCATAATCACACCCCACCATCCCCACTCACTAATTACATCCCACCATCTCCACTCACCACCCACTTTCATAATTACACCCCACCATTCCCAGTCACCATCTACTTTCATAATCGCATCCCACCATCTTCACTTACCATCTTTCATAATCATATCCCACCATCTTAACTCATCATCCATTTTTATAAATCACACACCACCATCACCATTCATCATTCATCTCCATTATATATTGTCCCCCATTAACTCCATTATCTTCCCAAAAATGCTCCACTTTGTCTTCCACTTTATCCTCCACTTTGTCTTCTACCATTGCCCACTTGCATTGGCTATATAATGAGAGCTCTAGTCTTCAATTTAGAAAAGGAATTTTGAAGAAGAGAAGTATAGGGAGAGAATGCTAAAACTGTGTGAGAATTTGAAAGAAAAGAAAGTCTTAAAAACAAGAGAGTTATCTTGCCAAACTAGTGAAGTTACATAGCTCTTACATCTTATCTTCCCTTGTCAAAACCACTCAATGCCTTAATCAAAGAGAGAGTATTCTTGCCAAGAAAAGAGTGATCCTACCCTTGTTCAAACCGTCATTCCAAGCTCAAATTCTAGTTTCGAATTGAGGATTGAGAACACATTTCCTAAACTTGAGGGTGATCAAGAGAAAGTTTGGAAATCAAGAAGTTCAATCTTTCTTTGTAAGGTGAACTTCTAGTCTTTCATTTTCTTATATTTTCTATCTCATATTTATTTTCTTACTTCTTATTTCATAGTGTTTTGTTATAATCCAAGTGGTTTGTTTATCTCATATTTATTTTCATTCTTTATATTTCTTAGTGTGTTATTGTAATCCAAGTGGTTTGTTTAGCTCATTATTATTATTATTTGCTTATATGCTTGCTCTTGTTTCATATTAATTGTGCTGTAAGCTAACCGGTAATGGCTAGTTGAGCCACCTATATATTTCTTGTTTGTTTCTTTTCTTGGTTTCACAACAAGGTAGGTTTTGCTCGGCCTATTTGGCCGATCGGTTAGCTTCTTTCGAACAAAATGGTGTAATCTCCTAATGTTAACCAATTTCCGCCGAAGGTTCCAAAGAACATGAAGCTTTTATTTTGTTTATTTTTATTTTGAGTGTTTTGTGAGGTTTTTTTTTATTTTATTGCCATATTCCCTCCTCTCTCTCTCTCTCTCATTTCGATTTGTAATATTTAATGTGTTGTAATAATTCTGCATCCCCACTTCTTATCTATCCCATTCTTTAATTGTTTTCCATAACTGTGCATATGTCATCCGTGCTTTTATATTTGTGACTAGTAAAATATGCATGATCTTATATCATGTTTTAGAAGCCGGATCTTTAGAAGCATTCTTGTGTATGTATTGCATTAGGATTTTGTATATAAGATCATGCATATTTTACTAACTTTATTTTGTAGCTTGTTCGCGGGATGTCAAACATCTAAGTTTTTGTTCTTTAGCATCCCGTTTGTGTGTGTTTTTCTTACTATGTTTAACATTCTACTGTGAGGCTTAACTGTATGAATACCAGTGGATAGAGGTTATGTCGCTTAATTTGTGATGATATTGATTTTTCATGTTTGTAAACTCAATTTATTTGGGTTGTACATCTTAAAAACTCTTTCAAAATACATGAAATCAAATTGTTCCAAATTGAATGGCATAGTCTATACTTGTATGCTTCACATAGTAATTTTTAGGATTTATTAAATAATCAAAACATGAACATATAAAGAAAATCAAAATTCATATCATGGTTAGTAAAGGCTGATCTTTTGATCGGGTGAGCGGGGGTGCTCAATTAATGACCTTCCCCTCTCATACCTAAGATTCAGAACCGAGACAACTTTGGTTATGACGAACAATGGCGTTGGCACGAGTCATGGGTTTCCTAATTTCCCAAAAAATTAGGTGGCGACTCTAAGATCTGATGACGCAGTCCATTTGTGGCAATTATTTTGTAATAAAATGGATTTTCTATAAAGTTGCCAAATCTGGACTCTCATTTATGTTTCACATTGCACTTGTGAGACTAGATTAAAGAAATCGAGGGTCCGAACTATTTAACACGTACGGGTACCCCCAAGGCATGTTACACTCGAACATTCAGACCCTCCTGCGCGAGAACAAATATGTAATAATTTGTGTATGTCTTCCAACCCCCATTATTTCTCCCTTTATTTATCTGCTTATGATGGATAGCATATAATATCATGTCTTCCTTAGCATTTTCCATGGCTTGCATCCGTTCATTTTGCATGCATAGAGGTTCGGCTCATCATATTAATCAAATGTCAATTTCAAACTCCTTACTTGAATGCATGCACTTTCACATGCCGTGAAGTGACTCGTATGGCATGTTAGTAGCCGAGCCTATTAATTGCACGTCGTATGTATTGCATTAGTCATGTTGCACTATTTAGGATCATGCATTTTTTCTAACTATTTTCTTTCTTTTGGCTCGCCTTCAGAAATTTGGGGTAAGCATTTCTTTTGTTTTAGCATATTGCATACGTGTGATTGCTACCATATCGAACATGTTGCCATGAGGCTAAATGTTTAGTTGATATACCTGTTTGAATGCCTGTGAATGAAGGTGTAACAACGTCCGTGAGGGACCCTGCTACAGTTCGGACTCGATTTGTGTCACGGTTCTTAATCTGAACCAAAGAGTCTAAATCTGGCAAATCGTTTTCAGAAAATAGATTTTTGAAAAAGAAGTGCCAAACATGGACTGCTTTGCCAGGTACAGAGTTGCCACCTAAATATTTTTTATGGGGGAATTTAGGAAACCCTAACTCGGTGCCAAAGGCCACGTGTCCGTCATCACCAAAGTTGCCTCGGCTCGGGAACTTGGGTACGATCGGGGAAGGTCAGCTATGAGCACCCCCTCTCGCCCGATCCGAAGACCGGCCTCTACTAACCGTGATATCCGTTTTTGAGAACGTTTTATGTTCTTATTCCGGTTATTAGCCTAGAATTACTATGTCATGCGCTCAGCAAACAAGTATAGACTAGATTGCCTAATTTGGGAATAAGCATTGCATATCCGATTATTTTGGGAAAACACTTTGGAATTTGCTACCCGTAAGTAGGCTAAAATACGGATTTCAACGAGTTTTTCCAACTCAGACAATCCAACCTTCACCCAAAGGCATTCAAACAGTTTATCACATAAGCATCTAGCCACATGGTAAGCATGCTGTCATGATAGCATTCATACGCATGCGATATGCTAAAGCACGAAAATACTTACATCGTACTCCATGCCAAAACAATAAACTAGTTAGCCAACATGCATGGTCCTAATTCATGTCAAATTGACTAATGCAACACATACAGGATGCAATTTAGAGTAGGCTCGGCTAACCTAAACATGGCATGTGAAATGCAATCGATTGATGCACGTATTCAATTTGGAATTGAAGTACAAATGCAGTTAGCATGATGTACCGAGCCCAGTGCATGCAAGACAAATGTATGGATGCACGCATGCATAGCATAAGGTATGCTAATTTAAACATGCCCTAATCTACTTTCATAAGCAGGTAAATAAAAGGGAAGAAAGAAGTGGGGATTGGAAGACATGCACACACACGCACCCACACTTATTACAGATTTGCCCTCGCCCGGAGGGACCGAAAGAATAATACAATTCGAATAATGAATTAACTATCCTAGCTAATTAATTATTACAGACCAACTAAATTAATTGAGCAAATTAATTAATTTAATTAAGAAATAAACAGTCCCGGGATGAAGGCCCAATGCAGTGCGCTCTCGGTTTTGCTCGGAAATCCGCCACCATGCACAAGATGCCTCTGTTTTCCCTGCTTTGCTCCTCTGATGACTGCCAAAGCCTCAGGGTTTACTCTGTGGATGCTGGGAAACACCACCGGCTGAAGGAGAACACCACCGGCCATGCAGAATGGTCACCGGCCACAACTTTGGTCTATCGGCCAACAATGGTGGCCGATCGGCACTAAATGTGGCCGGTCGGACAAAAGTTCCTGCAGAAGCTGTTTTGACAGCAGCAGAGGGCAATACTTGGCATGGCAATGCATTTCAAGCAATGTATGCACCAACCCTATCCCTTATCATGTGTATGATTCAAAGGGACATGATCCTTGGTTTTCGGGCCATCAATCGCTCATTTCAATGCGTGATGGCCCAAGAGACCAAGTTGTGCATTTTCATGTCAAATGAAATGCAAACCAAATAAACACATAAAGGCCCAACCTCTATCACTTGACTTCAAGAGGCAAGGCATGCATGTTCAATGCGATGCAACCTAAGCATGTTAGCTAATATGCAAAATGGCATAAAAGAGAGCATACAAACATGCAATGCACATTAGGTACACAAACTAAGCAACAAAGCAAACAAGCATGCCACAATTGTGCAAACCACTAGAGCATGCAAACATGGGATGATGTAACAACACTTGAATGGCATGCAAGGGATGGACTTACACTAATTGGGCAGCTCTAAGTTAGGTCCAAAACAGTGGCCAAAGCTTAAGAAGATGGGACCAAACACACATACACACATGCACATGTTAAGGCCTAAACACTTAGCATCAAAGGGCATCTTTTAAGCACACTTAAAAGGGAATAATCATGGACATGGGGCATGCATTAAGCTCTAGAAATCATGCAAGAACATGGTGCCAAACCAAGCAAATAAGATACGCTAAACATGCAACACATGGCCCAAGCCTTCAAGGCAAGCTAATGAAGTACTGAACTACACTTGATATGACCACACATGGCAAGACTTAAATGACCAAAAACAGAGTTTTAGCACATAAAACAAAGCCCAAAAGACCACTTAGATGGCATCTAAATGGCTTGAATTCAAAAGCATGCACAATGACCAAAACATGGAGCATGCAACACAAGCCTTTGACACATCAAAGTGACCATGAAATGCAAGCATACAAGCATACTAAGTGGACTGAAATGACATGAAAAATGGTCCCAACCCACTAAATCAAAGCAAGTAATGCATGCTATACACTCACACCCTTAAGGCCAACTAGCCAAAATGCAAAGGGGCTATACAATGCATGCCAAAGTTGACCCAAACAACTAAGGACAGACCTTAATCATGGCAAAATAAACACAAAAGCTTCACAAAGCCAAGCCTAAAACATGCTAGAACAATGGTTTACAACCTAAGGCATGTTAAGGCAACAAAGTGGCATTACAAGGCATGTATGCTAAGCAAGCATGGTGTACCAAAACCAACTAAAACCAGAGGGATATTATGACATAATAAGCACAAAAATCAGCTAAGGAATGATCAACAAGAGCCTAAGCTAGGTGCTCCCTCAAGAGGCGAAAATGGTCCTTTTCAAGGACAACAAGGAGAGGGGGTGGCCCTCTCCTTCTTGGGACATCAAGACACCATCCTTACCACTGAAATCCCTCAAGATTTCAGTGGTGAGGAGGCCCAAACACCAAAGTCCCGGAGCTCACTCAAAATAGCACAAAATGGAGCCCCTCAAGGCTTACGAGGGGTCAAACACCTCCAAACCACAAAACACTCTAAACAAACTATTTAGAGGGCCCAAAAAAAGAACTTTTTATGTTATATACTAAGCTCAAAACAGTTCTAAGATAGGAAAAAATAGTATGCAATAATGGGGAATAAAGGGACAAACTTCTTACCCTTGAAGACTTTCTTCACAAATGGTGGACCAGCTGCTTCCTTGAGCTTAAACTAGCCCCAAAACTCCAAGAACAGACCTCTGGTCCTTTAGAACCAAGAAAAGGTGTAACACTATGTGTTTGTGTGCAATAGTAAGCCTAAACACACACTAAACACAAGAGAAAGAGAGATATAGAGCTAGGATATAGACAAACCCTAACCCTAGAACTCAAACCCTAAAATGGCTGTCTAAAATGTCTAACCTCATCAACAAGTGAGAAGCCCTCTCTTTATAGAGCTTTTTGTCTTGTAAAGCTTACAAGACAAGCTTCTAAAGAGAGAGATCCCTCCATACACGTGTATGGAGGGGAACAGAGTTGGTGCCAGCTATCACA
>NW_021025908.1:822057-903301 GCF_004153795.1 Camellia sinensis
GAAATATATTTTCGTTACTAATAATTTTTAATATTTTGAGACCTTTTAGTGAGGAAATTATTTTGTCACTAATTTTGGAGGGAAAATTTTGACAAATTAGATTGTAATGAAAAAAAATAAACTACTCATTTTTTCTCCTTTTTTTTTTTTTTTTGTGTGTGTGCAGTTTTTACACTGTTTTTGGACAGTTTCAAAGGCTAAAACATGTGATTTTAAGGTCCAAAAAGTAGAGGGATTACACACCCTTCCTTAGGCTTACTTACTAGCTTTGTTCTCTACTTTTTTTGTTTTGCTTTTCCTAGCTTTTCAAATGGATTTCTCAGCACTATTTTTTTTTAGGGCTGTTTTAATGTGTTTTTTTTAGGGCTGTTTTAATGTGTTTACATAGATTATGCTTTGAATATTATGTTTGTATTGTTGTAAGTCCTCATGGATTTAGTTGTTTAGGCCTTAGACACCAATTCATTTGAGTTGATTGCTTTGTGTACTTAGTTTTCATGCAAATAGTCCCATTTTTGTAATAATCAACTTTGCATAATCATTTCCGCAACGTCCTTCCTTTCTTGGTTTTCTTTTCTTTCTTTTTTTTTTTGTAAGGGTTGTTTCAAACAATAGTTGTTTAAGCATGACACAGAGACCTTCCATGCTTAATGGATTAATCTCTTCAGAGGTTCATTACCAGGGCATTATATCTCTCTCACGTCAAAAACAACTTGTTTGACGCTTCTCTTCATTAGTGGACATATTTATCACTTTTGGACAAAATGGATTAAAAGATAAGAAATGGAAAGGTAAGTTGGAAAAGGCTAATAAAATTGGCTTAAAATTGGATTAAAACCGACATAAATCACTAATAAATATTGGTTGGATTCGGTCGGACGTTATACCGAATCCATCGCTTCTAGAGCCATCGCATATTAATCCGTGATGTTTTATGACTCTTGAAGCTTGTCTACCTCCCTTCTTGAATTAGCTTCATGATAGGAAGGAGGTATTGTTTGTCTTTCATTGCATGCATTAATTTTTTGTCCTATCATGTCTAAAACCATCACACAATCAACTTGCAAGCATTCATGGTTTGAGAACCAAACTCGCTCCTCTCTTGAGTATCTCTGTGATAAAGAAGAGTAGAACGGACAAACATGGCTTAGGAATGCTCTGTCTGCACTGTCTTCACCTCAAAGCACAAAAAGTAGTTTTCTGCAAAATCATAAGGCACGACCAAATTTATTTGGGCTCGATCAGGTCTCATTGTGGGCCGGCTGGGCTCCAATGTATGGTAAACAGAGCACTTTTAGTTGAAAGCATGTGGCCAAGGGTGAAACAAAACAGTTCCCATAGCAGTTTTTGAGGAATATCATCATGAGTACATACGCAATCATTGGTTTATGTAATATCATTGTTGTAATAAATTAAATAGACTTTCATTTATTATTCATTTGGATTTGTAATAAGGAGTTAATTCAGACACTCGGTGTAGACACCCCATTTTGACCGGCCCTAAGACTTGGGCGCTTTCTTTTTGATTACTCGATGATGACAATCAGAATGTATTTCTCATAGAATCCTTAGTAAGAGAGATGAAATTTGAACTTTAATCCCAACATTCACACATTTTTGGCCAAATTATTTTTCATCCAAAATTCACCAATCTCTACTACCAAATTTCCTACAAATCAATCCTCACTCACTATCCTCTTTCATAATCATACCCCACCATCTCCACTCACTATCCACTTTCATAATCACACCCCACCAATTCCCATTCCCCATCCACTTTTATAATCATACCCCACCATCTCCACTCACTATCCTCTTTCATAATCATACCCCACTATCCCCACTCATCATCCACTTTCATAATCACACCCCACCATCCCCACTCACTAATTACATCCCACCATCTCCACTCACCACCCACTTTCATAATTACACCCCACCATTCCCAGTCACCATCTACTTTCATAATCACATCCCACCATCTCCACTCACCATCTTTCATAATCATATCCCACCATCTCAACTCATCATCCATTTTTATAAATCACACACCATCATCACCATTCATCATTCATCTCCATTATACATTGTCCCCCATTAACTCCATTATCTTCCCAAAAATGCTCCACTTTATCTTCCACTTTATCCTCCACTTTGTCTTCTACCATTGCCCACTTGCATTGGCTATATAATGAGAGCTCTAGTCTTCAATTTAGAAAAGGAATTTTGAAGAAGAGAGGTATAGGGAGAGAATGCTAAAACTGTGTGAGAATTTGAAAGAAAAGAAAGTCTTAAAAACAAGAGAGTTATCTTGCCAAACTAGTGAAGTTACATAGCTCTTACATCTTATCTTCCCTTGTCAAAACCACTCAATGCCTTAATCAAAGAGAGAGTATTCTTGCCAAGAAAAGAGTGATCCTACCCTTGTTCAAACCGTCATTCCAAGCTCAAATTCTAGTTTCGAATTGAGGATTGAGAACACATTTCCTAAACTTGAGGGTGATCAAGAGAAAGTTTGGAAATCAAGAAGTTCAATCTTTCTTTGTAAGGTGAACTTCTAGTCTTTCATTTTCTTATATTTTCTATCTCATATTTATTTTCTTACTTCTTATTTCATAGTGTTTTGTTATTATCCAAGTGGTTTGTTTATCTCATATTTATTTTCATTCTTTCTATTTCTTAGTGTGTTATTGTAATCCAAGTGGTTTGTTTAGCTCATTATTATTATTATTATTATTATTATTATTATTATTATTATTATTATTATTATTATTATTATTATTATTATTATTATTATTTGCTTATATGCTTGCTCTTGTTTCATATTAGTTGTGTTGTAAGCTAACCGGTAATGGTTAGTTGAGCCACCTACATATTTCTTGTTTGTTTCTTTTCTTGGTTTCACAACAAGGTAGGTTTTGCTCGGCCTAGTTGGCCGGCCGGCCTATTTGGCCGATCGGTTAGCTTCTTTCGAACAAAATGGCGCAATCTCCTAATGTTGACCAATTTCCACCGACGGTTCCAAAGAACATGAAGCTTTTATTTTGTTTATTTTTATTTTGAGTGTTTTGTGAGGTTTTATTTTATTTTATTGCCATATTCCCTCCTCTCTCTCTCTCATTTCGATTTGTAATATTTAATGTGTTGTAATAATTCTCCATCCCCACTTCTTATCTATCCCATTCTTTAATTGTTTTCCATAACTGTGCATATGCCATCCGTGCTTTTATATTCGTGCCTAGATCCAACTAAATTTGCATCTTTGTGCTTTAATTGATTATTACATGATTTTGTGCGCTATCGCATGTTTTGCAATGTTTCACATATCATGTTTTAGAAGCCGGATCTTTAGAAGCATTCTTGTGTATGTATTGCATTAGGATTTTGTATATAAGATCATGCCTATTTTACTAACTTTGTTTTGTAGCTTGTTCGCGGGATGTCAAACATCTAAGTTTTTGTGCTTTAGCATCCCGTTTGTGTGTGTTTTTCTTACTATGTTTAGCATTCTACTATGAGGCTTAACTGTATGAATACCAGTGGATGGAGGTTATGTCGCTTAATTTGTGATGATATTGATTTTTCATGTTTGTAAACTCAATTTATTTGGGTTGTACATCTTAAAAACTCTTTCAAAATACATGAAATCAAATTGTTCCAAATTGAATGGCATAGTCTATACTTGTATGCTTCACATAGTAATTTTTAGGATTTATTAAATAATCAGAACATGAACATATAAAGAAAATCAAAATTCATATCATGGTTAGTAAAGGCCGATCTTTTGATCGCGTGAGCGGGGGTGCTCAATTAATGACCTTCCCCTCTCATACCTAAGGTTCCGAACCGAGACAACTTTGGTTATGACAAACAATGGCGTTGGCACGAGTCATGGGTTTCCTAATTTCCCAAAAAATTAGGTGGTGACTCTAAGATCAGATGACGCAGTCTATTTGTGGCAATAATTTTGTAATAAAATGGATTTTCTATAAAGTTGCCAAATCTGAACTCTCATCTATGTTTCACATTGCACTTGTGAGACTAGATCAAAGAAATCGAGGGTCCGAACTATTTAACACGCACGGGTACCCCCTAGGCATGTTACACTCGGGCATTCAGACCCTCCTGCGCGAGAACAAATATGTAATAATTTGTGTATGTCTTCCAACCCCCATTATTTCTCCCTTTATTTATCTACTTATGATGGATAGCATATAGTATCATGTTTCCCTTAGCATTTTCCATGACTTGCATCCGTTCATTTGGCATGCATAGAGGTTCGGCTCATCATATTAATCAAATGTCAATTTCAAACTCCTTACTTGAATACATGCATTTTCACATGCCTTGAAGTGACTCGTATGGCATGTTAGTAGTCGAGCTTATTAATTGCACGTCGTATGTATTGCATTAGTCATGTTGCATTATTTAGGATCATGCATTTTTTCTAACTATTTTCTTTCTTTTGGCTCGCCTTCAAACATTTAGGGTAAGCATTTCTTTTGTTTTAGCATATTGCATACGTGTGATTGCTATCATATCGAACATGTTGCGATGAGGCTAAATGTTTAGTTGATATACCTGTTTGAATGCCTGTGAATGAAGGTTATTTGCTTAAATTGGGATACTTTGATTAATGTACATATGAGATCACTTTTTTAAGTGGTATATATTCAAAACACTTTTTTCAAAACAAACATGAAATCAAAACATTCCAAATTTTTTGAAATTAGTCTATACTTGTGTGCATCACATAGTAAACATAGCATAATAATCAGAACAAGAGCATATACTGTACATAAGAATCACATCATTATTAGTAGAGGTCGATCTTTGATCGAGTGAGTGGAGTGCTCAATTCATGACCTTTCCCTCTCATACCTAAGTTCTCGAGTCGAGACACTTTGGTGATAATGGACAAGTGGCCTTTGGCACGAGTCACAGGTTTCCAAAATTTCCCAAAATATTTAGATGGCAACTCTAAAATCTGGCAATGTAGTCCATTTTTGATATTTTTTGTTCAAAATCGATTTTCCCAAAGAATTACCAGATTTGGGCTCTTTTGTGTTTTCATTGTTTCACATTGCACTTGTGAAATAAGATTCAAAACCACGAGAGTCCGAACTGTAGGGATATTGTATCCAAGGAGACTAAACCCCTCTGAGGAGCACGGAAAGCAAGCTACACTAGGCTTGCCAAACATTCTCGGTGGTGCATCAATGAGATTCTCATTCACAAATCAACTTTCACTTATATACCACAAACTTCAAAAAAAAAATCTTAAAATCATATATGTAAAAAAAAAAAAAAAAAAATCTTGAAATCATATATGTTTGATCATAGAAGCAAATAATAGATCACAAGATGGAAAGTTGATCTAACACTTCTTAGTAATTCAAGATTGGGGCATTCATATTCTTTGCAAGATAACTTATTATACACCACAAAATTCAATATAAAGAGAGCAGCTAAGCTGATGCACACAAAATATAATATTTGCCCAACCTTTTCAAATTTTTAACAAATACAACATTTGGTCACAACACAAATTGGATAATATGATTTTTTTTTTTTTTTTTTGTTCCAATAACATTTCTAGAAAAAAACAGAAACAAGTATCATTCTCTCCAAACTAAATCAAACCAAACCTTAAGTCTCATTAAATGGGATCGGCTACATAAATCATTCTTCTTCATTCAACTCTATAAATCGATTCAAAGTATGATTCATTGCCATAAGGGATCCTAGCAACGTTTTTACATGTTAATTGTTGACTACCTAACACACAACTCTCCTCCTTTACCAGGGCTTGAGACCGGCAGAGTTGTTAAACAGCCTCGGTGAAGTTAAGTGTCATTATCTTCAAATATATATATATATATAATAAAAATAGATAAAAAAGAAAAAATTTGAATTTTTTTTTTTGTTAAACTTTGACTCCAATCAAATATAAAATGAACTTTAATCCGTGTGCACTATCAAGCACTACCATTCATTAGCTTTCATCCCTGAAGCTCACATCATCACCTTATCCACCCATATCATTGTTACATCAACCCCGACTGCAAGCAAATAAGAAGTTAAAGAAGTCAATTGGAATTTGTATCAAACAACACCATTCAAGCCCGAAAAATTGAATAACCAAAGCCCTAATTGAGAGCGAAATGATCAGATCGATCACCACTTGTATATGAAGAAAATAAACAAGAGAGGGTAAGGAACTTGTTAACCCAAGTGAAACAATTATATTCAATCAAACATTTTTACAAGCATTTGTAGTGCATTTTACAAACTCATATTTCAAACCAAATACGAAGTACATCATACAACCCAGGTTTCACACTAACTATATTCAACCAGACATTTTTACAAGCACTTACAATACATCTTATAACTCAGGTTTCAAAACAAATACTTATTTGTTACCAAAATCAAAGGGAAAAAATCCCAAAAAAATCACAAAACACATAATCATCATCGTACTACGCTTCGACCTCCAAACAACCATCTTCGTCACTATCGATCTCACAATTTTACGTCCTAAAACCCCTAAATTTCGGCTAACTCCTCCATAATCGACGATCTCACCACTTCAATCTCATTTGATATTTGATTTGCCGCTGTATACGCTATGAAGAACCCGAATCTCAGCCCTTTCGAGTTCTACGACACCTATATTACTTTATCATATAGAAGAAAATGAATCGGAGAGAGTCAGCTCGGTGAGTCATGAGCTAAGGCTTTGTTGATGAAGAATGTGAGCTTCAAGTAGAATGAACTTCTTCTTTTCTTATTCTAAGTTTGTTTCAAATTTGGGTTTCGTTAATGGTTCAGATGAGAGCTCACAAACCTTTGAGAGGTCAGGAAGAGAAAAAGAAAGAAAAAAAAAAACACCAAAATGACGTCGTTTTGAAGCATGACAGGAACCACTGCAGAGAGCCACGGCAGAGGATCCAGACTCTACTAAACTAGCCAACTTCCCAAAAACTAAAATACCAGAAAATGACCTAGAAAATAGTGAATGAAGCAAAACTTTGGTTTCAATGTCAACAAAATAGAAGGGCAAAAAAGTAATTATATTGAAAATTTCACATCACATATTAGATTTGAGGGCTTAGATAGGTTAACTATCATGAACATCATTACTTCAAATGTGTTCAACACTCAAACACTAAGGGCATTATTGGCAAACCAAACCAAACCAAGCCTTAAGTCCCATCAAATGGGGTCAGCTATGTGAATCTTTCTTCTCCACTTGACTCTATCAGAGGCCATTTGGTTAGTAAAATTAAGAAAAATTCATATATCTATTTACTACACTAGCCCACGTCAATCTAGATCTGCCCATTTCCCTAACACTTTCCTCTACCATTACTGTATCGCATCTCTTTATTATCACCTTTGTTGGTCTCTGTTGTATATGATCAAACTATCTCAATCTATTCTCTTTCAGCTTATCTTTTATTAGTGATGCTCCTACCCATTAATGAATATACTCATTCTTAACTCTGTCTTTTCTAATCTTGCCACATATCCATCTGAGCATCCTTATCTGAACAACACTCATCTTATCTACATGTTGTTTCTACGTTGCCCAACATTTCGTCCCATACAATATCCTTGGTCTAATAGCTATTCTATAGAACTTTCCTTTAAGTTCGGGTTGTACTCCTCTATCGCACAATACTCCAGACGTACTCCTCCACTTAAGTCACCTCACCTTAATTCTATGGGCCACATCCGGTCTAATCTCCTTAGCCGTTGTGATAGTCGATCCTAAATAACGAAAATGTTCACTCTTAGGTAGTTATTGATTCTCAATTTTCACTTCTCCTCTATTTCCATTGTTACTGTCACTTCTTCTCTGCCCACATAGCAACCCACCTCAAAATAAAGGCTTTTAAGGAAAAAATAGCATTCCAATTAATTAGGTTATCAATTTATTATTACTATATAGAGACAACTAAAGAAAATAGGTATATATTTCTTTCTTTTTTCTTCTCATAATATGTTTTAATATTGTAGCACAATGATACACAGAACTAAAAAATAAAATAAAAATAAATACGAAGTGTTTTTTTCTTTTGTATGTGGCACATTCTAAGCTTTACATTTTGTTTAAAAAGTCACATCAGCATGCCCTTTCCATTTACATATAAAGTACTACACAAATTTAATTTTAATAACCAATTTTATATCAACTTTATTTGAGAAATACTTATTTTTTATATATTTTTCATGGTGTATTTTTAATTTAAATATTATGATATTTGAAAAAAAATTATCTCAATATACAAATAAATAAATAATATAGAATGTGCTAAATTATGTGCATTGCACAGATCAAATTAATTTTCTTTTATGTTGTATATTTTTTTATCTATCTTATTGATGTTTTAATACTAATTTATATTTAATTTTTTATTTAATATAAAATTATTTTAAAAAATATTTATATTTAATTTAAATTTTATGTATCTATATACAAAAAAATGAATACTCTACATAATTAATTTATGTATTTTGTTCTTAATCCAATCACAACATATTTATATTTAATCTTTTAAATAAATTTTGTGTAGTTCTTTTTCTACATATTTTTATTTTTCAAATAAATATAAAAGAAAAATAAAATAAAATAATTAGAATCACTTTTGGTTTTATATTACTAATTATTTTTCTAATTTAATTACTATTTTTAATATCAAAATGAGTGTTTATTTTACTATCTTATAATTTAATAATATCCATATAAAATCATTATAAGCTATGTAACGTCCCGATATTTATATTCTATTTTACAATTAACAATTTGTTATATATTATCCAATTCCATAACATACATGTGAATAAGAAATAAACTACAACAATCTTATAAACCAAATTCATCCATTTCTCATAATTTGTACATAAGAATACTTACATTAGATTACACTACGCAGAAATATAAAAGAATGAAATGTACATCTGAATGCCATAAGGGCTTTACATCAGGCTAGAGGTCTTGATCACAACAAAAATATAATCCTATCATGGCAAGTAAGCTCGATAGCTACAAATAATGAACATCAAAAGGAGTTTCAGTGTTGTAAAATCCCATATTTTTATAAAATAAAAATAATATATTTTTCAATTTTTTTGTTTAATTATTCACATTATTTTTGAATTTAATATTTATATATTTTTTTATACTGAAAATTTATTCCAAAAACTTTTTTAGCTTCATATTATTAGTTGACATTATTTTCTAAACATTATGGTATTTTTATTATAGTTTTCTTTGTATTTTTCGTGGGCTGAATGACATTAAAATGTAACATTTTTGTACTAAATCCCAACTTGTTGCCCAAGTCTTCCTTGGAGCCCCACTCCATTTCTCCATACCCCCTCCCTCACCTTCACGTGCTCTCTCCCTCACTACTTCTTTGCCAATTCTGGAAGCATCTTCTTCCTCTAATTCTATATAATCCAAATTTCTTAAGACTTATATTATTTTTTATTATTCTTCTTATTTCTACGTTGATTAGCAAAATGACATATTTCTCCACAGCCCTGTAGCGATCCCTCAGTTTTGACCCGTCTCTGTGTGGTGTTTCTAGGCTCGGGTTGGTATGGTTTTGAATAGTGTTACGTATCTTAGTTTCCTTGTGTTCCCCTTATTTTGGTTATCGGGTTGTAGCAGTGTGTTGGAACAAGTAATGTCTCCAAACCTTTAGATGTGAATCCAACTCGAATTGTGCCTTGCAGAGTTGTATCAGAAGTTAATTCTTCCATGTTTTTCCACTTCGCTGAGTAGGTCGGGATCGAGCGGTCGTTTATGCGCTCGAGCGGAGAATGTTTGGTTCCAGAAGTTTGACTTGTCTGCAAAAGTACTGAGAAAGTGTATTCGATGTTCGAGTGGAGCTTTCCGTGCTCGAGCGGAGGCTGTGTCTGACGCTCAAAGCGGGGCATTCCATGCTCGAGGGACCATGTTATATCAATTTCTAAATCTGATATTTCAGATCACTTTTTCAGTTGTCTCTCTCTCTAAAACTCCTAGAATTTCAGATCTATAGCTTCTCTCTCCAGAAGTCATCTTCTCTCTTTGATTTCTCCAAATCTATTGGATTTAGACCTAAGTTCTTCATCAAAGTTGGTTATCATCTCGAGGGCTTCGTTGTGTGTGGTGGAGATCGAGTTTAGATATCGTTGATTTTAGGGTTTCATCTCAATTCTTCTTCAAATACTTGAGGTAGGGATTTTCTTAGAGTTATATATATATTTTTGCAAGATTTAGATGATTTTTCGAAATCATCTTTTCGATAGCTTTGGAAATTGATTGTTGATTCAAGAAGTTGAGCGATTTTGAAAGTGGGTTTGTCTTTTATTCTTTTAAAATGATCTTATGGGTTTTGATCTTCGTTGATTGAAGAAAATATGATTTCGAAAAGTTTTCTTTCAAAAGATTTGAGTTGTATAGTTTTGGTGAGAAAACCTAGAAATTGGGGATTTTTTAAAAGAAATTGAAAATCCATTGAATGATATTGTTATATTTATTTTGTGTGTCAAAATAAATGGATGTTTGGAAAATTTCTTATTTATATTTATCTAAATGATGAATTTCATGGAATATGAGAATTGTTATTCATTTTGGAAATTGTTGTTCAAAACAATGAAATAATCTTGAAATGACTAATTGTTGTGGATACTTGAGAGGAGGGAATTATGTTATTCCTTGGATGATGAACCAGAATAAAAGTATTTATATTCATATTGTAAAGTTGGCATATCAACTCATTTGATTACATTAAACTTTGAAAGTTGATTTGAAAACTTGCATTGAGAAAAGAATGTTGAGAAACAAGTTTTCATGAAATGGTTTTGGGGTAAATACGTTGGTAAGTCTTGATAGGTGGTGTAGATGATATTGAATAAGTTAGCCTGAGAGTCCGGGGTGAAAGACCGAAAACTCGCGCGGATAGGTGTCGAGCCTTCCGATTAATACCGGTAAAAATGACAATTTGGTAGTACTTGTATAGTCTACTTACAGACACCGACCTAGGGATTATCAGAGTCGTATTTTCCGCCCTTTAAATAAATTGTTAAGTTTTGAACAATTGAAATTGCATGACATCATTGAGCATGATAGTTTTCAAAAGATGAAAATGTGATTTACTTTAAAAAAAAGGGGCATAGCATGACATGTGCATTTCATCTCTTGAGATTTGTATAAAATGTACATACTTTGTTAAGGATTTCCTACTGGGCTTTATGCTCACCCTACGAGATTTTTGTGTAGGAAAAGATGTGGTGATCTCGCCTAACTAAAGGCGAGGAAATATGTGTTGAGAGTACAAGGCTCTCATTTTGCTGTAACTCTATTTGTAAGCCAAGGGCTATATTTGTGTGGGTTTGAATAACCATTTTGTGTAACCAGGCCTAAGCCTTGGAAACTTGTAAACCCTTAGGGTTATCTATTTGTTTATGTTATTTTGATTTGAATTGAATGTATTATCGCCTGAAGACTATTTGTATCATGTAATGCAAGTGTGGGGATTTATTTTCAGTTTTACTTTAAAGAACCATGGTTATCGTATTATCATTTGGGTATGAAAATTGGGGCGTTACATGCCCAACATTTACAAGTCTTTTTTCCTTCTGGACAATAATTATTTTTTCTAAAAAATCTTCTTCTTTTGTTGAAATTATAGGGGTTTTTTCATAATATTTTCTTTGGTATTTTTCTCCTCTTTGTTTATTAAAACTTTTTCTTTTATAAAATGTTTTATTTTTATTTTTATTTATTTTTTATTTTTTCCTTCTTGAAGGCTCACATCTCTATGAATTGGATGTTTACCAGCAATGTAAATATTATCTTTTCATTTTTCTTCCTTGTTTCATTTTCATACATTCTTATTCCACCCATTTTCTTAGATATCTAATTCTATGACCTAAGGTGTCAATTGCAATGTCTCCTAATTCTTTTAACCTTTTTTCATTTTTTTTTTCTATATTAACATTATAGGATATGATAATTTATGAAAAAAATAGTTAAATGATTTTTTTTTCCTTCCTATTTGATAGTAGTAATAGGATTATTCGCATATATAATTTTCTATATATTTCATATTACATAATTCTATATTACTTAATTTTCTGATCCATTCTCTTTTTCTTTTATCCTCATCCTACTTTTTTCCTACGAATTTATCTTCAATATATTTTACAAATAAGTTTAACATATCTTTTGGGGTAGTTTCTATTGTTAATTTTTCTTTATCACTTTCTCTCAGGTTGTCGTACCAACTAGCTACTATACCCATGAAGCTATGTTCAATATAATTTAGAAAACTCTGTGCGCTCCAACTGCTATTATGGATATTTAGGACATGGTGCATACCTCTCTTCCTTTGTTTTATTACATCACTTGTATTTGTAGCACAATCAATATATAATAAGTATCGTGTATTACTTGTTAGTTTTAGTAGTACTTCTCTTAAAAATACTTTCTTTCTAGACGTAAGGTTTGCATAATTGGGTGTTCCCCTATCAAATGATCCTCTATTTATGTAACTTTAGTTTCCCATTCTTCTTTTATAGTCATAATTTCTAATATCATCTTCCAATTGTTGCCTAGTAAAGTTTCTAAAATCTGGATGATTTGGATTAGGTGGGATAGACGAGCTACATCCTTCTTATTTTACTATTGTCATATCAACATCATTAATGTTATTAGTTTCTTCGAATCCTTGTAAGTCATTAATTTCTTTTTCTTTTTCTATGTCTTCGAAGTTTTCTAGAGAATTATTTTCATTTTCATTTTCTACGCCATCATTTATTATTATTTGTTCTAAATCTTCATAGGGAATGTGCTCCATATGTCCCAAGCTAATTAATCCTAATTGTTTATAGATATCTTCTTCTATTTCTAGTCTCTCATTATTTATTTCTTCAATTAGTTTTCCATCTACCATATCCAATTGTTCAATTATTTCTAATATTATTTTGTATATTATTTTATTTCATTATTATTTTCCTTTTCAGCCATTTCTTCTAATTCTTTTAGGCTATAATTACTTGGCTCCATTATCTTTTTGGTTTGCAAGTGAAACTAATTCAAATGGCTCCTCTGGGTTATTTCCTTTATACGGATAGGGATATAGATCTAATCCTTTTTGTTTTTCTTAAAAAATTGCTACTTATTTTCTGGATCTTGTATAAAATGTCTAATTTTGTTTATTATTTCTAAATGATTAGTTCTAAGTTTTTCGTTCATTTCTTTTAATAACCTAATTAAGGTATTATTTTGTTCTATTATTATTTGTAAAGAAGTATTATTATTTAAATTATCAAATTTTACTTTTTCACTATATTTAATACTCATGCAAAAGTTATTGGTAAGGCCAAGAAACTAGACTCTGATACCAATTTCAACTGTGCCAGGTTTGCAGATCTAATTTAATATTAACTTTTATAAATACTTTCGTTGGTAATCTACACTGACCTTTTCTAAGGAAATTTTATCCTTAATATTAGTAATTCTTTGGTTATAATTTATTATAGACTGTCCTGAAAGCAATAGCTAAAAGAGAATTTAATATATTTAACTCACTTTCTAATACAAAAATATAATCTAAACTATTTTTTTATTTCAGTTTTGAGTGCTGTAATTAAATGCATATAAATACCAATTCCAAGTTTATACAAAAATATAATTTTTTAATAACTATTTATTTTTTATAATTTTTTAAATCTATTGGTGATGTGGCTTGCCGAGTTGGCTTTGGTCTGATGAGGTGGAAAGGTCTGATGAGACGGCCTTGCACCTGTGTTTTGAGTTAAGTTGGGCTAAAGATTTTCAAGCGACAAGGAATTTATTTTTGAAAATACAACTCTGAAATATACACAGCCCAAAATTAAACCAAACACAGCCCTCGAACCTTGCTGTCCTCAGCCTCTGTTTTGATGTAAGCGTCAACCCCAACTGCATCATCTCTCTTCAAGCTAGGGCCCTTATCTCTTCCAAAATCAACTACTTCAAGGAGGACTAAGAGCCCATTGATCCTTCCATCACTCGCGCTTGTGTCGTCGAACCTTTGCAGCTTGATTCGAGGAGAGAGTGAAAAACAATTTAGGGATGGAGACAAAAGGCTGGTGTGTTTGGATGCGTTTACGAATGTGGGTGAGGACTGTGCTTGATTCAAATGGAATGGATTGAAATCAGAGGTTTCGAAGTTTGAAATTTTTGGATCAAGGAAGCTGTATCAATATGGGTACAATGTCCCATTTTTGTGATTTTGATTTCAAATTGTCTATTTGATGGATAATTGACTGCAAATTCAAAGTCTCCCTCACAAATGTTAAATCATTGTGTTAACACATTTCAGGAATTCTTGTTGCCACTGAAGAAATCCTGCAAGTGTTAATAATGAAAAACTTGTTGATTAAATACGGGCATGCCAGAACTTGTGTACCTAGTTCAAGGTATAGGAATTGTTGACCATTTCTGACTTCTAACATAGAGAAATGACTATGTGTGGCTAAGAGGAACTGCCACTGGTTCGGATCTTGCCCAAATGAAAAGAACTTTAAACAAATTTATAGGTGTCAAAAGGCAATTAGACAAAAATTGTAACTTGCATTGACTGGAAATGAAGTACAATTGATAATCTAAAAGAATTAAACTAAGAAGCTAGACTAAGGCTTCGTTTAGGAACATGCTATTTTAGTAACTTTTTGTTTTTTAGTTAAAATATGAGGTAAAAAAAATTAGTATGTTTGGAATGACTTTTTAGTTTTCTATGAAAAGATGTGCAAAAAGTAGAGAGAAAAGTAAATCTTTAACTTTTTGGAATAGGTTATACACTTTCTAGTTTTTTTAGTAACTTTTTGGCTTTTAGGCTAAAAGTGTTGCATAGCAAACGAGGCATAAGTTACAGCTATGAAGCTAAGTTAAGTTAAGCTTTGAAGCTATAGCTAGGGTAATGAAGCTATGAAGTTAAGGTAAATAAGCTGTGAAGGTAAGATAAATGTATTGAAAGACTTTCAGTCGAGTGTTTGGTCGGGGACCTCTTCAATGTTGCACTTCGAGCCCTTTATCTAGTGTTTGGGAAATCCCAAATTATGCTCAACTACTACAAATGTGACAGTCCTTCCTGTTGATATGTGTCCTTGATGCTAAGCTTAATCCCCTAAAAGCCGGAACAGTTTAGGCTAAGGTTTATCCTTGTAGCTTTGACTTGGTCCATTGAGCTCTAGGAAGCCACAAAGTGTACTCCTCAATTGAATTTGAATTTATTCCACTTGATTTGAGGAACAAATCCCTTGGCTGTTGCATGTATCTTCCTATCCTCAAGGAATTCAAAATCGGTCTTGCCTTTCTTAGGAAAACCAATTCCTTAATTGTAGGATATATTGATCTTCCATGCCCCATGAGCTGCAATGTGTCCATGGAATCTCCTTTGTCCTAATCATTGGAATAAACGACACCACCTTCGTAGATAGTCTGGATATAGAAGATCTTCATCACTTATCAACTAGATAAGGCACCAAATGGATAGGGCCTCTATCTAAGCCTTCATGATTGGAGATAAGGCACTTAATTAGGCGATAATCCTCAACAACCCCTCACTTTTAGGAGTGGTTAAGGCTTGTCCTATCTATTAAATCCAACTCATTTTATTTATCTACTTAATTAATCACCCAATTAACTACATAAAATAATTCCTTTTGCTCCGCCACCATTTAGATAAGTGAGTCCCATAAAAACTTTGACCTTCCCTCTTATCGCCACATGGCATAAATAATTTAAGGGAAATCACACGGCAATTTTTTTTCCAAAAAAGGTACAAACAATGCTCCCCTTCAAGTACATTCTTGGTTCTATCAAGGGATTGAAAAGGATATGCTTAAATTTCTACCTCTCTTTTTGCATTAATTTGAGCCTTCAGTGATGACCCTCCTTAATGAGTTGGACCAAAAATCCTTCCTTAGAGAAATGGAACTTGGAAGAGTGGAGAGAGAGAGGTGAATTGATGCCCATTATTACGTCTGCCATCATTGTAGTATCCCTTCGTTCCTCAAAATCTAACGGCAACTATCAAAGGCATGACTGACGACGCCTCTTACAGAGGCAGAATTGATATGAACTCTTGTACGAAGTGACTAGAGGATCATCTTTAGGTTATTTTTTCAAAATTCAAGCTTGACGCCAAAACTTCCCACCAACTCCCTTGACATGCTAATTTCCCCATTGCTAGGGTTATAAATACTTTCTTCTTTGCCTCTTTGTGCCTCATTCATTCTTCTTCTTCTCAAAACCCTCTCATCTCTTCTTCACTTACCCAGAATTTATTTTCTCATTCTTTATTTTCATCAATGGCTTCTAAAAAAACTAAAAATGAACTTCCATTTGTTGGTTTTGAGGTTGATGCCCTTATCAAACATAAGAAACCCTCCATGTATTCTGATCGTCTGATCGATCTTCCTCATCATTCCCTGGGTTCATCTCTGTCGTCCAAATTAGGGCGTTGTTCTGCCTTTGCCGCTAGTTTACCCTCCTATCTGAATAAGTATTACCCTTGTTTAGAGAAAAAGTTGTTGCTCGAACACTCTATTCTCGCTTACTAGAATCATTCTAACCTCGTCTCTCCCATTAGAGTTTGGCATACCCCTAAAACTGAGTATGTTTCCTGGTTAGATCGTGTAGCAGCCGCTAAGAGCAAAGTCTAGAAAGAAGCAGGAATCTACGACGCCATCATGCTCAACCGAGGTAATACTCGGCTTGATAAGGCTCTATTCTTCTCCATTTCTTATTACTGGTCTATCTCTACTAACTCCTTTCATTTGAGGACTGGTATATGGTGCCTACTCTACAAGACATTGCTTTCTTGGTTGTCTTTGTCCCCATGGAGAAGAAATCAATACTCTCCTTACCTATAAAGGGGTGTCCCATGTTTACCCTAACAAAAGGTTATTGACATATTCTTCTTTTCTGTCGACTGCTCAAACAACCCCAGAAGTTTCTGAGTACGAACACATTTCCTTCTTGATTTACTAGTTGAACAAGTGCCTATTCTGCATCCTTTCCCAGAAAATTACCAAAGATTTTACTAAACTAGCCAAAGCCCTTTCCTAAGGTAAAAAACTTGCTCTTGGCCCTCTCGTTTTAGCTCATCTTTATAGAGGAATGATGGAACTAGTCTCCTCACATTTCAGAAATGGTTCTGGGCCCTTCTGGCTCTTACAACTCTGGCTTTGGGCTTACTTTCCAGAGTTTGCCCCATCCATTCCTACTTCAATACCTTAGTCTGACTGTTTTGGCCTCTGTTTCATGGAGGCCAACTCCAAAGCTCATTTCTTCGACAACTACTTCACATTTTTCTATTGGAAGATGGTAACTCGTGATGCTTTTGCCCTTTTACCCTTTTCACGCAATTTTGCTCCTTCTTGGCTCGCCACTCCTGCATCCCAGCTCACTGGCCTAAAAGATGAACAATTCAATGTTTGGACTAGTTTTTTGATTTCACACGACCTTCTATTTGGCCTCAACTTCAATCCGAATAACAGCAAATAAGGTGTAGAGATCTATATTTGTCACTGACCTTTTCTAAGGAAATTTTATCCTTAATGTTAGTAATTCTTTGGTTATAATTTATTATAGACTGCCTTGAAAGCAATAGCTAAAAGAGAATTTAATATATTTAACTCACTTTCTGATACAAAAATTTAATCTAAACTATTTTTTTATTTCAGTTTTGAGTGCTGTAATTAAATGCATATAAATACCAATTCCAAGTTTATACAAAAATATAATTTTTTAATAACTATTTATTTTTTATAATTTTTTAAATTGTTGGGGCTAATTTATAATTTAATGAAATCTATAGGCCACGTGTCCGTCATCACCAAAGTTGCCTCGGCTCAGGAACTTGGGTACGAGAAGGGAAGGTCCTGAAATGAGCACCCCCGCTCGCCCGATCCAAGGATCGGCCTCTCCTAAGCATGATATGTTGTTTTTGAAAACACATGTGTTCTTGTTCCGATTTATTAGCTAACCTTACTATATGATGCGCACAGCGTACAAGTATAGACTAAATCGCCTAAATTGGAACAAAACAATTCAATGTTTGTTTTTCGAAAATGGTTTGAAAGTGCTACTCTCAAGTAGGCTAAAATGTGAATTTGCCACCAAACATGGTGGGCTTAAAACATGATGTGCCACTCCGCAAAGTGGGCTTAAAACGCACATTTTGATGAATTGTTCCAATTCAAGTAATGAAGCCTTCCTCCACAGGCATTCATGCAGTTATATCATTTAAGCAAATAGCCTCATGGCAAGCATGCTATCATGGCAACACTTACACTCATGCAAGGATGCTAAAGCATAAACACTTACAGTGTACTTCGAGCCAAAACAGGAAACTAGTTAGAAATATGCATGATCCTAACTATGTTATCAATGCCTAAAGCAACACATGCAAAGATGCAACTAAATAGGCTCGGCTATCTAATCATGGCGTATGATTTACAATTGATACATGTATTCAAATAGGAATTGAAATACAATGCAATTCGAATGATGCGCCGAGCCTGGTGCATGCAATACGAATGAATGAAGCACACATGCAAAGCATAAGGTATGCTAATTGAAATATGCCCTAAACTAACCATCAAAAGCTGATAAGTAAAAGGGAGAAAGAAATGGCGTTGGAAGACATGCACACATGCACACACACTTATTAAAACATTTGCCCTTGCGACGGAGGGTCCGAATAAATAAGGTAACTAGCAACGCTAAGCTAAGCTAATTATTACAAACCAATTAATTAACTAACTCTAGCTAACTAATTATTACAAACCAAATTGAAAATAGCTATTCTAAGCTAATTAGAATATTACAAAGATAAATTAAAATTAGCTAAGCACATTAACTAATTAATTACAAAAACTGACAAATTAACTAACTAAACAAAGCAGTTAAAATGGCCTCGAGGAGAGGGAGATATGCATGCTCGGTTTGCTTCACCCAGAAATGCATTGCCATGCCATGAGTTGTCTCTGTTTGTACTCACGGTGACCTCAGAATATCAAACGTACTTTTAGGTTGCATCTACCCCAAAATAGGAGCATTCTGGACAAATTTGCTACAAGTGGCTGGTTGGCCACTTTAACTGGTCGGCAGGCTACCTCAACTGGCCGGCCGGCCACTTCAAGTGGTCGACAGGCTAGTGCAAGTGACCGGCCGGCCACTTTCCTTTCTAGAACATCAACTTTGCTACAACAGAGATCAACAAAGGCACAACAATGCATTTACAAGGAAATGTGTGTGCAACTACTCTCCTTATTATTTCTCAAGCTCAATGGAGCGTAGTTCTTGGCTCTCAAGCCACCAATCACGCATCTCAATGCATGATGGCCAAAGAGCCAAGCTCGCACAATATTAGTGAATGCACAAACAACACATAAGAGCCTCCGCCTCTATCATGCATGATCAGGAGGGTTGGCGACCAAGATACGCAACACGTTTCATCACTTTGAGTATGAAACGTGCCATATTCCTTGTGTTTGGATTAACGTCCGATCCAAACACAATGCAATGCAAACAACATGCTCATCTTCCAATGCTAAAGTGGCATGCACAAGATTCTATCATGTAAGCAATGCATGCATGGCATGTGTAAAAGCTAAGGCATCAAAGCTAGTGAGGTGTATTACATATGAGGCATGCACTACAATGCTCAAATGGTCAAACCAATTATGGACAGACCTAAGACATCTCAAAACAGTGGCAAAAACACATTAAGTCTCAGGCATAAAAGGGCAAGATGTGCAGGCTCATCATTTGCTCGCAAGCAAGGCAAAAGGCTTAACTTTCAAACACATTGAAAGAGTGACATATATGAGAGCATAACAAAGGTTCAAACACTGAAATCATATGCCAAATGATGACATATCATGCAAGCAACACAAGTATGGCATACTAGAGTCCTTAAGCATGAAAGCTAGTGAGGTACACAACACTAGGACTATGCAATACAATGCTCAATGGACTAGACCAGCCCCAAACAAAACTCATGCATGCCAAAATAATGGCCAAAATGCTCTAAAATGATGACATGAAAGGCAAGATAATGATGCTCATGTAATGGCTCATCAACTAGGCATAAGGGTCAACTCTCAAGCACAATTAAAGAGAGATATATATGAGTGCATGATGGAAGTATATGCTCTGAAATACCATGCCAAATGATACCATATCATGCAAATAGCTCAAATAAAGCATGCCAAGGTGTTCAAAACTTAAGACTAGCTAAGGCACTTGCACCATAGTCATACTAAGCAATGCTCAAAGGACCAAGATCACTCAAAACAGTCCTAAAGCACGTCAAAACAATGCTAGAAACATGATAGAGTGTAGCCAAAACAAGCTAGAATGGTAAGCCAAAACACTAAGCATGCAAGGCTAATAAGTGGGATTACACTACAAGTACCAAAACCAAGCAAGAGGTGACCCCACCAACTAAAATCAGAGTTGTAACATGGCAAAGTAAGACAAAAAACATGCTGGAATGGTAGCTCAAAAGCTTAGAGAAGCATGCATACAAACTAGCTCATGATCAAGGCATAAGGCACAACTCTCCAAAAACATTGAAAGAGTGACACATGTGAGAGTATGACTATGATATACACACTGAAATCATGTGAGAAGTGAGGCCAAAGCATGCAAACAACGCAAGTGAAGCATGCTAGAGACTTTGAAACTCAAAGCTAGTCAAGGGCTTTTACGCTACAACTACACAAAGCAAGCCTCACATGGCCAAGACCACTTGAAACAGAGCTTAAGCATGTTAAAACATGGATAAAATCATGCTGGAGTGTTGTCAAAATAGGCTGGAATGATGAACCAAAGGGGCAAGCATGTAAGGCTACATGGCAAGATTACACTACAAGTGTAAAAAGAATGCATGAGGTGACCCAACCAGGCCAAAATAGAGTTATGCCATGCTGAAATAAGACCAAAAATAAGCTGAGAATATGCTAACACATGCTAGGAAAACATGCTCACTAATTAGGTCAAGGCATGGAACCAAGAAGCAAGGAGGGGAGGCCACCCCCTCCTATTTTTGACTTCAAAGCATGGTTTCTACCACTAAAATTCCTTTGAGTTTCAGTGGTAGAAAGGCCAAACAAAGGGTGCCTCCAAGGCTTTAAAAGAAGGCACCAACCTCAAGCAAATAAGGCACACAAGAGGGTGAAACACCCCCAACAGCAAAGAGGCCTTAAACAACCTTTCTTAACACTTAAAATCAGAGCTTTTTGTAGTCAACAACCAGGCCTAAATCAGCATGCAAAGGTGGCCAAATACTTATTCAAAACAAAGCTTTAAAAGGAGTATATGCTTACCCTTGAAGAACAATGGCAAGGCAGCAACTTCAACATCAATTTTTGGACCAAAACCAACGCAAGGACCTCAAAACAAGCTCCAATGGACTTCAGCTCCAAAATGAAGGTGTTTGAGTAGGTGTTTGTGTGCAAAAGTGTGAAGAAACAACACTTTAAGGCTCAATATAGCACAAATGTAGAGAGGGTGTGAGAATTCTAAAGAGAGAGTGATATTTTTTTGCTCAGAAAATGCTGAACCTCTGGAGAAGGAGAGGAGCCTCTCCTCTTATAGAGCAAGCAAGCCAAAAAGCTGTGGCTCTGATGATTTCAATGAGCCACAACTGGCTCAAAATATCTACAAATATCTAAAAAGGATAAAAAGTGCCTGCCGGCCAATTAAGTGGCCGGCCGGCAAATTAAGTGGCCGGCCGGCCACTTGAAGTGGCCTACAAGAGGAAAAAGTGGTTGGCAAATGCCAAAAGTGGCCCTTATCCCCAAGGCAAGAGGCAACAAGGTTTGGCTCAAAAACCAAGGCCAAAACACAAATGGTTAAGAGGCTCAAAGACAAGGCACCCAGCCGAGACCTTCGGGTGCTCGAAACAAGCACAGACATGCGCAATCATCACGTGCACAAATGATGACGTCTGAGCCTTAAGGTCGGTCAAAAATGGGGTGTCTACACCACCTCTATAGGTTTTGCGTCAAAATCGGCCAGTAATCCTAAGATTACCAAAAGCCTCTGAGACAAATTAGCAAAATAAGGGGGTTAGGGAAAGCAAATATCAAATATAAAATGTCTATAAAGTTGTGCAGACTTATATGGGATAGAAATTTCAAACTTTATATACATATATAATCACATCATTCTTACGTCACCCACAACAGATAAAACAAAAAAGGACTTGGACCTATTATAGATAAACAAAAACTTGTCCAAAAGACGTATGAAAATAAAATTTTAACTCTTGTTCATAGCTTAGTCACAAACATTGCCCACAGAAACTTGACCACAAAAGACTGTCGGGAACCTCTACATGAGACATAGTGGTTAGCTTGACAGATACAAATCCAAGCCTGGTCGTATGCCTGATCACCTACATATATAATATAAATAATGAGCTAGAGCCCAGTGAACAACAACGGAGTAAAAGTTTTGATAAATGATGTCCATAACAGATTCAAAAATCAAAATTCAGATCAAAAATAGATTCTTATACACAGTCAGATTGATAAAGAGTTATATGTGGTACATCCATTAGCTAACAGATCAGATTGGTCATGAAGACCCACGTGCAGAGTAATAGATCAGATTGATCATAAAGACATTCAGATCAGATAGTTGACTATGCATAATCAGTTCCATGAATGGAACCTACGTGAAATCTTGGTACCAGGTAACAAATAACAGATAATAGATATAGACCATGCTAAGGATGCCATGATTACATTCAAAAAATTGGACATTCATTCATGATTCATAAAATAGTATTTCAGAAAACAGATCCTATCATATTAGTCAGAAAATACTTATAGTCAGAAAATACTTGAAGCATACACTTTGAACACACTTGATTATTACATTTCTTTTTAGGTGTGTTTCTAATTCAGTTCCTCATTGTAGTAGCCTAAATCATGGCTTAAGAATGCCTAAAATGGAATAAGGATGCATTTATGCACTTTGAAACACTTGACAAAATTTCAGAAAACATATCAGTTCGCTCAAGTGAAGCTTTGGTTGCTCGAGCGGACCCCTTGGTCTGTAAAAGTTCTGAGAGCTCTCATTTCACGCTCGAGCCAACTTCTTGGTGGCTCGAGCCGAGATTGAAAATAAAGGGTGGTCGCTCGAGCAGTCTTCTGGTCGCTCGAGCCAACCTTCAAACTTTACAAAACTTCTGAAAGCTCGAAATGTACTATCGAGTCACGGTTTGGCCGCTTGAGCAATGTGACCAAATTTTGGAATTTCCAAATTTCATCCTCAAGTTCAAAACACAAATTCAAAGTATCAAAACTTATTCTTTTGGGCCAAAACTCAAGAAAACACTTGGAAACTTGTATAAAACCATGAAATGAAGATCAATTCACAAAATCAAGGCCCAAAAGCATGTCAATTTTTCAAAACCAACTTGAATCTTTTTGTATATAATATGCATGTATTAATTTGGAGTTCATTGGTTCCAAAGCATGTATAAATGACATAATGAGAGGAAAATCATGTTGAATTCTTCAAATGTAGTAAAAATAACTCCATGCATGTGAGGTATAAGATGGAATTCAAGCTCAATCTTTATGAATTATGCATGCATGCAAGTATTGATCCTCTTTTCTACCTCCCTAGACCAATCCTTGTATTAACTTCTAAGGTTCCCTTGAATTCCTATATTTTCTGATTCAAATACAAAAATTAAGAGTTGGATTCCTTACCTACACTCTTCAATTGGACTCTAAGTTGTTAATTCTTGAGCTAGCAAGAAAATACTCCCGACTTTCTTCCAAATTCTTCTTTTCCTCTCTTGATTTCAATCTTTTCCTCACTCTCTCTCTCTCCCTACATTTTCTTGATGTCAAAGATGATGAAGAAATGTGTAGAATGGTGTAGGATGAGTCTTAAGTGACTTATATAGGCTTGATTAAGTTGGCCTAATTAAGCTTGGTTAAACTTAGTTAATTCTAATCCATTTATTCTAATTATTTGATTCTAAATCAAATTCCAATTAAACTTCCCATAAAATTCTAAAAATCCCAAATAACACATTACCTTAATCAATTTCATAATTGGTTGCCGATAAGGCCTTCAATTTACACATCGAAACAAAATTTCAGATAGATATTCCTCCAACAGACAAATAAAGACACAAATAGGATGCAAAACACAAAATTAACACATAATTTCACTTAACCACTTAATTAATATTCTTAATTACGGATTAACGATTAATTTTTAGAACGAGGTTGTCACAATAATGCTACACAGTTTGCCAGTCAATTTGATCTTTCCAAAATGATTCCCATTCCACCTTATTGGTCCCAGAATGATACCTTCAAAGGCCATTTTGTTTAGAGCACAACAGACATCGAGGTAGTCAGCTCTATATTCCCTACTTTGAAGTTAAACTTGCAACTCAAGGCCTTCGACGAAGTTCCTGACACTACTATTAAGTTTGACGTCTGGTGGGGCATGTAAATCGTGAACAAAACCTCCATTAACCTGAAGGCTTTCTTGGTCCGTGTCCCCAAACAGGATTGCCAGAATTGAAGAAACAAAGAATCAATTCCCCAAAGCCCTGCCGCTCTTGGAGGATAGGAAAAAGGTATCCTTTCTTTCTCTGAACGTTTCAATTTAGTCCTTCGCTTTGAGAAATTTTTCAAGTGTAAATGGAATCCTTTGAAACTTGAAGGGGGGGAAAAATCAAGGAAGAAAAACTAATTGAAATTGCCAAAAGGCAACAAGATAAGGCAAATTTAGCTTTCCTTAGAGCTTATCAAACCCTAGGTGCCAAAACTCCTGCTTTAGAAACTTTCCTGAAACCCTATGGCAAAAACATTCCTTCATTTCCTAATACATCCTCTTTCTTTGCTTACACTCTTCATAAAGAAAGGATGGATGCCTTCCTCCCTGAAAAGGAAAAGGTTACCATTGCAAAGACTAGAGTTCCTCCTTAGGAAATTGAGGATGCTATTAGACAAGGAATAATCAAAACAATCCTTCTTCCCAATTTAGATATGTTTCTTTTTCTTTTTCTTTTTTTGTGCTATGCTTTCTACTGACACTCCGTTTCTGGACTTGCGGTTATTATGCCTACCCCCATAAATGCTCCAACAAAAATCGGCAAGAAAAGCCCTCCAAGCAAAAAAGAAAGTTGTCTTTCCCAGATCTGAACAGGTATGTCTAGAATTTACAATTCATTTCTGGAATATGACAATCCCAATTTTCTCATTAACTAAACTTGTGTCTTCCAGGAAGGTGCTACCCCACTTGCCAAGAGCACTAGATCCACCTACAAAGCGAACATTGCAACTAGTCCCTCCAGTTCTTCCTCTCCAAAGGTAGATATTTTCTATTATTCTTGATTTCATTTTCTTTGACCTTCTACTAACCCTTCATTTTATTTGAGAAATCCCCAGAAGTTGTTATAACTAAGGCAACCAAAGCTCCTTCCAAAACCACTCCAACTCCATCAAAGCTAAAGCAATTCAAAATGGTCGCTTGTAAAGGCAACACTCCACTGGTAGATTCTTCTAACACTGCTTCTACCCCTCAGGTGGAGGATAATCCTCCGGAGATCATATCTCCTCTTTCTGTCAACAAAGTAAAACTTTATCTCCAACACTAAGCTTCTTTTCTTGAAGTTCCTTAGGCCTCTTTTTTTACTTGTAACTTTCTTTGTTCTAGGAAACAACCCAAGAGATTGGTGCAGCTCAGGATGAACTTACCCCAGTGTTCAAGGCTACAAAGCCTGCTTCCTCTATTCCAAAACTAACCAACATTTTGGATGCCTATTTCGAGGCTTTATCTCAAAAAACTACCCCCACTGTTCTTGGGGCCTCTAGTAGTGGAGCTGCTACTTCCAGCTAATCTAATGACATTGAGAGAGCCAAAAATGATTTAAAATCTCTATTGGTCCTGTCTTTCCAAGACGTTCTGCATCTAGGACGATTTCCAATTCAAACTTTTGCCTTGAAAGTTTTAGCTACTGCTGCTCCTTTTGACTCTATCATTCAACCAGCCCTCCAAGAATTTCATTAGCAGATTCCAAAGCTGAGCCAATCACACCTTGCTCTTGTTGATAAACAAAAAGAAATCAACGCAAAGTTTCAGCGATCAACCCATCTGCAATATCACATAAAGGAACACATGGAATCCTACAAAAAGTTAAAGGAAGCAACTGATGCCAAGGTACAAAAAATTAATCGATTTGAAAGATTAGATTGCCATCCTCCAGGTTCAACTAGAAGATCCAGAGAAGGAAGCTGCAATCCTGGCCACCCAAAAGCAAGAACTTTACACCATTTCTTTGCCAGTGAGAGTAACATGCCTAGGGGGTACCTGTACACGTTAAACAGTTTGGACCCTCAATTTTGTTGATCTAGTCTCACAAGTGCAATATGAAACATATATGAGAGTCCAGATTTGGAAACCTTATAGAAAATCCATTCTATTACAAAATTATGGCCACAAATGGACTGCGTCATCAAATCTCAGAGTTGCCACCTAATATTTTGAAAAATTAGGAAACCCATGACTCGTGCCAAGGCCACTGTTCGTCATAACTAAAGTTGCCTTGGTTCGGAACCTTAGGTATGAGAGGGAAAGGTCATTAATTGAGCACCCCCGCTCACCCGATCAAAAGATCGGCCTTTACTAACCATGATATGAATTTTATTTTCTTTTGTATATTCATGTTCTGATTATTTAATAAATCCTAAAATTTACTATGTGAGGCATACAAGTATAGACTATGTCATCCACTTTGGAACAACTTGATTTCATATAGTTTTGAAAGAGTTTTGAAGATGTACAACCAAAATAAATTGAGTTTACAAACATGAAAATCAACATCATTACAAATTAAGCGACACAACCTCCATCCACTGGCATTCATACAATTATATCACATAAGCAAATAGCCACATGGTAAGATGCTAAACATAACAAAAAAATTATGTACAAGTAGATTGCTAAAGCATAAGAAGTTACATATTTACCGACATCCCGCGAATAGCTACAAAACAAAGTTAGTAAAATATGCATGAACCTATATACAAAATCCTCATGCAATACATACACAAGAATGCTTCTAAAGATCCGACTTCTAAAACATGACATTTGAAACATTGCAAAACATGCGATAGTGCACAAAATCATGTAACAATCAATTAAGCACAAAGATGCAAATTTAGCCAGATATAGGCATGAATCATGTATATAAAATCATGGATGGCATGTAAGATATATACATATGCACAGTTATGGAAAGCGATTAAAGAATGGGATAGATAAGAAGTGGGGATGGGGAATTATTACTACAATTTAAATATTACAAATCCAGGGGAGACGAATAAATATTACAACACAGTATAAAAATTCTCACAAACACTCAAAATAAAATAAACATAAGAAAACAGCAACTTCAAGCGCCTCAAAGACCATCGGAGGTTGATCTTCTCAATGTCGGAAGGCTGCCCGATTTTTCCTAGAGGTCACAGGCACAATCATGAAGGTCGCGGGCGCGATGGTGTACTTTAAGGTGGCTACCCCACCAACTAACGGGCTGGGTAGCCCAGTAGGCTCGGCCAAACTTTATTTTCTTTGATTTTCACAACAAAAGTAGAACTAAAAACAATATATATGGGAGTCTCAACTCACCACTTTCAATTAGACTACAACAATATATAATATAACAAGAAATCAAAGCAAAAGAGCAAAATAAGTAAGAAATGCAAGAAAATGAAAAGTTTGTGAAATTCACTTTCTAAGAAAAGGATGAACTCCTTAGTTCACAAACTCCCTCTTGATCACCCTCAAGTGTAGGAAGTGTGTTCTCAAATCCTCAATTCGAAATTACGGAGTTTATGGTATGGAAAGTGGCTAACTCTCTAGTTTTTCTCACTTTCAATCACTAAACACTCTTCCTTATGATCACGGCAATTGATCTTTGGCTATATCAAAATTTTTGGAGTGATTTTGGTGTATGGAAACGAGGAATTTTAGTAGCTATGGAAGCTTGGAAGTGTTTTGGCTCAAGGTTGCAACGTAGATAATTTTTCCTCTTTTGCTCTCTTTTCTCTCTAACTCTCTCGAATGATTTTTCTTCTCCCATTCATTCCATCCCACTCCTCTTCAATATATGATCTGAATATATAAGCCATGTAGGAATAAACAAGTTAAGGAATGGGGGACAAGGTGGAAGACAAAGGTGATGGGCATGACAAGAATGACAATGATGATCAAGACTTTGTTGCTTTTGATTTATCCTTTATTCTTTATGACAAGGCCAAAACCTCTTTTCATAATGGAGGGTGAGTGGAGATAATGGAGGATGAGTGGGTGCACTTGAATGGATCAAAAAATGGCTCATTGGGTTGTCCCAACCGAACCAAAACCAAGAAAGTTGGGGCTGCTGCTGTTTTGGGCCGAGTCAACAAAATCTGCTTTTAAGCCCAACTTCAAATGGGAATATCTCCCTCATCCGGACTTGGGTTTAAGTCGTTCTTGGGTCTAAATTGAAGCCCCAGAAGTCTACTTTCCAATGGTGATAGCCTCACATTTAAATTGTAAGTGTACGAAGAGATATGCCTAGTTTAGTGAAGGCTGTTCATTTCCCTCGGGGCCAGGTCAACAAAATCTGCTCGTAAGCCCAACTTCAAATGGGCACATCTCCCTTATCCGGACTTGGTTTTAGGTAGTTCTTTGGTCTGAATTGAAGCCCCAAAACTCTACTTTCCAATGGTTGTTGCCTCACATTTAAATTCCAAGTGTACAAAGAGGTATGCCTAATTTAGTGAAGGCTGTTCATTTCCCTCAGGCCAGGTCTACAAAATCTGCTCTTAAGCCCAACTTCAAATGGGCATATCTCCCTTATCTAGATTTGGTTTTAGGTGGTTTTTGGGTCTAAATTGAAACCCCAGAAGTCTACTTTCCAATGATGATGGCCTCATATCTAAATGCCAAGTGTACAAAGAGATATTCCTAATTTATTAAAGGTTGTTCATTTCCTTCTTAATGACTTGATGCTCATTCTTTTCCTAAACTAGTTTTCTTCCATCCCCTCCTATTTCTTTCAACTCCAAACCTATAAACAAGAAGTTTTTAAATATTTCTCAAAGAGTTTACCTCTCTTTCATTTATTTCCACTTTGTCCTTACTCAGTTTACTGAAAAGTGCAATATTTTAATTGAAATGGGAGCCTCGAAATATCATAGAAACATTTGGAAAAATATTTTGAAATGGGGATTTTAAGGTCTAAAATAGTTTGGCCAGAAATGTGTGAAGGTTGGGATTAAAGCTCAAATTCCATTTTTCTTGTTAAGTACTGCTGGGGAACACATTCTAATTGTCATCATCGGGTAATCAATAGAAAGTGCCCAAGTCTTAGGGTCTATCAAGATGGGGTGTCCACAGTTGCTCCTCTTTGACAGAGCTCGAAGTGATTTCATGACGTGATTGAATGTCAAAGCCCAAAACGACCCTTTTGACGAGGCCGTAAGACTTGGGCAAACAAATAAGATGCAATGCATGTGGTTGAACCTGAAGGTTGCCTACATATCCCATTGCAAGGAATCAAACCAGCGTAGTTCCGGGGCAAGATGCAAAATGATATGCACAAAAATATTGGACTTACACGCCTCGCGAAGCCAAATTTTGTTTTTTTTTTTTTTTTTTCAAAAACTTATGATCATGCAATGTGCAATTTAATAACATGAATGAAAAGCTTAAATCAAAACAAAAAGCAAGCCATGTCTCACACTAAAAGAAGTAAGCGAATAAAGAGACAGTGTAACCATTCAGAAACATCTACTCACACTGTATATGGCAAGAGAGGGAAGACCTCAACCAAGAGAAATCCACAACCTAACGTGTCTCATGCAAAAGGAAGAAAGGTGGTGTGAACAAAACATGCACCTGATGTTTTTAACCTAGAGCATCAACAATCTAACGCGTCTCATGCAAAAGGAGGAAATATGGTGAACAAATCCAAATGCGTCTCACGCAAGAGGAGAAATTGTCAACGAATCCAAACGCGTCTCACGAGATAGGAGAAATACTGAACTTAAGATCCAAACATGTCTCATGCGAGAGGAGAAATAATGAACTTGAGATCCAAACGCGTCTCACGCGAAAGGAGGAAAGTCCACTCGAGATCCAAACGCGTCTCATGCGAGAGGAGAAAAGTGAACTCGAGATCCAAACGCGTCTCACGTGAGAGGTGGAAAGTGAACTTGATATCCAAACGCGTCTCACGCAAGAGGAGGAATAGTAAACTTAAGATCCAAACGCATCTCACGCGATAGGAGGAATAATGAACTTAAGATCCAGACATATCCCATGTGAGAGGAGGAAAGTGAACTTGAGATCCAAACGCGACTCACGCGAGAGAAGGAATAGTGAACTTGAGATCCAAACGCGTCTCACGTGAGAGGAGGAAAGTGAACTTGAGATCCAAACGCGTCTCACGCGAGAGGAGGAATAGTGAACTTGAGATCCAAACTCGTCTCACGCGAGTGGAGGAATAGTGAACTTGAGATCCAAACGCGTCTCATGCGAGAAAAGGAATAGTGAACTTGAGATCCAAACGCATCTCAAGCGATAGGAGGAGTAGTGAACTTGAGATCCAAACGCGTCTCACGCGAGAGGAGGAAAGTGAACTCTAGATCCAAACGCATCTCATGCGGGAAGATGAAAGTGAACTTGAGATCCAAATGCGTCTCACGCGAGAGGAGGAATAGTGAACTTGAGATCCAAACGCATCACACGTGATAGGAGGAATAGTGAACTTGAGATCCAAACGCGTCTCAATCGAGAGGATGAAAGTGAACTTGAGATCCAAACGTATCTCATGCGAGAGGAGGAAACTGAACCTGATCCAAACGCATCTCACGCGTGAAGAGGACTAGTGAACTTGAGATCCAAAGGCATCTCATGTGAGAGTAGGAATAGTGAACTTGAGATCCCAACGCGTCTCACGCGAGAGGAAGAAAGTGAACTTGAGATCCAAAGGCGTCTCACGTGAGAGAAGGAAAGTGAACTTGAGATCCAAACGCGTCTCACGCGAGAGGAAGAATAGTGCACTTGAGATCCAAACGCATATCACGCAAGAGGAGGTAAGTGAACTTGAGATCCAAACGCGCCTCACGTGAGAGGAGGAAAGTGAACTTGAGATCGAAACACGTCTCACGGGAGAGGAGGAATAGTGAACTTGAGATCCAAACGCATCTCATACGAGAGGAGAAATAGTGAACTTGAGATCCAAACGCATCTCACGCAAGCGGAGGAATAGTGAACTAGAGATCCAAACGCGTCTCACGCGAGAGGAGGAATAGTGAACTTGAGATCTAAATGCATCTCACGCAGGAGGAGAAATAGTGAACTTGAGATTCAAACGCGTCTCATGTGAGAGGAGGAAAGTGAACTTGAGAACCAAAAACGTCTCACACGAGAGGAGAAATAGTAAACTTAAGATCCCAACGCGCCTCACGTAATAGGAGGAATAGTGAACTTAAGATCCAAAGGCGTCTCACGCGAGAGGAGAAAAGTGAACTTGAGATCCAAATGCGTCTCATGCGAGAGGAGAAAAGTAAACTTGAGATCCAAACGCGTCTCATGCGAGAGAAGGAATAGTGAACTTGAGATCCAAACTCGTATCACGCGAGAGGAGGAAAGTGAACTTGAGATCCAAACGCATCCCACGCGAGAGGGAGAAAGTGAACTTGAGATCCAAATGCATCTCACACGAGAGGACGGAAGTGAACTTGAGATCCAAACGCGTCTCACGCGAGAGGAGGAATAGTGAAATTGAGATCCAAACGCGTCTCCCTCGAGAGGAGGAAAGTGAACTTCAGATCCAAACACGTCTCACGCGAGAGAAGGAAAGTGAACTTGACATACAAAGTCGTCTCACATGAGAGGAGGAAAGTGAACTTGAGATCCAAACGCGTCTCACGCGAGAGGAGGAATAGTGAACTTGAGATCCAAACGCGCATCACGCAAGAGGAGGAAAGTAAACATGAGAACCAAATATGCCTCACGCAAGAGGTGGAATCATAAACTTAAGATCCAAACACGTCTAAAGAGATAGGAGGAATAGTGAACTTGAGATCCAAACGCGTCTCACGCGAGAGGAGGAGAGTGAACTTGAGATCCAAACGTGTATCACGCGAGAGGAGGAAAGTGAACTTGAAATCCAAACGCGTCTCACACGAGCGGAGGAAAGTGAACTTGAGATCCAAACACGTCTCACGCGATAGGAGAAACAGTGAACTTGAGATCCAAATGCGTCTCGCGCAAGAGAAGGAAATTGAACTTGAGATCCAAACGCGTCTCGCGCGAGTAGCGGAAAGTGAACTTGAGATCCAAACGTGTCTCACGTGAAAGGAGGAATAGTGCACTTGAGATCCAAACGCATATCACGCGACAGGAGGTAAGTGAACTTGAGATCCAAACGCGTCTCACGGGAGAAGAGGAAAGTGAACTTGAGATCCAAACACGTCTCACGCGAGAGGAGGAATAGTGAACTTGAGATCCAAACGCGTCTCACGCGAGAGGAGAAATAGTGAACTTGAGATCCAAATGCGTCTCACGCGAGCGGAGGAATAGTGAACTTGAGATCCAAACGCGTCTCATGCAAAAGGAGGAATAGTGAACTTGAGATCTAAACACATCTCACGCGAGTGGAGAAGTAGTGAACTTGAGATCCAAACGCATCTCACGCAAGTGGAGGAATAGTGAACTAGAGATCCAAACGCGTCTCACGCGAGAAGAGGAAAGTGAACTTGAGAACCAAATGCGTCTCACATGAGAGAAGGAATAGTAAACTTAAGATCCAAACGCATCTCATGCAATAAGAGGAATAGTGAACTTGAGATCCAAAGGCGTCTCACGCGAGAGGAGGAAAGTGAACTTGAGATCCAAATGCGTCTCCTGCGAGAGGAGGAAAGTAAACTTGAGATCTAAATGCATCTCACGTGAGAGGAGGAATAGTGAACTTGAGATCTAAACGCATCTCACGCGATAGGAGGAATAGTGAACTTGAGATCCAAATGCGTCTCACGCGAGAGGAGGAAATTGAACTTGAGATCCAAACGCATCTCACGCGAGTGGTGAAAAGTGAACTTGAGATCCAAATGCTTCTCACGCAAGAGGAGGAAAGTGAACTTGAGATCCAAACGTGTCTCATGCGAGAGGAGAAATAGTGAACAAATTCAAACGCATCTCACGCGGGAGGATAAATAGTGAACAAATCCAAATGCGTCTCACGCGGGAGGAGAAATGGTGGTATAACCAACAGACGTTCCTAACCGTATCTCATACGAAAGGGGGAAATATTTTAACTGGGTAAACATCTAATCCTAACACGTTTCACGTGAAAGGAGCAAAGATGGATTCGAAGTCCAAACGCGTCTCACGCGAGTGGAGGAAGGTATAGTAGAATGATTTCTTCTTTTTTTTTTGGTGAAAAAAGGTCCTGTGAAAACCGCTTAGGGTCGCGCTCCATACGTCTGATGAAAAATTCCAAACACGCTGAAATCGTGCGAGGAAGGAAGCACTCAAACCACAAATGAAATCGTGAGAAGAGGTCCTAAGAAAAGCCCTAGGGGACAACGATCCTAAATGCTGCTCAGCGTAAAAGGCTAAATGATACAAGATAACAGAAGATGCAAATAAATGCAATAAGTGCAATGATATGATACGTGTTACAAGCAATGTAGTGCATGATGATTAGGGAATGCAATAAACAAGCAAAGCGGCGCTTTAGAAAGCACCTCATGGGACGAGTGGCGATGGACCGCTCTACTCTGACAAGGATCTTCCTCTTGTGTTCTTCGAACTCATACCTTCAATTCACAGTTCAAAGACACTTAAATGCTGACAAGGGGTAACCTCTTCATGTAGAGGCCACAGATACCGCTTTTCTTCCTGATCATATCCATAACTTTCCCTATTCTCCAACAGGGTGACAGACTAGATTGGTTCAGTATCCCGAAAATTGAGGCGTATACACACTACCTCAACTTATGGGGCTGCTATACAGATTTCAAACCGGGGATACACCCCTAGTATTTAAATCAGACTTTAGTCTCAGAAATTCCAAACCTTTGCATTCTAGGCATCGCCATTCGAACTCTAGTTTCCACCGTCGCAGTTGGTCTCTTAGGAACTCATTGCAAACACATCCAAGATACAGGCACACACATGCAAGCTAAACCATATATGGAGACACACACACACACACACACACACACACACACACAGATATTTACATATGGTATACACATATTCATATACAAACAATACAGATATGTACATACGGTATACCTATATACATATACAGACAAAATACACACATATATGTACATATAGTATACATATATTTATATACAGACAAAATACACACAGATATGTACATACGATATACATATATAGATTTGGGAAATATTCCATTTACGGCCGTCAGCGAGAAGACGTCGTTACTGAGAAGGCATATTTCGTTTGCTGACGTTAGCACATGTAAGCAAAACATGCAAAAAGAAAGGAAAAACACAAACTGCATGGATACGAGGGTTCGACCCTCTGATCTCAAGGTTAGTCTCCCAATCCTCAACCACTGAACCAAGCCACTCTTGTGACAAAATATTCAAACAAATATATATATATATAATACATAGGTATACGAGACATATATACATAAAACCAAAACAAAACAAAAGAAACACTCGTTGCTATGGGGGCTCGAACCTCTGACCTCAAGCTCAGCCTTTCAATCCTTAACTGTCGAATCAGACCATTTAACCAAGTCACTCTTGTGACAAAATAATTCGAATAAATATATATAATACATAATACATAGATATACAATACATATACACATATGTATACAACTCTCTAACCTCTCTCTCTTCCTTCAAAAACTGCGTCTGACACACGGCCTTGCCTTTTGCATCAGCCGGCCCACAAAAACTAGACCCTCCTCGATTTGTAACGATTGCCTCGACTCTCTCTCCCTCTTTGTCTTCTTCTCTTCCGTCTTCTTCTCCATCACTCTCTTCTATCTCCTTCTTCTTCTCCCCTTCTGTCTTCTTCTTCATCACTCTCTTCTATCTCTTTCTTCTTCTCCTCTTCCGTCTTCTTCTTCTCTTCCATCTTCTTTTTCATCAAAAGACAGAACAAAGAAACTGAGCAGAAGAGAAAGGCTGCCAAAACTTAGTCTGCTCTCTGCTATTACTTTGTGACTCCTTTCTTTTACACCTCTCACCTCTAACACATGGCCATGGCCTCGTCCCGTCCCCTCACTCTCTTTCCAGACCTTAATGATCCCATAAGCTCTCCTGGGTTGAGTGCCCCTGCTTCTACTCTTCCTAACCTTCCTATGATGTCGGTTGAGCAAATAATGGCAGCTCAATCAGACATTGAAGCCAACCACTTCACGCTGAAGTCCTGTATAGAGACAGTGACTGTAGTTTCCAAATTAGCTCACCAACTACAGACCAAGACAAGTGAGGTACACTAGGTCAACCAACTCTCTCTGCTCCAATACATGTACAAGGACGCACAAGCAGAGATTTGCGCACTGAAGGCGGAGAATAAAAAGCTGAAACGGCAATCCACCTCCATGGCCCTATTTGGAGCGCCTTCGTATTTTGCCTTTGATGGTCAGCGGCGAGTCGACTCTCTCGGCAGAAGCACTAGGGCAGGGCCTTTAACGGTCTCCCAAGATGAAAAAAAGAGGAAGAGATCGGCGAGAGAGTCGATTAAGTGAGGTCGGCGTGTGGCCGTCATTGGAAAAAAAGATCCCTCTTTTTTTTTTCCTGGGTTTGTTTTTTTCTTTTCTTTTTTTTCTTTTTTTGTATATATGTTGGGTTTTTTTTTTTTTTGGGGGGGGAAGGGGTGTTTTTAACTTTTTTTTTTTTTTTTTTTTTTTTTTTATTTGGGGCATCCCCTGACTTCAATAAAATGAGTTTTATTTTTGAACATCAATGGCGTGACTGGCACATCACTTTGAGCTTGAAAACAATTTGTTTGATTGAATTTGAGAATGATTGAATTTTGAACTCTGAATTGGACATTGATTCCATACTGACCTAAATCAAAAAATGACTTAACAAAAGAAAAACAAAGCAAAACGATCCAAACACACTTATATACACTGACTGGTATGAAAGGAACTTAAAGAAAAACGTGTCTCTGAAACACAACCATTGAGCCTAAGCGATTCTGCAGTTTGTCATGATGGGTTGAAATTGAAACTGGTAGGCCGACCAAAAAGTTGAAATCGAACCCTGCTGGATGAATAGCAACTTCCGGCGATGAATAGTTGACTCGAGCGGTGGAGAAGATAGAATCTCTGACTCGACTATGCCCCTAATTCATTGCCCTTTTTTTTCTCTTGACTTTTTTTGTAAAAATGTTTTGATCAACATGAGAGTTAGATTAGCATACTTATTCCACTTTCTGTTTTAAAATCATGTAAGTCAGGCTGTGAGCACTGAAAATTTTCCCTTTTTTAAGTCCAAAGAATGGTCTGGTTTTGCAAAAATAGAACAATTTTTGAGACAAATTATTCAGCTTCATTCAAAATAATCAAAACCTATTTTTGCAAATGGCCACCACCCAAACAACATGGAACCAACCATTGGGGTGCATAGCCCCAAGCCAAATAACCCCGAATTGGCTCTGTTGTAGCAATTGTGATAACCGAACCGAGTCGATCCGAATGAAGACGGGCAGAACTGGACTGAACCAAACTGAACCGAATGGATCCAAGTTGAATCGAACCAATTGAACTGAGCAGAATGAAGACAAACCAAGCAAATGCGGATAGGACAGGCAAGTTGACTAAAGATACACCAATCAAACATGGACAAGATGAATGAGTTGAAAAATTATTCGGGCCGAACTTCAAGATGAAGCTACCTACGTATCCTAAAGATAAGAATCAGGCCGTATATAGTTCCGGCTAAGGTTCACTCGGGTATTGACACTCTCCTTGTGTGCTCTCACTTTTGCCGAAGCCGCCCTTTCAGGTTTTCAACCTTGCGAGCTTTTCATTTTTTTTTTCTTTTTTCATTTTTTTCATTTTTCATTTTTTTTTTTTTACTTTCATTTTTTTTTTCTGCTCTAACTTTTTCCTGGGTCGCCCTTCCGGGTTTTCAGCCCAACGAGCCTCAAGGATGGTACTTTCGTTTTAGCTTGTCCATGTTGATTGGTTGTGAAATCTCTAGGCCATCTAAATTACACTTGACTAGTACATATGATGATGTAGGAACTAGGCTAATTAGGTCTGAATTTGCCCCTAGTGTAATGGATAGGAACTTGATTGTCCTTCGTCTCCCAAATTCTGGGTTTTGACTTTCTGGGCAGTCTTCATTGGGAAATGATCCAATTTTAAATCTTTGATCACATCCAACCTTATTGCCCCTACTTCAAGGGCTGCTTCCAATCTACATCACATCCAACCTTATTGCCCCTAGTTCAAGGGCTACCTCCATTTCGGCTATGCAAGCCTCACACTTTGGTTGATCATTGAATATTTTGAATCACGGTTTGAAAGCTAAGGAGGTCGAACCTCAAGTCAAGAGGGATCCTATGCTGTATAATCTCAAGATCAATTCCAGGCATGTCTTCATAGGACGACGCAAAAATATTTTTTTGAAATCTTTTCACAAAGTGACTAATCACTCGTACTCTTACAAAGACAATATAGAACCAATTTGGACCAAGCCAAGATCCTTCTCAGTACCCACATTAACATAAATGATTTTATTCATCAAGGGCTTAGCACACCTCTCTTCCTCTCAGTCGATCAAAATTTACAAATCCTGAGGAATTTCTTCCTCTTCATTTTTGTTAGAGTTTTAAAAAAAGTTTTGTAATTTTTGGTCAATGCAATGAATTAAAGGCACAGAGAAGTAGGCAGAATCTATGGCACTTTTATTGAAAAGAAACTACAACTCAGCGATGACAACAGAATTAAAAGAAAATGACAAAGAAGACCTAGACAGGACAGAAATGTCTAGGTTAGCATTCCCACAATCAACAAACTCTGACTCGCTAGAATGACTCGAGCCTAATCCTAACTCTACAAACTTGGTGGAATCAAACTTAGACTCAATACTCAATTCAGAACTCAAAATAAAACCATTCTCAAATTGCTAGTCAAAGTGTGGGCCATCCACAACATTCAAAATAAAGCCAGTGCAATCAACAGGTGGTCACTCCCCAGTCACAGAAATGGTCGGATACCCCACAAGTTCTATTTATTTACACTGGTAGACTTTATAGGATATCGAACTTTTCTGAAGCAATGATGCTACAACAACTTAGCAAAAATAAAATGGAACTTCCAATCAGAACTATAGCAGCACTTTGGCCCAATTCGCGCAACTGATCGTTGTATGCCCGCACTAAAAAAAAAACTGAAGCCCACAAACTGACTTGCCTGAACCACAATTCAAAATTTGAGATTTCTTGTATAGATCCCATACATTGCACAATAGCAAGAAAGAGAACAAACACCCCTATGGGGGGTAGGGTTACCCTATCCTAACTTGAAATGATCTAGAGTTTCACTATTCAGACAAGTGGTATCATACATCCTAGAAATGGGAGAGCATCCCGCCCTTCTTTTGGAAGGTACTAGAGCTCACTATATGTACAAGGTTAGCTCTACTGTAAGGATTGAAGTCAAGGCGACGTTACCAAAGAATCCTTTGGGTCATAACCAATGAAGATCTTAGGAAATCAGAAGAGTCAATATAGCCTCTCTTCAAAGTGTGAGAACCTTCAGATCTCAAAAGGTTATAACACAAGGCTCTAAAGTAACGTAGAGATGGGTGTAGTGTCACAAAAAGTGTGCCTGTGCTCCCACCAGTATCTGGACAACACAGGGACTTTAAGTACACCAATACATGCAATGCAATAAACATATAATTGAAAGCAAAAGTCATATCATGGAGTTCGAGTCAAGATTTCATAAAATTCTCAGCAGAGTTGCTAGAAACTGTAACATGCCTGGGGGGGACCTGTGCGCGTTAAACAGTTCAGACCCTCGACTTCTATGATCTAGTCTCACAAGTGCAATGTGAAACATAGATGAGAGTCCAAATTTGGCCACTTTATAGAAAATTCATTTTATTACAAAATTATGGCCACAAATGGGCTGCGTCATTAGATCTTAGAGTCGCCACCTAATATTTTGGAAAATTAGGAAACCCATGACTCGTGCCAAGGCCACTGTTCGTCATAACAAAAGTTGCCTTGGTTTGGAACCTTAGGTATGAAAGGGAAAGGTCATTAACTAAGCACCCCCACTCGCCCGATCAAAAGATCGGCCTTTACTAACCATGATATGAATTTTATTTTCTTTTGTTACAAATTAAGCGACACAACCTCCATCCACTGGCATTCATACAATTATATCACATAAGCAAATAGCCACATGGTAAGATGCTAAACATAAAAAAAAAATTATGTACAAGTAGATTGCTAAAGCATAAGAAGTTACATATTTACCGACATCCCGCGAATAGCTACAAAACAAAGTTTATAAAATATGCATGAACCTATATACAAAATCCTCATGCAATACATACACAAGAATGCTTCTAAAGATCCGACTTCTAAAACATGACATTTGAAACATTGCAAAACATGCGATAGTGCACAAAATCATGTAACAATCAATTAAAGCACAAAGATGCAAATTTAGCCAGATATAGGCATGAATCATGTATATAAAAGCATGGATGGCATGTAAGATATATACATATGCACAGTTATGGAAAGCGATTAAAGAATGGGATAGATAAGAAGTGGGGATGGGGAATTATTACTACAATTTAAATATTACAAATCCAAGGGAGATGAATAAATATTACAACACAGTATAAAAATCCTCACAAACACTCAAAATAAAATAAACATAAGAAAACAACAGCTTCAAGCGCTTTGAAGACCATCGGAGGTTGATCTTCTCAACGTCGGAAGGCTGCCCGGTTTTGCCTAAAGGTCGCAAGCACGATGATAAAGGTCGCGAGCGCGATGCTGTACTTTTAGGTGGCTACCCGACCAACTACGGGCAGGGTAGCCTGGTAGGCTCGGCCAAACTTAGTTTTTTTAGATTTCCACAACAAAAACAGAACTAAAAACAATATATATGGGAGTCTCAACTCACCACTTTCAATTAGATTACAACAATATATAATATAACAGGAAATCAAAGCAAAAGAGTAAAGAAATCAAAGCAAAAGAGCAAAATAAGTAAGAAATGCAAGAAAATGAAAAGTTTGTGAAATTCACTTTCTAAGAAAAGGATGAACTCCTTAGTTCACAAACTCCCTCTTGATCACCCTCAAGTGTAGGAAGTGTGTTCTCAAATCCTCAATTCGAAATTACGGAGTTTATGGAGTTTATGGTATGGAAAGTGGCTAACTCTCTAGTTTTTCTCACTTTCAATCACTAAACACTCTTCCTTATGATCAAGGCACTTGATCTTTGGCTATATCAAAATTTTTGGAGTGATTTTGGTGTATGGAAACGAGGAATTTTAGTAGCTATGGAAGCTTGGAAGTGTTTTGGCTCAAGGTTGCAATGTAGATAATTTTTCCTCTTTTGCTCTCTTTTCTCTCTAACTCTCTCGAATGATTTTTCTTCTCCCATTCATTCCATCCCACTCCTCTTCAATATATGATCTGAATATATAAGCCATGTAGGAATAAACAAGTCAAGGAATGGGGGACAAGGTGGAAGACAAAGGTGATGGGCATGACAAGAATGACAATGATGATCAAGACTTTGTTGCTTTTGATTTATCCTTTATTCTTTATGACAAGGCCAAAACCTCTTTTCATAATGGAGGGTGAGTGGAGATAATGGAGGATGAGTGGGTGCACTTGAATGGATCAGAAAATGGCTCATTGGGTTGTCCCAACCGAACCAAAACCAAGAAAGTTGGGGCTGCTGCTGTTTTGGGCCGAGTCAATAAAATCTGCTTTTAAGCCCAACTTCAAATGGGAATATCTCCCTCATCCGGACTTGGGTTTAAGTCGTTCTTGGGTCTAAATTGAAGCCCTAGAAGTCTACTTTCCAATGGTGATAGCCTCACATTTAAATTGTAAGTGTACAAGAGATATGCCTAGTTTAGTGAAGGCTGTTCATTTCCCTCGGGGCCAGGTCAACAAAATCTGCTCGTAAGCCCAACTTCAAATGGGCACATCTCCCTTATCCAGACTTGGTTTTAGGTGGTTCTTTGGTCTAAATTGAAGCCCAAAAACTCTACTTTCCAATGGTTGTTGCCTCACATTTAAATTCCAAGTGTACAAAGAGATATGCCTAATTTAGTGAAGGCTTTTCATTTCCCTCAGGCCAGGTCTACAAAATTTGCTCTTAAGCCCAACTTCAAATGGGCATATCTCCCTTATCTGGACTTGGTTTTAGGTGGTTCTTGGGTCTAAATTGAAGCCCCAGAAGTCTATTTTCCAATGGTGATAGCCTCATATCTAAATGCCAAGTGTACAAAGAGATATTCTTAATTTATTAAAGGCTATTCATTTCCTTCTTAATGATTTGATGCTCATTCTTTTCCTAAACTAGTTTTCTTCCATCCCCTCCTATTTCTTTCAACTCCAAGCCTATAAAAAAGATGTTTTTAAATATTTCTCAAAGAGTTCACCTCTCTTCCATTTATTTCCACTTTGTCATTACTCTGTTTACTGAAAAGTGCAATATTTTAATTGAAATGGGAGCCTCGAAACATCATAGAAACATTTGGAAAAATATTTTGAAAATGGGATTTTAAGGTCTAAAATAGTTTGGCCAGAAATGTGTGAAGGTTGGGATTAAAGCTCAAATTCCATTTTTCTTGTTGAGTATTGTTGGGGAACACATTCTGATTGTCATCATCGGGTAATCAACAAAAAGCACCCAAGTCTTAGGGTTGGTCAAAATGGGGTGTTTCCAATGAGTGCTGAGTCTTCAAAAATGGATGCCTAACTTCATGCTGCCAACCTACTCGAACTGCAAGTTGTGAATGCTCCTTGGAAGGTACTTAAGGCCAAATTACACAGCCTTTTGTAATTCCTTTTCATTGCACTTTTGAACTTTTTTGCTTAATTTAGGCAACTTGCAGTTTATTCGGCCTGTGAAGGTGTTTTTTGCTTAGTCAGTCTGGTTCTAGGCCAAGCCGTTTGTGAACATTCCTACACATGTTTACCTTTTTTCGGCCTATTCAGGCTATTTTTGATCTGATGAATTCATAGGATTTTGCTTTGTTGACTCCATCATTTCCCACATTGTTCAGTAACATTTCTTTAAGTACTTGCCATTTATTGGATGCTTGTGTAATTCCCCATCTAAGTCTTGTAATTAATAGGAACCTCCCTTACAAATTCTAAAAACTTAGAATGGGCCTTCCAACATGGAGACCACTTCCCAAACTTAGGATATTTTACACCAAATGGCTTAATTGCTTTCCAGACTAAGTCATTTTTTGCAAAGCTCTTTTCTTTGACTCTTCGATCATAAGCTCTGGCCACTCTCTATTTCTGTACTAAAAGTTGATCTAGAGCTGCCAATCTTACTTCATCAAGATCTACAAGTTCATGAACATAGCCTAATTGCATTTTGCAAGAATTAAGCCATTCTAAAATGCAACCCTTAAGGATTTCACAATAACTTCAATAAGCAGGATTGCATCATGCCCATAAGTGAGCATAAATGACGTAATTCCTGTTGCTGTTGTCTTTGAAGTTCTATAGGCCCACAATACTTCTGATAGGACTTCATGCCAAATCTTGGGTTTGTCTTCAATCATTCTTTCAATGATGCCTTTCAAAACTTTGTTTGTTGATTCTGCCTAGCCATTGCCTTGAGCATAATATGGAGTAGAACGAGATAGTTATGTACCATATTCTTTGGCAAAGGTTTGGACTTCCTCACCAAAAAAAATTGTTCCCCTATCGGTAACAATGTGCTGGAGCAGGCCGAATCTGTAAATAATGTTCTCTCTGATCATCTTGATGATATCACTTTAATTTACTGATTTCATAGGAATGGCTTTGGCCCACGTCGTAAAGAAATTTGTAGCCACAACTGAATGACCTTTAGAAGAATGAGGAAACATCTTCCCAATCATATCAAAGGACCAACCTCTAAATGACCATGGTTTAACTATGGAATTCATAGAAGTTGTTGGTGCATGTTGAGCAAGACCATGGGCATGACAAGGTAAACATCCTTGGGAAAATCTAATACAATCTGAAAGGATAGTAGGCCAATAGTATCCATACCTTCTAACTAGCCATCACATCTTCCTTTCTTCCTGGTAAGCCCCACAAATTCCTTCATATGCTTCAACCATGACTTTGATTGCCTCTTCTTTAGAAAGGCACTGTAGGAGTAGGTCATCATTAGGACTTTTCCTATAGAGTTCTCCCTCAACCCAGACATAATGTGTTGCTTTTCTTCTAGTCTTTTTGTCTATAGGAAGTTGTGGATGTTTCAGAAATTGGGCTATAGGAAAGCGCCAATCTTCTTCAGAAATCTCTGTCATATTTACTTCCAGGATGGGTTGCTCTCTCCTCTTAATTGAAGACATCAATCTTTTCTACATGGCGATGGTTTTTTTTATAGAAACCTTGAGGAATCTTCATTCCGGTTGCAACTTGAGCCATCTTGTTGGTTTCATAATTGAATCTTCTAGGAATGTGTTTGAGTGAAGCATCATCAAAGTCTTCAAGGAGTTGTTTAGCTTCCATAAAGCAAGGAGCCAAATCTTCACTATGGCATTTATAAATGTCCCCCAAGTGATTAATGACAAGTTATGAATCTCCAATCACTTCCACTGTTGAAGCTCTCATTTCCCTCAATATTTCCAAGTTGATTATTAAAGCCTTGTATTTGGCCTGATTATTTGAGCATTCAAAGTCAAACTGAAAAGAGAATTGTGTTTTCAATCCTTTGGGAGAAATGATTATCATCCCACACCCATAAATTAAATTAGTCTTAGAAGCATCAAACAACAAAATCCAATGAGTGAAACAAGTAAAACAGGAGACCAAGCTGAATCTAGATTCATCGCTGATTTTCTAAACAAAGATGATCGACAAGGAAATCTGCTAGGGTCTGGCCTTTCACAGCCTTTTGAGGAATGTACTGAAATAAAAATTCTATTAGGGCTAAAGCCCATTTACTAATTCGGCCTCTCATTATGGGCCAAGAAAGTAAATACCTAATCAAATCAGTTTTTCACACTAAGTAAACCAAAATAGAAAGCGTGTAGTGCCTCAGTTTTATTACAGAAAAATAAACTAGAAGACATAATTACTCCATAGGACTACATTTACATTCAATAGGAGTCAAGAGTCTGCTGAGATAATAAACTACTTGTTCCTTCCCACTCTCATTGTCTTGAGCTAGCAAACTCCTAATAGACTTCTTCGAATCAGAAATGTACAACTTCAGAACTTTATTATGGACAGGAGGAGTTAAAACAGGAGGTTGTGCTAAGTACCTCTTGATAACTTCTAAAGCATGCTGGTGGTAGGGCTTCCATTTGAACTATTCTTTATCTTTTAACTTTAGCAACTAAGAGAAAACTTAAACCTTTCCTACCAGATTGGAAATGAAATGTCTAAGGAAGTTGATTTGTCTCAAAAGTTTTTGTAGTTCCTTTTTGTTGGTACAAGGCATGGCTTCTTGGATCGCCTTTTCCTTGTTCTTGTCCATCCCAATTCCTCTCTGTTGAGACAGAAATCCCAAGAAATTTCCTACTGTAACACTGAAAGCACACTTCAAAGGATTCATTTTTCAAGTCGTATTCCTATAACATCGCCCGGGGGGTAACCGAGCGCGTTAAATGATTCGAACCCTTATTTTTTCGATCTAGTCTTACGAGAGTAATGTGAAACATAGATGCGAGTCTAGATTTGGAAACTTTTAAAGAAAATCCATTTTATTGCAAAGCCATTGCCAGAAATGGACTAAATCACCAGATCTTAGAGTCGCCACCTAACATTTTAGAAGAATTAGGAAACCCGTTGACTAGTGCCAAGGCCACTGTTTGTTGTAACCAAAGATGCTTGGCTCAGAACCTTAGGTATGAGAGGGGAAGGTCATTAATTGAGCACCCCCACTCACCCGATCAAATATTAGCTTCTACTAAACCATGATATGACTATTATTGACTTTATATGTTCATATTCCAGTTATTAATAAATCCTAAAATTTACTATGTGAAGGTATAGACTATGTCATTCATTTTGGAATAATTTGATTTCATGTGTTTTGAAAGAATTTTGAAGATATAAAACCCAACGAAATTGAGTTTACAAACATGAAAAATCAACATCATTCCAAATTAAGCAACACAACCTCCATCCACCGGCATTCATTCAGTTATATCAAGTACGCAAATAGCCTCATGGTAGAATGCTAAACATAGTAAGAAAAACACACGCAAGCGGGAAGCTAAGTATAAAAGCTTACATATTTACTGACATCCCGCGAACAGTTACAAAACAAAGTTAGCAAAATATCTATGATCTTATATACAAAATCCTAAGGCAATTCACTCATGAAATGCAACTAAAGATTCGGCTTCTAATATATGACATGTGAATTATCTCAAGAACATGAGGTAGCGCACATAATCACATAAGAATTGATTAAACCCACAAATGCAAACTTAGCCAAATCAAGATCCATGATACACGGATGCAAAGTATATGCTTATGAGCAAATAAGGAAAGCAAGTAAAAGAATGGAATAAAAAGAAGCAGGGTAGGGAATTATTATAACACTTGAAAGAATAACTACAAACCAAACAAAAGAGGGAGAAGGAAAATAATACAAAAACAAAACAAAAACAAAAACAAAAACAAAAACCTCACTAAACACTCAAATGAAAACAAAATAGAAGTTTCATGCGCCTTGAAGACCACCCGGAATTGGTATGCTCAACACCGGAAGGCTACTCCGTTCCATCCAATAGAAGTTAACCGGTCTGTCTATTAGGCATAGCAAAACACGTCTTGTTGCAACATCAAAAAAAGAACAAATAAGGAATATGTAGGTGGCTCAACTAACCACTATTGGTCAGCTTACAACAAAACTAATATGAAATTAAAGTAAGAAAACAAATATAAGATAGAAAATACAAGAAAATGAATGAAATTGAAAATTCACCTTCCAAAAAAAGAATGAACTTATTGATTTCCAAACTTCCTTGAAATCACCCTCAAAGGATGTGAATTATGTTCTCAATCCTTCATTTGAAAATTTGGAATTTTAGCTAGAATGACAATTTTGGGTTGTTTAATAGTGTGTGTGGGGAAAGGCGGTGAATACCCATATTTTACAATTCACTCTAGTTTTTTCACTTTTGACACAAACTGAACACTCTTTAATCAAAGCTACACAAGTTGACTATAAAGGAATTTTTTGAATCAAATAACAGTGTATAAGGATGATATAAGAGTGTAATGAAATCCATAGCTCAACTTCTTAACTTTGAGACCTTTCTTGAGCAAAGCTTAGACTCTCCCTATCAATCTAGTCCTTCTTTTATCCAAATAAATAAATAAAAAATTGTCCTCCATCAACATTTCAGACCTCCTTATATAGACACTGCAAGTGGATTATATTAGTGGAGGCAATCAAAGGTGGAAGAGAAAGTGGAGCATTAATGTCATTAATGGATCAAGCACTCCCTTTGATTTAGCTCTATCTTTTTTGAGGGGTCAAGCTCTTTTGGCAATGGAGCCTGAGTGTGTATACATTTGGTGCATGAATATATCAAAAAATAAGATAATGGAATGCCCACACGAACTGAACAAAAAAATCTAGATTGCACTATTTGGGAGCGGTAGACCGTCCGGTCGGCCGGCCAGAGAAGAAGTTGGCTATCTCGCTTCGGTTCAATCCAACTTCACTCTGGTGCCCAACGGGTCTTAAACACTTGGCCAAAATAGGCTTAGGGTGGAGAGTGAAGCTTAAATTCCATCTTTCTTATTGAGGATTGTGCAAGAAACATATTCTAATTTTCATCATTGGGTAATCAAAACAAAGCGTCCAAGTCTTAGGGCCGATCAAAATGGAATGTCTATAGTTATCCCTCTTTGATAGAACTCGAAGTCATTTCACGACCTAAGTAAGCGTCAAAGTCTAAAGATGACCTTTTTGGCAAGGCCGTGATACTTGGACAAACAAACAAGATGTTAATGCAGTTGGTTGAACACTAGGATTGCCTACATATCCCTTTGCAAAGAATCAAACCAGCGTAGTTTAGGGGCAAGATGCAAATGATATGCTAATGCAATTGAAAGTTGGACTTACACACTTCGCAAAGCCGGCTATTTTGAAAGTTCATGATTGATGCAATGAAATGCAATAAGTGATGATAGTGATATGGATGTGGCAACATGAGAGGCAAGCCTCATGCAAATGATATGAAGCATAATAGGGGGTGCATCGCATACAAATGTGCCACAGCATAAATGATAGAGGGAGGTGCATCGAATACAAATGTTCCACAACATAAATGATAGAAGGAGGTCATTGCATACAAATGTGCCACAACATAAATGATAAGGGGAAAAGTGAACTCAAAATCCAAACAAGTCTTACATTAGAGGAAGAAATGTGAACTCAAAATCCAAACATGTCTCATGTGAGAGAAGAAATAGTGAATTTGAAATCCAAACATGTCTTACGTGAGAGGAGAAATAGTGGAAATCCAAACATGTCTCACTTCAAGAGGAGAAATAGTGAACCCGAAATCCAAACGCGTCTCACACGAAAGGAGAAGAGGTGGTATAACCACTAGGCATACCTAACTATATTTCATATGGAGAGGGGGAAGGTTTTAACCAGCTAATGCGTTTCACGCAAAAGGAGGAAAGGTGTACCTAACCGTATCTCATATGGAGAGGGGGAAGGTTTTAACCGATGCTTATGAGCAAATAAGGAAAGCAAGTAAAGAATGGAATAAAAAGAAGCGGGGTAGGGAATTATTATAACACTTGAAAGAATAACTACAAACCAAACAAAAGAGGGAGAAGGAAAATAATACAAAAACAAAACAAAAACAAAAACAAAAACAAAAACCTCACTAAACACTCAAATGAAAACAAAATAGAAGTTTCATGCGCCTTGAAGACCACCCGGAATTGGTATGCTCAACACCGGAAGGCTACTCCGTTCCATCCAATAGAAGTTAACCGGTCTGTCTATTAGGCATAGCAAAACACGTCTTGTTGCAACATCAAAAAAAGAACAAATAAGGAATATGTAAGTGGCTCAACTAACCACTACTGGTCAGCTTACAACAAAACTAATATGAAATTAAAGTAAGAAAACAAATATAAGATAGAAAATACAAGAAAATGAATGAAATTGAAAATTCACCTTCCAAAAAAAGAATGAACTTATTGATTTCCAAACTTCCTTGAAATCACCCTCAAAGGATGTGAATTATGTTCTCAATCCTTCATTTGAAAATTTGGAATTTTAGCTAGAATGACAATTTTGGGTTGTTTAATAGTGTGTGTGGGGAAAGGCGGTGAATACCCATATTTTACAATTCACTCTAGTTTTCTCACTTTTGACACAAACTGAACACTCTTTAATCAAAGCTACACAAGTTGACTATAAAGGAATTTTTTGGATCAAATAACAGTGTATAAGGATGATATAAGAGTGTAATGAAATTCATAGCCCAACTTCTTAACTTTGAGACCTTTCTTGATCAAAGCTTAGACTCTCCCTATCAATCTAGTCCTTCTTTTATCCAAATAAATAAATAAAAAATTGTCCTCCATCAACATTTCAGACCTCCTTATACAGACACTGCAAGTGGATTATATTAGTGGAGGCAATCAAAGGTGGAAGAGAAAGTGGAGCATTAATGTCATTAGTGGATCAAGCACTCCCTTTGATTTAGCTCTATCTTTTTTGAGGGGTCAAGTTCTTTTGGCAATGGAGCCTGAGTGTGTATACATTTGGTGCATGAATATATCAGAAAATAAGATAATGGAATGCCCACACGAACTGAACAAAAAAATCTAGATTGCACTATTTGGGAGCGGTAGACCGCCCGGTCGGCCGGCCAGAGAAGAAGTTAGCTATCTTGCTTCAGTTCAATCCAACTTCACTCAGGTGCCCAACGGGTCTTAAACACTTGGCCAAAATAGGCTTAGGGTGAAGAGTAAAGCTTAAATTCGATCTTTCTTATTGAGGATTGTGCAAGAAACATATTCTAATTTTCATCATTGGGTAATCAAAACAAAGCGTCCAAGTCTTAGGGCCGATCAAAATGGAATGTCTATAGTTATCCCTCTTTGATAGAACTCGAAGTCATTTCACGACGTAAGTAAGCGTCAAAGTCTGAAGATGACCTTTTTGGCAAGGCCATGATACCTGGACAAACAAACAAGATGTTAATGCAGTTGGTTGAACACTAGGGTTGCCTACGTATCCCTTTGCAAAGAATCAAACCAGCATAGTTTAGGGGTAAGATGCAAATGATATGCTAATGCAATTGAAAGTTGGACTTACACACTTCGCAAAGCCGGCTATTTTGAAAGTTCATGATTGATGCAATGTAATGCAATAAGTGATGACAGTGATATGGATGTGGCAACATGAGAGGCAAGCCTCATGCAAATGATAGGAAGCATAATAGGGGGTGCATCGCATACAAATGTGCCATAGCATAAATGATAGAGGGAGGTGCATCGAATACAAATGTTCCACAACATAAATGATAGAAGGAGGTCATTGCATACAAATGTGCCACAACACAAATGATAAAGGGAAAAGTGTACTCAAAATCCAAACACGTCTTACGCTAGAGGAAGAAATGTGAACTCGAAATCCAAATGTGTCACACGCGAGAGGAGAAATAGTGAATTTGAAATCCAAACACGTCTCACGTGAGACGAGAAATAGTGGAAATCCAAACACGTCCCACACAAGAGGAGAAATAGTGAACCCGAAATCCAAACGCGTCTCACGTGAGAGGAGGAGTAGTGAACTCGAAATCCAAACGCGTCTCACGCGAGAAGAGAAGAGGTGGTGTAATCAACAAGTGTACCTAACCATATTTCATATTGAGAGGGGAAAGGTTTTATCAAGGTAAACATGAAATCCTAATACGCTTCACGCGAAAGGAGGAAAGGTGTACCTAACCATATCTCATATGGAGAGGGGGAAGGTTTTAACCGAATAAACTGCAAATCCTAACATGTTTCATGTGAAAGGAGAAAAGGGTGGTGTAACTAACTGGTGTACCTAACTGTATCTCGTACGAAGATGAGGAAGGTTTTAACCGAATAAACTACAAATCCTAACACGCTTCACGTGAAAGGAGAAATGGTGGTGTAACCAACAGGCATACCTAAACGTATATCATACAGAGAGGGGGAAGGTTTTAACTGTGTAAAGGAGAAAAGAGATCTTAACTAACAAGCAAGACCTAGACCATAACTCAATACGAAATAGGGGATGGTATCAATCGGGTAAAGGAGAAAAGGGTTGTAACCAAAAATTGGGACAATTGAAGTCAAGTGATTTGAATGGATTGTAACCATGCATGACAAATGTAATAGACAGTACAAGTATGGTGGTGAATGAAAAAACACGAACAGGCAAACAATATGCAATGATGAATGCACAACAATAATATAATGAATGCACAACAAATAAATACACAAATGATTTATTTATTTATTTTCAAAATTTTCTTCTTCTTTGTTTTTTTTTTTTTTATTTTCTAAAAATTTATTTTTGAATTTTTTTTCTTTTCAAAATTTCTTTTTCTTTATATTTTTTTCCTTTCAAAATTTTTGATTTTTTTTTATTTTCTTGTATTTTCTTTTGAATTTGAAAATTTTATATTTTTATACATACCATATATATACATACAGATACAAATGATATACAAAGTACGTATTACATACATATATATATATATATACAAACAGACAAACTATATACATATACGGATACACATAAATATATATATATATATATATATGGACACATGCAACCATATGGATACACATACGATATATATACATACAGATACATATAGGATATACAAACAGACATATACATAAAAAATTATATATATATACATATATACATATATACACTCCTCTCCTGTTTTGTCTCTCTCTTATTGCCTTGTTTGTCTTCGTCGAGCACCATGGCTGGCGCACAATTTCAACAATCACGGCGTTCTTGATCGACAGTAGTTGGACCGGCCTCGATTGTCAAAGATTGCCACGGCAATCCTTCTTTCTCAGCTTCTTCTTCTCTTCTAACTTCTTCTTAAACCGAGGCCTACGAGAGAGATAGAGCAAAAGGCTGCAAAATCCCCTTGCCATTACTCTACAAATTTTTCCTTTGGCATTATACTCCTCCGGGCATGGCCTCTTCTCGCCGTCCCCTCACTCTCTTCCCTGACCTTAATGATTCCCCAATCGAGATTACCAGCTCCTCTGAGCCTCAATCGAGCTCCCTGCCTCTACCCTTGTTCTCAACTTTCCAGCGCTATCAGTTGAGCAATTGATGGCAGCACGGTCTGACATTGATGCCAACTATTACACATTAAAGTCCTATGTGGAGACCATGACCGCGGTCTTCAATTTGTCCCATCGGCTGTAGGGTAGGACAAGTGAAGTACCTCGATTAAAAGCATAACTCTTTCAACTCTGGAGTATGTACAAAGATGCTCGAACAAATATTAGTAATTTGAAAAAGCAAAACAATGAACTGAAATGATAGGCGACCTCTGCGGCCTGATTCGGAGCTCCTTGGTGCTCTACATTTGACGGTCAATGTGGAGTAATCTCTTTTAGGAGATATGTAAATGTTGAAGCAGGGTCCTCAAGGGCTTCCCAAGAATAATGTTGTGGTGAGACAACTAACGGTAGAGTCGAGCGGCGAAGTTGTCTGTAAATGAAATCAGTTTATAATCTTCGCCGCTAGGCCGGTGCCAGAATCCTAGAAAATTTCTCAATCTCTTTTCTTTTTTCTAATTTGCTTTTTTTCTGTATTTTGGCTTGGGAGTGGGCACTTATAGCTTCAACTCTCTTTTGTACCACTTTGATCGGGGTTTGATCCCTAACATTTAATAAAAAGAGTTTTGTTTTGCAAATTCGAATGGCATGAATGGCACAACACTTGAGCATGAAAACATTTTTCTTGAACTTAAATCTAAGAATGATTAAATTTCAATAAATTATAAATTGAACATTGAGCCCTCACCTGACCAAAAATCAAAAAAACCAACTCAATGAAAGAAAAACCAAGCAAAAACCACCTAAATAGACCTATTGACACTTGCAAAAATAGAAAGGACACAAAACTTCAACACGGGCGCGATTATAAGCACCGTGGGAGCGACAATCGTGAGCTCGGTTTAGAATATTGCAGGCGCGACAAACATGGGCGTGATTTAGAATATCATAGGCATGATGCCGTAAAAACAAGATTCAAAACAAAAATCACCACCAGTCAACTGCCCAAACAACGACTGACTAAAGGGCTTTGTACAACAGTTACGAATTTTCTGGCGAGTGATTGACAATGCAAATGGAGACTTTCGAGAATACGGGGGAAAGACAGAAAACTTGACTTGACTGTGCCCCTAGTTCATCGCTTTGACAATTTGTTTGATTTTCTGCTAAAAATATTTTAACCAACATGAGAGTTAAATTAGCATGCTTGTTCCACTCACTATTTTGAAATCATGTAAGTAAAGTTGTGCACACTAAAAAATTTCCCTTTTTAGTCCAAAAAATGGTCTGGGTTTTGCAGAAATGGAATAATTTTTGAGAAAAATCAGTCAACTTCATTAAAAGTCCTCAAAATTTGTCTTCTCAAATGGCCACTACCGAATCAACATGAAATCAACCCTTGAGATGCACAACTGAATCTGTCGTTAAGAAGAGATAGGACAACTGAATAGAACGGAGATGAACCAATCAAACATAGATAGAATAGTCGAGTCGAATAAAGATACACCAATCAAACATGGACGGATGAGTGAGTTGAAAATGGTTGGGGCCGAACTTCAAAATGAAGTTGCCTACGTATCCCAAAAATAAGAATTAGGCTTTCACGAGGTAAGACTCACTTGGATATTAACACTTTCAATTTATGCTCTAACTTTTGCCAAAGCCGCCCTTTCCAGGTTTTCGACCTTGCGAGCTTCTCTTAATTTTTTTAACTTTTCATTTTTTCATTTTCAATTTTTTTTTTTTTTTTTTTTTTATACTCTAACTTTTTCTTGGATCCCCCTTTTGGGTTTTCGACCCAACAAGCCTCTAAAGGGTAGTACCTTTGTAGTTTGTACACGTTGATTGGTTATGAGAACTCTAGGCCATCTAAATCCATGAAAATGGCTACTACACTTGACCAGATAAACATGATAATATAGGGACCCGGCTAATTGGGTTTGAATTTGCCCATAGGGTTGTAGATAGGAGTTTGGTTGTCCTTCAACACTAAATTTTCTTCTCTCGTATTCCGGGATTTGATTTGGTGAAGGGATTCGCTATTTTGGCAGTGGTGGCACTGACTGTGTTGAGTTTTGAAGATTTGGCATTAGTAAATGGAGGTGAATTTGGAACTGGATGAGTCACCGGAGGTGGTTAGATAGTGAACATGCCAAATTGGAGTTGCAATTCAGCGAGAGCATTACTGTGAATGGCAACCGTATTGGCAATAGCATTTATGCTTTGTTGGAGGGATAAAAACATGTTTACTATATTCTTTGGAATTTGAGCCATCACTAATTATGGTAAGTTGATTGGAGATGATCTAGCTACTAAATGAAGGGTACTTTGAACAGTCTACCAGTGCGAGTATTACAGAACTTATGGGATATTGGACCACTCTGAAGCTATAGTGCTACAACTACCTTGCAAAAACAAAATGGAACTCCCAATTATAATTTTCGCAGCATTTCGGCTCAACTGATCATTATACAACATGCCAAAAAAAAAAAAACTGAATTCAACCCCACAAACTGAAATGCCTGAACCACTGCTCAGAATTTGAGAACCCCAGATCCCATACATGGCTCATAGCAGGAAAGAGAACAAACACCCCTATGGAGGGTAGGGTTATCCTGTTTTAGCTTTGAAATGATCTAAAGCTTCACTATTCAAACAAGTGGTAGCATACATCCTAGAAATGAGAGAGCATTCTGTCCTAATTTTGAAAGGTACTATAGCTCACTATATGTACAAGGTTGGTTCTACTCTAGGGGTAGGAGTCAAGGTGACGTTACCAAAAAGTCCCTTGGGTAATAACCTATAAAGATTCCAGGAAGTCAGAAGAGTCAATATAGTGTCTCTTCGAAGTCCGAGAACCTTAGATAGCAGAGCTACCTTTTTGACAGATCTCAAAAGGTTATAACACAAGGCCTCCAAAGTAACGTAAAGATAAGTATAGTGTCACAAAAAGCTTGTCTGTGCTCCCACTAGTATCTGGGCAACACAGAGACTTTAAGTGCACCAATACATGCAATACAATGAACATATAATTAAAAATAAAAGACATATTATGGAGTTCGAGTCAAGGTTTCCTAAAATCCCTAACAGAGTCGCCAAAAATTTTAACATTGCTCGGGAGATACCTATGCACGTTAAACAGTTCAAACCCTCGATTTCTTTGATTTAGTCTCGCGAGTGCAATGTGAAACATAGATGAGAGTCAAGATTTGGAAACTTTTATAGAAAATCCATTTTATTGCAAAACCATTGTCAGAAATGGACTGCATCACCAGATCTTAGAGTCACCACCTAATATTTTAGGAAAATTAGGAAACCCATGACTCATGCCAAGGCCACTGTTCGTCGTAACCAAAGATGCTTGGCTTGGAATCTTAGGTATGAGAGGGGAAGGTCATTAATTGAGTACCCCCGCTCACCCGATCAACGATCGGCCTCTACTAAACCATGATATGAGTGTTATTGACTTTATATGTTCATTCTCCGATTATTAATAAATTCTTAAAATTTACTACGTGAAGAATACAAGTATAGACTATGTCATTCATTCTGGAATAATTTGATTTCATGTGTTTTGAAAGAATTTTGAAGATGTACAACCCAAAGAAATTGAGTTTACAAACATGAAAAATCAACATCATTCCAAATTAAGCAACACAACCTCCATTGGTAAAGCATAAAAACTTACATATTTACCGACATCCCGCGAACAACTACAAAACAAGATTAGCAAAATATGCATGATCTTATATACAAAGTCTTGGCCAAAATAGGCTTAAGGTGGAGAGTAAAGCTCAAATTTCATATTTCTTACTGAGGATTGTTCAAGAAACACGTTCTGATTTTCATCGGGTAATCAAAAGAAAGCACCCAAGTTTTAGGGCCAGTCAAAATGGGGTGTCTACAATTCCTTTATCCACTCAATGTCTTCAGATCTACTAAGTGTTCCTCATAGGAATTGGACTTCACCACCACATCATCAATGAATATCTCCATAAATTGGCCTATCATGTCATGAAACAAGGAATTTATGGCACACTGGTAAATAGCCCCAGCATTTTTAAGACTGAAAGGCATTATGACCTCTAATGCACCAGTACAATTGGAAAGCTATTTTGGATGTATTCTTTTTTGCTATGAAAATTTGTTTGTATCCTGAGTGGCCATCTATAAAAGACAGAACCTTGTGCCTAGTTGCACCATCCACTAACAAGTCTATTGTCGGCATGGGGTACTTATCCTTAGGGATAGCCAAGTTCAAGTTCCTAAAGTCTATAGAAACTTTAATCTTCCCATCTTCTTGACTACAGGCACTGTGTTTGACAATCATTTTACATATCTAGCAGTTTTGATGAACCTAACTTTGAGTAAACACTCCAACTCATCCTTAACTAATAAAGATACCTCATTAGACATCCTTTTGGGCGGCTATTTATACAGCAAGAACCCTTCTTTGGTTGGCAGACAGTGCTCCATTAGTTCTCCGGACAATTCAAGCATTTTTGTATAATCCCAAGAAAAACATTCCTTGAATTCACACAAGAGTTGAATAAGTCTGGTTCTGTATGGTTCAGGAAATAGTTGGCTTACGTAGACTGTCTGGGTTTCTCCGCCATTCCCATATTAATTTCTTCTAGAGGGTCTTGAACTTCTATCTTTAGATCATCTAACTTAGCAGGAACTACTTCTAATTCCTCAAACTAGATAAAATCTTTGTCAGGAATGTCCTCTTCAAAAATTACTTCAGAAGAATTTGTCGTAGCTTCTTTTTCATCTAGACCCACTAACTTCTTTTCTACCAAGTAGGCTATCAACATGGCCATCATGGCTTTAAGAGGCAAGGCCTTTTCAGCATCTGAGGGCCTTGGGTCCATTCTTAAACCTTTCTGCGAATCCAACTGTTGGCTACTGATTTCTGACACTAGGGAGCTAACTAGCTCTTTATAGGCACTTTTCAACTCTTCAGCTGAGGAATGGTTGGATGAGTTCATGGGTTTTGGAAGACCATACTTATATTTTCCTAAAAACTTCATGGGTCCAATTTCTTCATTGTAGAGCCTTTCCTCTGCATGATTTGCAGAAGCTATAAATGATTTTTTGTTTGCCTATACTACTTTCACATCTTTATCATTCCAAAATATAAGACACTGATGAAGACAAGACAAAATAGCATGCAGGCATGTATCCAATCTCTACCCAATAGAACATTATAGGTTGTTTTAGAGTTAATAATAAAGAAAAGAGTAGTTAGGGTCTTACCTCCTATAACTAAGTTCATGATCAAGATTTCCTGAGAACTTGTTGACCTTCCTGCGAAATCTGTAATGCTAACATTGGAAGGTAGCAAATCTTTCTCTGTCTTGCCCAATTTCTGTATTGTAGTTTTAGGCATAAAAATGGCTACAGAGCCATTGTCTACCAAAAGCCTGTTGACTGGAACACCATCTAACAATCCTGTAATGTATAGATAATGAAGGTGGTTGCTGGCTTCTAGACATAGCTTCTCAAAAATGACACTTGCTAAGGTTAGTACATTTCTTTCTTCAGATTCATCCTTCAACACAATGATGGAAGCACTAATTTCTGTAGGCTGGAAGGATTTCTACTGATAGGAATTTTGCAGAATTTCTACAGTCTCTCCGTGCTTTTCAACGTCTCCATGAATATAAGATGGCTGCCCTTCCTTAGCCCTAAGAGACTGAGGCAAAACAAACACCATATTGGACAAAAGTTTCTAAGGTGAAGTACCTGATTTACTGCCAAGGATGACCATCTTCTGCTCTACTTTGCCTCCCTTGCCTTTTTGGTTGGCTAGGACTTCTAGCGTAGGAGGCTTGTTGAGAAAAACTGAGGCATATGTTTCTGACTGCTTTTGAGTAAGAATGGGGTCCTCCTGAATAGGATTGGAATCAACAGGTCTTCTCTTGGGACAATACTCCTTCCTGGCCTTCTTCTTTTCTGGAGACTGAGTTCTAAATTTCTAGCCTGACTAGTCCTCTAAACTTTCCTACTGAACTTCTGAATCTTCCTACTCTGTCACACATTGTCCCTTCGTCAATCTTGTTGTTTATCTCTTCCAATGTAGGTGACGCTTTTGAGATCAAGACAAAGCTGACTAAGGATGAGGAAATTTGAGATGTCCAACCCTTACCCATCTCTCTGGAAGAGTGACAGAAGGTTTGCCAATTCTGTCTTGGCTTTGGGCAGGGGCTATGATCTTCAAGTTCTGTATTCCTTCCTACAAGTCGACCTTGGCCAGCTAAAGTTGCTGAAAAACAGAAACTCTTTGATTGAATTATTTTATCTTCCTAGCGGGCTAATGAGACACTGCCTCATACCTGATAACCATACTCTTGATAGGTGGCTCCTTTCTTTGAAGAACATGGCCACACCAGGTACATGGTGGGTTCAGGACTAGGAGATGTAGTTCTTTCTATTCATTCCTGCGATTTTCAGACCAGGAAATTCTTCTAAACAGTCTCTTCCCTCGTTGATGGGAATCGTCATAGAAGTTTTTGTCCGCCTCCATTCCATTGCAGGAACAAGTCAAAAATCTATTGGGACGAAAGGAAGTCCCTATAATAATATTCCATTTATGAGTGGTTCGCAACATCCCTGCCATGTTGATAGCAGCCATGTTTGCACCAAAATTCTTTGGGAAAGAATCATTATCTACTTTTATTGTAGGCTATTCCTTCTCAAGAAATTTGAACTCTCCCTTGTCAATGCGATCCTGAATAGGATTTCTGAAAATAATGCAACTATTAGTAGCATGATTCCAAGAATTATGAAACTTACAGCACTCCTTATTCCTAACTTCATCAGTGGCAGGAATTTTGTGACCCATGGAGGATCTGAGCATCTTGTCTACCATTAACTGGTCAAAAATTACTTCCGCTTTGGTGATATCAAACGTGTAGGAATGAGTTGTCTTGGCCATGGTGAAATTCCCCTACACCTTCATTGGTTCCACTTTGACAAATGCCTTGCACACATAAGGCTTTCTATTTAGGATTTCTGCCACAACAGCCTCATGGTTCAGTTCTACGTCTGGATTTGCTACGAGATAGTTAGGATCCCTGTAATAGGTTCCTTTTGATGCATTCCTTCGATTTTGCTCCTCTTTAAGGATCTGTTCATACTTACCTACTCTCGCGGCCAATTCAAAGATCTTTGAATTTCATGCCTTCGAATTTCTTGTGAAGTTCGAAGTCAAGGCCATTTTGAGCTAGCCTGATATACTCCATTTCTAGAAACAGCTTATCATTTAAACAATTAGCCTCATGGTAAATATGCTTGATATGGCAACAATCACACTCATGCAATATGCTAAAGCAAGTAAAGAGAAATGCAAGTTAGAAAAATGCATAATCCTAACTATGCAATACGACTAATGCAACACATGCGATATGCAATCTAAATAAGCTTGGCTACTAATATGGCATTTGAATCAATTTGATAGCTTGTGGTCTAAACAGGTATTCAAAGAATGTTTAACTAACAATGCAAGTTAGAATGATGAACCAAGCCCAGTGCATGCAAAACAAATGTATGCAAGCATGAGTGATGCTAAACGAAACATGATACCCTAAACTAACCATCATAAGCTAGTAAATAAAAGGGAGAAAGACGTGGGATTGAAAGACATACATGCTGTTACAACATTGTGCTCTCACACAAGAGGGTCCGAATGAACTAACTAGCTAACTAATTAAAGCTAAGCTAATTAATTAACTATTACAAAACGAAATGAAAAATTAGCTAAGCTACTTAACTAATTACAACACATTAATAAACTAATTAATTAACTAATCTAGCTAATTAAAATAATTACAACATGAGACGAATTAGCTATTCTAACTAATTAAGTATAAAGCCACTATTTTAATCACAACACTAATATATTTACAACACAGATCCCGAGGATCGATGAAATGCTCATGCATGAATACAGTTTCCACCCGAAAAGTCCACTGTTTCTGCTGCCAAATGCCTCAGTTGCACAATTAAGCACTTGCACTGTTTTCCACCTCCAAACCAATTATGTTCTGCTTCAAGAGCACACTGCTAAATTTTGCACTGGTGGCCGGTAGAGGACCAATCATCCACTGAAGGTGGCCGACCGGCCACTGATGACTTCCCCACTGCAACAGAGAGCAAATAGAGCAGAGACAATGTATTCTCAAGGGTTTGTTTGCACAATTTACCCCTCCTTATCATTTGAACAGCTCAAAGGAGTAGTAAACTTGATTCATAAACCATCAATGGATGCAATTTCATTGCATGATGGCTTGGGAACCAAATTGTGCAAATTTAATAAATGCAACAAAACAAGACTCCAAAACCACCTCTCTATCATGAAAGATCAAGGGAAGTAGTTGACAATGAATCTTCAACCGTTTTCATCATTAATGAGTATGAAAAGACTCAAGACTCAAGGGTTTAATTAACGTCCGATTGAACCCAAACAAGTTATTATCTTGCATCATTTTTAATCACCAATTTTATTACTTTATTTTAGTTTACCAACCATTCTTTGATCAATTGAGTTCAAAGGGTGAATTTAAGTCCTCTAATGGAAAGAAGGCTCAAACCAAATGTTGTTTTCAGCATGAAAGAGACATCATACCACTGGTAATGAACCCCCAAAGGGATTAAACCATTAAGCATGACATCTCAACCTCATGCTTAAACAAATAAGAAATTTGAAACCACTTTCAAAGCAAAACAAAAAGCCAAGAAAGGGGGAAGGTTGCAAAGGTGATTAAGAGTGATCACAAGTATGGAAAGCCATAAATAAATGCAATCAACTCAAATAAGATGGTGTCTAAGGCCAAAAACACCAATCTTATGAGGATAATTACACTACAAGCATGCAAAGCAAAGCTCAAATGCAACAAATACTTAAAAGTAGTCCTAAAATAGTCTAAAAATAGTCCTAAAACATGCAGGAATTAAGACAAAAATAGCTAGATTATTAACCTAAAACAAGGATCATTCTAGACTAGTAAGCAAAACACAAGGAGGGGAGGCTAACCCCTCCAATTTTGAACTTCAAAACATGATTTTAGCTACTGAAATAACTCTGAAAATCAGTGTTTAAAAGCTCAAAAAAAGATAGTGCAAAGGTGGGAAACACAAGGGTAAATGCCTTACAAACAAGGCGTAAAGCAGGGTGAACCAACCCTCAACCTTTATTGGCCTTAAAACCCAAGCTTCAGCCCAAAAATACAGAGTTTTTACAGTCCCAAAACAATTGGAAAATAGCAAGAAAAAGAGTGACTAAAGCAAGTAAAGAGGCAAGGCTTTATACCTCTTGAAGAGGAAATCATTTTCAAGCAATAAACCAAGACAAACACACCCTCCAAAGCTCAAACAAGGCTCAAAGACACCTCAACTCAAAGATGGAGAGGTTTGGTCAAGAGTGTATTGGCAAAGGTGAAGGATATGTAAGCAAGGGTTGAGAAATTTGTAAGAGAGAGAGAGGAAAAGTTTTTCTCCAAAATTTTTCTAACCTTTAACAATGAGAGGGAGGTTATCTATATATAGAACACCAAGCAACTCCCTCGGAAATATCAAGATATATACGTGTAGGAAGGTGCATGCATCTGTGCCTACAGCTAGCACAACTGGTAGAAAATATTTGGAAAACACACTAGTGGCCGGCAGCCAAGAACAGTGGCTGGCAGGCCACCAGGGGTTACAGGCTTCAAAACCCAAGGTTTGATCCAAAAACAAGGCAACAAGGGTGTAAGGTTTGAAAGGCTCAAAGCTGTGGCATTCCACTGAGGACTTTAAGCACTTGACAAGCATATAGACTCATCATTGGGTGTGCAAGCGATGACGTTCAAGTCGTAAGGGCTGTCAAAAATGGGGTGTTAATAATTGCCCCTCTTTGACAGAACTCGGAGTCATGAAATGACGTGAGTGAATGTCAAAGTCCGAAGACGACCCATTTTGACAAGGCCGTAAGACTTGGACAAACAATCAAGACAGAAATAAATGGTTGCGCCCGCAAGCTGCTTACGTATCCGTTTGTAACGAATCTATAGTTCTGGGGCAAGATGCAAATGATATGCACACACACACACACAATTTTAAGGCTAGACTCACACGCTTCGCGTAACCGGCTATTTTGAAAACTTATAATCATGCGAGATGATGCAATAAGAAACCACAAATGCGATATGCAAGATAACGAGATAACAACACATGAATAAGCAACTTCAAGCTTAAAACCAACACAGGCTCCATATAACAAAATCTAAAACACACTATGACCACGCGAAAACACGAGACAAGGAAAGAAAACACCGCTCAGGGTTGCGTTTCACTCATCCTGAGAAATGAGAACCACTCGGGGTCGCATTTCACGTATCCCGAGATATAAACCGCTCAAGGTCACGTTTCATGCTTCCTGAGATAAAAGCAAATCAAGGTCGCGCTTCATGCGTTTTGAGAAACAAGAAAAATCGCTCGGGCTTGTGCTTCACGCGTCCCAAGATAAAACATGCCCAGGGCCGCGCTTCACATGTCTTGAGAAACAAGAGAAACCGCTTGAGATCACGCTTCACGCGCCCCAAGATAAAACACTCCCAGGGCCGCACGTCACACATCTTAAGATATAACACCCCCAAGGCCCCGCTTCACGCATCCTGAGATACAAGAGAGAGGTGTGTAATAGATACACGAAATGAACGTGTGCAATAGATACACAAAGTGAACAAGTGCGATAGATGCACAAAGTGAACAAGGGCGATAGATGCACAAAGTAAACAAGTGCAATAGATGCACAAAGTGAACAAGTGCAATAGATGTACAAAGTGAACAAGTGCGATAGATGCACAAAGTGAACAAGTGCGATAGATGCACAAAGTGAATGAGTGCGATAGATGCAAAAAGTGAATGAGTGCAATAGATGCACAAAGTGAAAAAGTGCGATAGATGCACAAAGTGAATGAGTGCGATAGATGCACAAAGTAAACAAATGCGATAGATGCACAAAGTGAATGAGTGCAATAGATGCACAAAGTGAACAAGTGCGATAGATGCACAAAGTGTACAAGTGTGATAGATGCACAAAGTGAATAAGTGCGATAGATGCACAAAGTGAACAAGTGCGATAGATGCACAACGCATATTCGATGCAAGATAAATAACCGACACATGATGTTAATTGAAGGCATATTCTTCACAAGAAACTAAGGGCACATTCTATGCATGAAACAAGAGCATATTCTATGCACGATTCATAACTGTAGGACACACAAGCAGTATACGTACATGTGAAATGCACATTCTATGCAACAGAAGTGAACAAAGATGTAATGATATTTGATGACAACCTCCGATTTACCTCTCGAAGGAATTACAACATGATCAAAAGGATACACCTCGTTCAAAGTGGCAAGTGGGACACGTACACACACTGGAATGCGGCTACAAGCTTTCAAAACAAAACCTTCCATACACTACTCAGGAAGAAGAAACACAAAACAGCATCAGGACCCATGTGAAAGCCACTGGCGAACTGTCGGCCATTAGGAGAAGATGCCGGCCACCAAAACATCTTGCCGGCTACCAATGTGGCCTGCCAACCACCGATGGCAGATTCGGGGTGAATAAGTCATTTTGTCTCGGGTCTTTAAGTATAGGTCACAAGACTTCATTTCCTCACTTCTCCAAAGCCGAAAATCTTCCCCCTCTCTCTAGACACTTTCTCTCTCTAGATCCGTGCTTTACATGCGTTTTCCAACGCCCTACGCAAACTTTTTTCATAAAACCCTCTTAGTTCTCTTCATTTTGAACCGATTAGATTTTGATTACATCATTTTTTCTCAGATTTTCACCACTTTAGGGTTGTTCCCCTCAAGTTTCTCTCGGGTTTTATGAACTTTTTCAGGCTTTAACTTTTTCTCCCATTTTCTCTCTCCTAGGGTTGACTTTTTTCAAGTTTACCCTCTTTTCTCTATTTTTCTTCATTTTCACCTACTTTTCACCCATTTTCCCAGATGGCAGATGATATCCCCTCATGACGGAGTTCCTCCAGAGGTCCCACCTGTATTTTCACCCGTTGCCGAGGTAGAGGAGTCGGCAGTTGACATTGAGGCTGACCTCGAGGCGAAGTTTGCGCCCGAGTTTGAGCCAGAGCCATTACCACAAAGAGTGCGACCTTTTGAACCGACGAGATATAATCCTCGCATGCACATCTTACTGCCTGGGGGCATTCGGTGCTTCAGCGACTTTGCTCACAGTTTACACGTGGACCTCCTACTGAGGGAGCCAGCGTGCCACCTTTCATTCAGCGCTATTGAGGTATGAACTCTGTTTTTATTCATTCCTGTCTTTCTGCATTTCTTGCACTGCCTTTCCTCTTACTGTACTTTCATCACTGCCTTTCATCTAATTCATCTATTCTTTGCCACAAAGAGAGTTCCATGTCTATAGAGGGTACGGAGCTACGACAACAAACAATTAGTATGACGAGCTCCCTGCTGGGGTTTGTGACATCATCGATGAGACCGGCTTCGGCCTTTTCTGCTCCGGCCTGACACGTGTCATTGTGAGTCGTCCCTTTCTAAGAGCACTAGTGGAGAGGTGGTGGGACACTACCAACTCCTTCCATTTCTCTACTTCTGGGGAGATGACGATGACTCCCTATAACTTCACCATGATCGCAGGCTTAGGAGTAAGGGGCGATCTAATCCCTTTTGACACCGACATGGGGGAGTGGGAGGCTGCCTAGATCGATCTATTGGGAGCGCGCCTACCATTGTACCGGCCAGCCATAGTGAGATATTGGTTTTTTGATTAGTTTCGAAGAAGCGAGCTTGAGACTTTAGAGGAGATGGAGCAGTATTCCTGGGGCTTCCTGATATTTGTCCTTGGTAACTCTTTGTTTTCGAACATGTGGAACACCATGGGCTTATACCTGTTGAGCGCCATGGTGACCCTTCTTCGGGTATGCTTCTACGATTGGGGCAGAGCTGTCCTCACCACCTTGTATGACTATATGAGTTCTACCTCTTGCCTGAGGGGAGAGCGAATCGGAGGCTTTTGGAAAACTTGGGAGGTAAGCATTTCAGTTCCCTCTTTGCACTTTACACTTTTCACTTCACATTTTATGTTTTATATCTGTTCAACACCTATGCTTTCTCTTTACACTTTCTGCATCTGTTCATGCTTTGTTGATCACATATCACTGCACTTTCCTTGCAGCTATGGATTCATGCGTATTTTTCAGCCCTCGCCCCAGAGCCCATGGAGGAGCTTTCCCTAGTGGTCCTCTACTCGAGGTGATATTATGGTAGGTGCCAACGCTAGACTCGTGGATCCTTTGCCTTCTTCTGCCATTACTTTGACACCATGGCCGCCCACAAGGTAACTTGAAACACAGTCATTTTTACTTTACAACTGCTCTGATTCACATTTTAGCAACAGATGGCGACTAACAATCTATATATCCCTTGTTTGCAAATCATGTGGCAGCCTTGGGCCATGATGTCGGCTGGGGTACGGGACCAGTACGCAGGAGCGTGGGGCACATCACACTTCTAGATTCTGTTGGAGGGCCCAGTCTACCGGGCCTGGTTCTTGAGCTAAAGATTCGTTCGCCAGACCACGGGCTTGCCTGATCTGGTAGTTCCAATGTCGCCCCGGAGTTTATGAGGACAGCGGACAGTCTATCCATTGACGCAGTTACACAATTCATGGTGGGCTTGGACATTGATTTCTTCAGAGAGGAGGGTGATTACACGACCTTTATTCAGACCCACCTTATGCCTCCTTTGATGGGGACATATGCAGGCGAGGGAGTGAGGGCTCCTGTGGCAAGCCAAGCGACTCGGGTGACTAGGGTCCATGCTAGAGGGGCTCCCCTATTGAGCTTGCTATTCATTGGCTGGAGCTTCCTACTGCACTCACATGCTAGAGGGCTACTGGGACTACTTACTAGATCCCGATCGAGCCGGCAGAGGCTGGACATGACCTTGTTAGAGTTCGAGGCTCAACCCAGGTATAGACCACACTTTATCATTTGCACCCTATATTTTCATTTCAGATATGTTTATTGAAAACATTGATCTCCCAAATCCATTTACAAGCATCTATCGAGTATATAGGGAGCCTCCTCGAGCTTGTGGCGTCTCTGATGGGTATGGTGCAGAGGAGGGAGACGCTGCTTGGTCTCCACGGTATTCAGGTAATTTCCTTCAGTTTAGCATGTATTTCATTAATAACTCTGTTCTGCATCATGCTATCATATTTCCACTAATACGTCAGCATTTCAACCATAGTCATTCCTAAACTACACTGATACACTGCACTGACACACTGCACTCACACACGATATTCATACTGTATCTGATTTCTGCATACCACTTATTCTGCGTACTATGCCTGTATTTGATACACACATTGTAGCTAATATGTTGACAACTTTTTTCCATATTCCATCTGCACCGATGGCACTAGCGGCGGCAGCAGCACCAGCACAGGTAGCACCTCCTTCAGCAGTAGGGAGGAGAGAGAAAGAGAGAGAGAGAGAGAGAGAGAGAGAGAGAGGCCACTGCTCGTGGCTGAGATATGAGTTGTGGTTAAGACAAGGACAGGGGTACCCGAGATCAGAGCAACCCTTCAGAGCCCATCTTGAGCGGTGATGATACTGAGACTAGTGACCCTGAGGAGGCAGCAAGTCGGCATTCTGAGTCATCCGAAAGTGGAGACGATGATACTGGCTCAGGGTCCGAGAGTGAAGGCATTGCTGAGGCAGGCTCTAAGGTAGAGACCGGAGATGATACCGGCTCAGGTTTTGGTTCAGAGTCTGATTCCGACAGCGGTGCCGATGGAAATAGTGCCCCCAGTCCTCCCTGTAGACGCGCCCGTGGGCCTCACTACAGTTCGGACTCAATTTGTAACACGGTTCTTAATCTGAACCAAAGAGTCCAAATCCGGCAAATCGTTTTGAGAAACAGATTTTTTGAAAAGAAGTGCCAAACATGGACTGCTTTGCCAGATACAGAGTCGCCACCTAAATATTTTAAAATGAGGGAATTTAGGAAACCCTGACTCGGTGCCGAAGGCCACGTGTCCGTCATCACCAAAGTTGCCTCGGCTAGGGAACTTGGGTACGATCGGGGAAGGTCAACTATGAGCACCCCCTCTCGCTCGGTCTGAAGACCGGCCTCTACTAACCGTGATATCCAATTTTGAAAATGTTATGTGTTCTTAATCCGGTTATTAGCCTAGAATTACTATGTTATGCGCACAACAAACAAGTATAGACCAAATCGCCTAAATTGGAACAAAACATTTCATGTTTGTTTTGAAAATGGTTTGCTACTCGCAAGTAGGCTAAAAATGCAGGTTTTGCCACCCTCAAGTGGGCTTTTGAAAAGATGATTTTGCCACTACCTAGTGGGCTTAAAACTCACAGTTTTAATGCATTATTCCACTTTAGGTAATTCAACCTCCATCCACAGGCATTCAAACAGTTTATCTCACATAAGCATCTAGCCACATGGTAAGCATGCTGTCATGATAGCATTCACACTCATGCGAGATGCTAAAGTGAAAACACTTACATCGTACTCCGTGCCAAAACAATAAATTAGTTAGCAAACATGCATGTCCTAGCTCATGTTAAATTGCCTAATGCAACACATACAGGATGCAATCGAAGTAGGCTCGGCTAACCTAAGCATGGCATGTGAAATGCGATCAATTGATGCGCGTATTCAATTTGGAATTGAAGTTCGAATGCAGTTAGCATGATGTACCGAGCCCGGTGCATGTAATACGAATGCATGAATGCACGCATGCATAGCATAAGGTATGCTAATTTTTAAAAATGCCCTAGTCTACCATCATAAGCAGGTAAGTAAAAGGGAAGAAAGAAGTGGGGATTGGAAGACATACACACCACTCACACACACTTATTACAGATTTGCCCTCGCCCGGAGGGACCAAATAAATATTACAGATTAATTAACTACGCAAGCTAATTAAATATTACAAATTGCCTAAATGATTAACAAACTAATTTAAACTAGGAAAAGCAGTAAACCGCCTCGGGAGGAGAGCTAGATGCAGCGCATGCTCGATCCTGCTCGGAAGTGCACCGCCATGCATAGGCTGCCTCTGTTTTCCTTGATACACTCCTCTGGAGACTTCCAAAGTCTCAGGACTGCTTCTCTGGACATTGAGGAGTGCCACCGGATGAATAGGATTGCCACCGGTAGTGTGGTGTAGTCACCGGCACAAAATGAATCCATCGGCTGGTGATTTACTGCCGATCGGCAATTTATACTGCCGATCGGCAAAGAATGCCTGCAGAACCTGCAACTCACAGCAGCAGAGGACAGAACTTGCATGGCAATACAATTCAAGCATATATGCACCAATCATGTCCCTTATCATGGTAATGACTCAAAGGAACATGCTCCTCGGTTCTCGGGCCATCAATCACGCATTTTCATGCATGATGGCCCAAAGAATCAAGTGTGCAACTTTCATGTCAAATGAAATGCAAACCAAACAAACGAACCAAGGCCCAATTCCTATCACCAAGTCAAGGAACAAGGCATGCATGTAAGATGCAATGCAACCTAGGCATGCAAGCTAAGGATGCAACATGGCATGGCAAGACACTTATGCAAGCATATAAGCAAACATGAGGCAATGCAAACTTATGAAAAAGTGGACTTATACATGATTTAGGCAACTCTAAATAGGCCCAAAACAGCGGCCAAAGTGATCCAAATAAAGGACCAAATACACATGCACACATGCACATTTTAAGGCCTAAATGCTTAAGCAAACAAGGGCAACTTTCAAGCACATTTAAAAGAGGCTAAGCATGGACTAATGGCATGCAAGGTAAGCATTGAAAATCATGTTAAGATGGTGTCAAACCAAGCAAACAAGATATGCTAAGCATGCAATAAAGGCCCAAAAACCCAAGGCAAGCCAAGAGGCTTAAACCAAGACTAAATCAACCAAGCCTTACAAGGTTAAGAGGACTTAAAATAGGTCTAGTGCAAAACTAAACAACACCCAAGGGACACCTAGATGGCATCTAAATGACTCGAAATCAAAAGCACGCATAATGACCAAGACATGGAGCATGCAGGACAAGCTTCCAAAGTTTCAAAGAGGCGTCCAAAGCAAGCATACAAGCATGTCAAAGGGACTGAAATTATGCTATAAATGATGCCAAATCATTAGAATAAAGCAAGTAGTGCATGCTACATACTCGCACACTTGAGGCCAACAAGCCAAAATGCAAAGGGGGCCTATAATGCATGCCATGGCCGACCCAAAAAACCATGGACAGACCTCTAGAATGGCAAAATAAGCACACAAGCTTCACAAAACTAGACCTAAAACATGCTCGAACGACGGTTCACAACCTAAGGCATGTTAAGGCATAAACATGGCATTACAAGGTAGGTATGCTAAGCATGCATGGTGTACCAAAATCAACTAAAAATAGAGGCATGTTATGACATAATAAGCACAAAAAACAGCCAAGGCATGGTCAACATGAAGCTTAGCTAAGTGCTCCATCAAGAGGCCAAAAATGGTCCATTTCAAGGACAACAAGGAGAGGGGGTGGCCCTCTCCTTCCTAGGACCTCAAGGCACCATCCTCACCTCTGAAATCCCTCAAGATTTCAGTGGTGAGGAGGCCCAAACACCAAGGTCCCGGAGCTCACTCAAAATAGCACAAAATGGGGCCTCTCAAGGCCTAAAAGGGGTCAAACACCTCCAAACCACAAAACACTCTAAACAAACAATTTAGAGGGCCTAAAAACAGAACTTTTTTATATTATACACTAAGCACAAAAATAGTTCGAAGATGGGTAAAAATACAATGCAAAAATGGGGAATAAAGGGGCAAAAATCTCACCCTTGTAGCCTTTCTTCACTAATGGTGGACCAGCTGGTTCTTCAAGCTCAAAACCACCCAAGAACTTCAAGGACAACCTCTTGGAACCTCAGTAGCCAAGGGAAGGTGAAACACTATGTGTTTGTGTGCAATAGTAAGAACAAGTGCACCTAGAACACACAAGAGAGAAAAAGGGAGAGAGAATGTGTATCAAACCCTAACCCTAAAACCAGATCTCTCCTATGTATTTTTATCTCTAAAATGTCTAACCCTAGAACAAGGAGAAGAGCTCTCCTCTTATAGAAGTCCTCCTTTGCAAAGCTTTCCAAACAAGCTTCTTAGAGGGAAATCCCTCCATACACGTGTATGGAGGGAAGCAAAGTGGGTGCCAACTATCACAGCTGGCACAAAATATCTACATAAAGTAGATGAACAGTAGTCGGCTGCTCAAAATTGCCATTTTGACAAAATGGAGTGCCGACCGGCAACAAAGAATGTCGACCGGCAATATACATTGCCGATGGCAACAAAATGCCAGCCGGTGGCCTCTGGCCATGGCCGGTGGTGTGTGGGGATGCCTCACAAGGCATTCCCTGCCCCTCCAAGGCAAAACACAAGTGTTTGGCGCAAAACCAGACACTAAACAGTCGAGTTCGGAGATCCTGAGGCAAGGCGTGTAGCCGAGACCTCTGGGAACTCCAAACGAACACAAACATGGATAATCACCGGGTGTTCAAACGGTGACGTCCAAGTCTTGAGGACGGTCAAAAATGGGGTGTCTACACTCCCCTCCGAGGAAGAGGATGAAAAGGGCCTCTCGGGCCTAAGGCGACTGGTGCTAATTTTTTTTGTACTTTTGCATAGTTTCTTTTTGTTTGGTAGCATTTGCACATGTATATCTTCAGATAGATTTATTTGTTTTGAAACTTGTACTCCTTTTTTGTAAAAAACCATGATCGAAATAAAACCTCACAAATTTTATGAAAAGTGTTGTTATTTTTGCATCATGAGCACCATATTTAACATGAAATGGACATGGAATCGAACTTGAAAATGAATACTGAACACTTGTATTGGCACGACGTTCTTAATCGGGTAATGAGCCGAACAACAACCGAAATACAAAACACAAAATACAAAATACAACTCAATAAACAAAGCAAAACAATTCAAATACAAATAAACAAACTTGCTAAAATCAAAAGACTCAAAACAAGACCTTAAAACACACAAAGATCAAGACAAAACACATGCCTCCAGCACTGCCCAGCACACAGGTGGATGGTAGGCCAAAAAGAGGGACTGCCGGCCAGAGTTAAAGATTGTCGGCCGAAGAAGTAGCCTGCCGGCCACCAATGTACAGAACCTCCAGATTGTTGACAGTTGGCTTCCACTACAGCCTTATCTTCTACAAAAGGTTCAGCTTTGTGATTTTTTCTCTAAAACTTCATTTCAGCTGCAATTTCTTCCACAAATGGAGCCATTTCTTGTCAAAAACCTCACGGAATGGATAGCGACTTTGGACGGTACGAAAAAGGTGAATTTCTAGGGTTTCAGCATAAATGCACTTTTTTCGTTTAGCCGTACTCCACTTTGTTTTTCGTTCCCCCATGTCGCGGCACAATGCTGGGACCCGATTGCACATGTCTTTTGCTTTGAGGGACAAGAAATATGCCCAACACTTGAAGAATTTCAAGCACTAATGGAATCCCGGCGCGATGAGGAAATCATACCTCAACCCCGTTTTGGCCATGCCCAAGCTTTGGGATGGATGTGTGGACTCACTCTACATGAGGCTCGGTCTTTAGCCCACAATGGAGAGCTAGACATACCCAGCCTGATTCATCAATTTTCAGACATCGATGACAGAGGAGACCTCCTCTAGCGAGGTTTTCGACAACACACCCTCTACTTATGTATGCTTGCACATTTCCTCTTTGCCCCTAATTTTGGCGGGTCTAGCATTCAATTGATCGAAGTGGCCCAAGGTCTAAAAGAAGGTAAGAGTTGCATTGATTTGGCACTGGCCGAGACCTTGATGGGCTTAGATGCCTTTCATCAGTGGGAGACCACCATATTCACGGAGAGTCCGCTATTCCTCCAGGTATTGTTTCCCATCCCTTTCTCATATGTGTTTTTCATATCACTCGGCACTCAGGCTCTATTTTTTTTCTCTCAAAGCCCTTTTCTCACTTTTCTCTCAATATACATCTCTCTATTCTTTAATCTCTCTTATTTTTCATCCCTTCCCAAGTGTGGCTTACGGATAAGCTAAAGGTAATAGACTCTTGCGCTGAGTACTCTGCTCGGGGTTATTTCTTCTGTCACCGACTAGTGGATTTCCCTAGCACGGGATGGTGGTGCAAATGGATGTGCAGTAGGTCTGCAACTGGCATAGCTTGGCATTGCCTATGGCGTAATCTAACCGAGATGAGCTATAGCATGGCTCGGCATCCTAGCATACAGCTAATCGGTCTTACACATTGCGTGTTCTACTTCTCTTTCCGGTTCAGACGCCAGTTTGGGAATTATCAAACTTGCCCAGAGGATGGAGTAGAGTACCCGGTTTCATTCCCAATTCGTGGTTTACACTTGGCTATGTACCTCACTACTTCGAGGATGAGAGAGCTTTTGGCCCCTACCCCTAGTTTCAATTGCATCCTTTCTGGTGAATGCTTGGCTTGGCTCGAGGATGAGGCACAAATCAGGCCCACTTTGGCTTTAGAAGCTTCCACAAGCACGAGCAAAGGAAACAGAAGCACCTGACTCACCTATGCCCCTAGTTTATTACTTTGACCTTTCTTTTCAAGTTTTTGTGATGTAATAAAAGCAACTTTGATTTGTATCAAAGAGTTGGATAACTTAAGTTGAAATCAATGAAATTAAAGTTGTGAGCACTAAAAATTTTCCTTTTGGTCCAAAAATGGTCTAAGCTGTAAAAGGTAAAATTTTGAACAAAATCAACTTTTATTAAAACTTTCCAAAACCATTTTTCAAAAGGATCACCACCTGACACGCACAGAATCTATCCACAAGATGTACAACCCCGAATCAAAAGATCATAACTGCCCCTTAATTGCATACACTGCTACTCTGCATTATGACTAGCTCTTTTTCTCAGAATGAAGATTACAACTGAACTCTTAGATAAAGGATAGACAAAGATGACCTGATCAGACACATGGACAGAACAGTTGAGTTGGAGGTGATTATGGCCGAACTTCAGGATGAAGTTGCCTACATATCCCAAAGATGGGAATCAGGCCTTACATAGTTCGGTTCAGGTTCACTCAAGTATTAACTCTCTCCTTTTGCGCTCTAACTTTTGCCAAAGTCTCCCTTTAGGGTTTTCAACCTTGCGAGCTTAGTTTTTCTTTATTTCTCATTTTTCATACTCTAACTTTTGCCTAAGTCGCCCTTTCGGGTTTTCGACCTAGCGAGCTTCTTAGGGATAGTATTTCTTCAACTTGTCCATGTTGATCGGTTGTGAAAATTCCAGGCCATCTACGTCCATGAGAATAACAGCTCCACCCGACTAGATAGTTTTGATGATGTAAGGACTAGTCCAATTGGATCTGAACTTGCCCCTAGGGTCATGAATGGGAGCTCGGTTGTCTTACAGCACCACATCTCCCTCTTTGAGATTCCGAGACTTAACTTTCTTGTTAAAAGCCCAGGCAATTCGGCGTTGGTAGCCCTGAATATGATACAATGCTTTCAGTCTTCTCTAATCTAATAGCATCAACTCCTCAAATCTACTTTGTTTCTAGTCTGCCTCTGCTATCTAACACTCGGCCATAACTCGTAGCGACGGGACTTCTATTTCAATTGGCAAAACAGCTTCCATCCCATAGACAAAGGAATAAGGAGTTGCCCCTGTAGACGTCCGGATCGAAGTTTTGTAACCCCAAAGTGCGAACGGCAATTTATCTGGCCAATCCCTATAGGTCTCAACCATCTTTTGCAAGATGTTTTTGATGTTCTTATTGGCAGCTTTAACAGCTTCGTTGGTTTGCGGCCGGTATGTAGATGACTTATGAAAAGCCACATTGTATTTCCCCAACAAGTCTATCACCTCTTTCTTGAACTGGGAGCCATTATCTGATATGATCTCATTTAGGACTTCATATTGGCAAATGATATTGTTTATGATGAACTTAGCCACATGCGATGCCTTCAACACTACATAGGACTAGGCTTCCATCCACTTTGTAAAGTAATCAATTGCCACCAAGATATATTCATGCACATTCGACCCTTTTGGCTTGACTACACTGATGACGTCAATTCCCTAGATTAAGAAAGGTCATGGCGAAGTCATATTGTACAGTTTTGACAGTGGGATATTCATGCGATTGGCATGAATTTGGCATTTGTGGCGTCGCCGAATAAAACAAATACAATCCTTCTCCATAGTGGACTAGTAATAACCTTGCCTGAGAATCTTTCGGGCTAACGTCACTCTATTCATGTGCACTCCGCACTCTCCTCCATGGATGGCTTCCATCGGGCGCTTTAATTCCTCTTCTTCAACATATAACTTGTGCATTCCCAGATGACCCATTTTATACAATTTACCTTCACAGATGATAAATCGGACGGCTATTCACCGTATTCTCCTTTTGTCCTTAGCATTTGCCCCTGGCGGAGAAATCTCATTTTCCAAGAAGTTCCAGATATCAAAGTACTAGGGGTTCTTGTCTTGCACTTCATCTATTGCGGTGATAGTTTTATAGGCCAGCGTGTATTTCTGTTTAATGATAATCGGACGCATCCGGACTCCAAGTGGGATGCCTACCATAGAAGATAGAGTTGCTAAAGCATCAGCGAACCTGTTGTTCTCTCTCAGTAGATGCGTGAAAGTCAGGTTTTCAAACCTAGGAACCAAAAAGTCCAGGGTCTAGTGATAAACCATCATCTTTTCTTCTTTAACTTTCAAGTCTCCATCTGCTTGAGAAACAACTAAGTTTGAGTCCCCGATAACATCCAATCTTTTTGCCCCTAGTTCCAGCGCGGCTTCTAAACCAGCGATACACGCTTCATATTCTACTTCGTTATTGGACACCTTGAACCAGAGTTTGAAGGCTAAAGGTATATGGGAATCATCGGGTGCTATCAGCAACACACCTATCCCATAACAGTACTGATTAGACATTCCATCAAAGTACATCGTCCAAGTTTTCTTCTCTACTTGCAGAATGGCTTCATCTGGGAACAAATATTCCACTGCCTCTTCCTCTTCTACCGGGTTCTGCTAGGAATTCCGCTACTGCTCTTCCCTTGACCGACTTACGGGTGACATACTTGAGATCAAATTCGAAAAGGAGAAGCAACCAACGGGCTAGCCTACCCCTAAGCGCTGGTTTCTCAAAGAGATATTTGATGGGGTCTAATCTTGAAACCAAGATTACAGAGTGAGCTAACAAGTAGTGCCTCAACTTCCTGGTAGCCCATACCAAGACTAGGCAAGCTTTCTCCAACGGAGTATAGCGGGTCTCATATTCTAGCATTTTCTTGCTCAAGTAGTAGATGGCTTTCTCTACCTTATCTTTATATTCCTGAGCGAGCATACATCCCATAGTCGTATCTGTCACTGACAAATACAGAATCAAAGGCTTCCCCGACTCTGGCGGCGATAACATAAGCGAATTCTGGAGATACTGCTTAACCTACTCAAATGCGAATTGACATCGATCATCCCATCAGAATTTCCTCCCTTTCTTCAGGAGACCAAAAAGTGGTTCTCAAGTTAAGGTTAATTTGGAAATAAACTGTCTTATGAATTACACTTTACCCAGCAAGACTCACACCTCATTTTCAGTCCTTGGTGGTGGCATTTCTAGGATGGCCTTGATTTTGGAAGGATCTACTTCGATGCCCCTCTGTGTGATCAAAAAGCCCAGCATTTTCCCTGTTGTTTTGCCGAAAGTACATTTCTGCGGGTTTAACCTCAACTTGTATTCCCTGATCCGTTGAAAGAATTTCTTCAAGGCGGTATAGTGGCCCTCTCTTTCTTTGGAGTTGACAATCTTGTCGTCCACGTAGACCTCGACCTCTTTGCGGATCATGTCAGGATCATGGCATGCAAAATGGTGGTTACGGCCCTCTGATAGGTAGCCCCAGCATTCTTCAGTCCAAACGGCATAACCCGGTAGCAGTTGGTACCCCACGGCGTAGTAAATGCAGTTTTCTCTCTGTCCTCGAGCGCCATCAGAATCTGGTTGTACCCGGAAAACCCATCCATAAAGGATAGCAATGCATGGCCCGCAGTGAAGTCCACTAATTCATCAATGTACAACAGAGGAAAGTCATCCTTCGGACTGGCTCTGTTCAAGTCCCGGAAGTCTACACATACCCAGATTCTACCATCTTTTTTTGGCACTGGGACGATGTTGGCCAACCAAGTCGGATATTCAGATACTAGCAAGAATCCTGCATCAATCTGCTTGGTGACCTCTTCCTTGATTTTCAACGCCCAATCCAGACAAATTCTTCGCAACTTCTGCTTGACGAGTCGGGGCTCGGGGTCAAGAGAGATCTGATGCTGTACAATCTCCAGATCGATTCCAGGCATGTCTTCGTAGGACCACACAAAAACATTTTTGAAATCTTTTAATAAAGCAACTAAGCACTAGTGCTCCTCCAAAGACAACATGTACCCGATTTGGACCAAACTCAAATCCTTTTCAGTACCCACATTAATAGCAATGATTTCATTAGTACAGGGTTTTGCAAACCTCTCTTCCTCTCGATTAATCAAGTTTTTCAAAACCAAAGGAATTCCTTCCTCTTTGTTTTCATTAAAATTCTGAAAATCTTGGTCAATACAATAAATAAGCAGCACAGAGAAATACTCAGAATCGGCAGCGTTCTCATTCATAAGATCCAGCTCTTCGGTTACAACCGACTTAAAAGCTAAAGAAAAAGAGGACCTGGACAAGACCTTGGCATCCGGCTTATCACCCCCATGAATACCATACTTAGACTCAGAAGAACCGGAATCTGATTCTGACTCCACAGACTTAGTGGAATCAGATTCTAGCTCATCACCCGACTCAGAACTAGACAGATAGCCTTCCTCTAGCTGCCAGATAAGAGATAGTGCCTTTGATGCGTCCAAAATGTTGTTGGATGGGTTCACACCTGATTGGTCCCCGATCATGGAGATGGTAAGGTTATCCCCCAAGTTCTCTAAGTCAGTCGTAGGATCTGTAAGGAGACATGCCAGTGCTGCTCCTACTCCAAGTTCGATGTTGTCCAAGTCACTTTCCATGCACTTTTCAACTTCAGTACTTGGTTCAACCTTTTCCTCAGTATCACTATCTTGCAGTTGTAGATCAAAGAAGATTTCAAACCCGAGAACACGCTGATTCATAGAATTCACCGAGGGCTCGAGAAAACTACAAAAGGGGAAATTGTCTCCCTTCCTTAACAAAGTGGCCATTCAGCGTTCCCTGGATTGGCCTGTGATAAAGCTCATAGTGTTTCCCGACTTGTTTGGCCCTGGCTTTGCCTCTAATTTCTTTTCCTTTCCTGATCTAGTCTTCTTTGGTGGGCACATAGCCCAATCTAAAGGCATGTGGATTGTGCGGTACATCTGTTAATGCTGTAACACCTTTTCGGCCACTTCATTCAAGTCCCATTCCTGACACATGCTACAGTTTGCTCATGAAATAGATAAATTGGGCGCTAACATACATGCCCTCATCTGCGGCCAAAATGGTCTGCACTACCCGGGCCTCAGCCAGAGTGAACTCTAAGAGGAATACATCCTCCTCGCCATGAGTGATCTCCAGCACTGGTGTAGTTACCTCTGGCGGCGGGTGAATGGATGCATTCTCGAAAACAATCGCCACTCCTTTCCCGTGAGGGTATTTCAACATTTGGTGGAGGGTGGAGGGTGGAGGGTGGAGGAGACAACTTTCACTTGGTGCAACCAAGGCCTCCCTAGCAGTAGATTGATGGTGCCCGGCACATCCAGGACATTGAACTCGACATCTTGCTGAGCTGGGCCCACCTGAACTCTGAGTTGCACTGTGCCCATGACCTCCCTACTTATATTATCATATGCCTGAATTACTTGGGCCGGGGGCACAAAGTCTGTCGGTCTAAGGCTGATAGCATAAGCTGTGCGGGAAGGACAATCATTGATAGTAGAACCGGTGTCTATCAACACCACTGGTACCCATTTCTCCATACACTCAACAGATATGTACAAGGATTTGTTATGAGCTGAGCTTTCTGCCATCAATTCTTTGTCAGAGAAGGTTAGGGTTGGCTTGGCACCACCTGGGAAGACCAATCCCATAAGCTGTTCGGGAGTAGTGTCAATGGACAACTTAGCCTTGTCCATTGCTGATAGTATTGCCTTTCGATGCACCCGGGAGGCCATAAGAAGACCCCAAATTAAGATGTCAGTTGGGATTTTCTTCAGTTGCTTCAACACTGCCTTTTCTTCTAACTGCTTCTCTTTCTATTTCTCGACCTCTCTATCTTTCCCAGATGCCTCAGCTTGATCTAAGTGCAGTGGCTTAAAATACTGCCCGCTTCTTGTCATGCAATCTATCTCTTTCGCATACCAAGTGTTATCTGGAAGGCCCTCACCCCAGTCTTCATCGGTGTGAGCCAGACATAGATCGTCATCATCCCACCATACACCTTCGGCAGCTGACAAACAATCGTCAATCTTCGTTTGTATTACCTTCACATCACAAGCATCTCTTGCAAGGTGTTGGGCCATTACAACCTGCTGGTTGTCTACAACCCTTTCTCATATAGACTGCTTCAGTGTAGCCTCTCGTTATGTGTCCATAGTGCTCATGGCGCCCAATTCCTGAGCTAAATTTTCCACGCCAGTGTTCTCCGGCAGTTTTTCCTTTTCATCGGCCATTCTGGCCACTATAGCACTTCCGCTCCCTTTTCCTCCGATTTTGGTTTAGTTCCTTCTTCCTTATCTGGCTCATCACTAAGCCACCCAAGGTTGTCGATTGATCCATTCGAATCAAACTAGTCAATCTGCACATCTCCTTGATCTTGCTCGTCAAAGAACTGCAGGTTGTCTAAATCCTCCTCTAGCTCTGCCAAATCATCAAATCCTTGGCTCGGGCCATCCTTTCTAACCACATTAACCTCTACCAGAGTTGGCAACATCAATTCCAACTTAGCTTGATCAATCGTCACAATGTAGCAGCTTGGATCGTACACCTCCTTAGGCAAGTCCTCAGAGCTCTAAGACCAACTTCCCTTCTACTGTAACTATCACCACCACAGGCTTAGGTTGCAGTGCGGACGTATCCATCATGCACAAATCTGTGCTTTCATGAATGAACACCATCGGTCTTGGTAGGTGGGAAGGGATATATACGCTGGGGTCATAGAGGATGGCCAGTGTATGGATTAGGTTTAAATTTTGAGGTAAAGGAACTTGATTGTAGGCTGGGAGAGGGTTTGTAGTTACATTTGGTTTTTGGGGTGGTGCGATCACCTTGTTATCAATAAGGTCTTGAATCTCATGACGTAGTCTAAAGCATTGGTCGATGTCGTGACCATGCTGTTGGTGAAACGCACAGTACTTTGCTGGGTTGTGTTTAGGTGGAAGGGGATCAGGTAATGGGTGAGGCTCTAATGGTTTGAGGTGTCCCTTTTTGATCAGCACCTTCATGGCTTGAGATAGGGGCATGTAGAGTGGAGTAAAGGTCCTCTGGGATCGGACAGGGTTGGCTAAAGTTTGTGGAGCTGTATTGGCAAAGGGATTGATGGTTTTGGTTGTGGCGGTGACAACACTCACATCCGATGGCCTCGCTGCTATGCTACCACTGGTGGTTGCATTGGAACTGCGCACGAAAGGCCTTTTTGCCCGCTCTTTCTTATCTGTTATCAGTCCTTGTTTCATGGTGTCTTCAATCTAGACCCCCATCTCATGGATCTCAGTGAATGCAAACAGAGGTAGGATGATCATTTTCTACAACAACTTCCCATGCAAATTGCAAACCACCATCTTTATCTGATCTTTCTCGGAAGGCCTTATGGTCATCATTGAAGCCTTAGCCCTCCATCTCATCACAAATTCTGAGAAGCCCTCTTTTGGCTCTTGGCATGTTGCCTCAAGATCACGAGTTGTGACCTCGATTTGCATGTTGTACGAGTACTGAGCAATAAAGGCCTCGGCCATCTCCTCCCAGATCTTCTTATCAAAATCCTCCAATTTCGTATACCAAATGGCTGCTATTCCCGACATAGTCTAGCCAAGGTGAGATAGCTTTAGTAGTCTGGTCAGGCCCATCGGCCGCAAGATGTTTGAAAATAGCCGTAGATAAACCATGGGATCTCCAAAGCCATCGAATCAATCGATGTGTGGCATTTTGAACCGATCTGGCAAGGTCGTTGCAGAGTCGGTATACCCATCTTCTATGTCGGAGACGGAGTTAATACCTTGTGCTCTTTTGAAAAGCTTCTTTAGCTTGTTGACTTTAAGCACAGTCGGGTCAACCTTAAACTTGAACGGAGCCTCAGTTTGATACACAAGTGCTTTGGAGGCTTGTGATGGAATCGACTCCGCCGGATTGCCCTAATTCTCTTGGACATTGGTAGTATGGGCAATGGCTCTAGGTGCTAGGATACCCATAGGAGGTGCATGAGATGCAGAAGTCACTGCCGGCTATGGTTGTTGTTGTTGCAGCCTATTTATTACTTCAGCCTGATGGGCCGTAACCTCGGCCTGACAAGCAGCATCTTGCTGTAGGGTTTCAACTGTTTGCTAAAGTTGATGGATCAATTCCTCCATACTGACTAGGGGATATTGTGTCATCGGGATAGGCAAGTGATCTCGTACTAGACTAGATGTAGAAGATTGTCCCTGAACCTGACTAGATGCAGGTGAATTGAGGGGTGACTGCCGTAGAAGTTGGACCAGTGAACTCTGTCTCACTCTCCTCCATCTAGTAACCGGTGGGAGCAAGGTAAACACAAGCTATCCCCTAATAAGATCTTCGGCTTTACAAAGCCTTCTGACGCCGGTCTAGAGCACTTGGGGATATCCGAACTTTCCCAAGCTATTGTGTTAAACTACCTAGCAAAGAAATAAAGCAAAAGGAAAACTGTAATCAGAAATCGCACAGCACCTCAGCTAAGATGTTACCAACACAGATGTAATTAAAGCTGTAGGACTGCACTCAATACTGAATTCTGCCCCCAAAACAGATACCAAACTTGCAACTGATACACACATTCCTGTACAGTTTCATTGTAAAGAACATATTAGTTAAGTGAGAGCCAAAACACCCCTATAAGGGGGTAGGGTTACCCTGTCCTAGGATTCACTTTTCAAACAAAGCGGTTTCACGCAATCCTGTATTCGGGTAATTATCCTGTCCTAGTTTGGAACAGTCTCTAAGGCTTTTCGATATGCAACTAGGCCGAATGGTCAAAAGGGTACCTCAGCAAGACTACCTAATATACCTCTCGCACCTAACACTGAAAAGTGAAAGGAGGATCAAACGGTACAGCGGTAATTCAGATCCAAGGGTTGTGTCCTATCATAACAGAGCCCATGATCGGTCAGTCTTTTGGCAAGCTTTTCGGGCAAGCCTCCGGCAAACTGTCCAAGAATAACAGATGGCAAACACAGTGACTTAAACGCACAAATGCAAATGCAATGCAAAAGAACATATAAGTGTAGATAAAATTTCACATCATGAAATTCAAGTCAAGTTCTTTAACTTCCCCAGTAGAGTCGCCAGAAACTGTAGCTCGACTTTTCAGTGCCCCC
>NW_021025908.1:914053-929731 GCF_004153795.1 Camellia sinensis
TGTGGTGGGAGGACGATGATTTATGTCTTGCCCACACAGATGAAGATTGGGGAAACCATCAGCCAGACGACACCTGGTATGTCGGAGAGGTCAACCATATGACAAGAAGCGGGCGGTATTTTAAGCCCCCGCACCTGGACTAGCCAGAGGCATCTGGGAAGGATAAAGAAGCTGAGAAACAGAAGGAGAAACAGCTTGAAGAGGAGGCTGTACTCAAACAGTTAAAGAAGATACAAGCAGACATCTCCATCTGGGGACTGCTTATGGCTTCACGAGTCCACAGACAGGCTGTCCTATCTACTATGGACAAGGCCAAACTCTCTATAGATACCATACCAGAGCAGCTGGTTGGACTGGTCTTTCCGGGAGGAGGTTCCTGACACTAACCTTTTCAGATAAAGAATTGCCGCCTAAGGGTGCAAATCATAACAAACCCCTTTACATCTCCGTGAAATGTAGAGGCAAGTGGGTGCCAGTGGTTCTTATCGACACGGGATCCGCCATTAATGTATGCCCGTCAAGGACGGCATATGCGATTAGGTTGAAGCCCGCGGACTTCGTGCCGACTACTCAAGTGATCAGAGCCTATGGTAACACCAGCAGAGAGGTGATGGGGACTGTCAAAATTCAGACCCAAGTTGGTCCAGGACAACACAACATTGAGTTCCATGTCTTGGACGTTCCCGCAACCTTCAATCTACTCTTGGGGCTGCCGTGGTTGCACCAAGTGAAGGCAGTCTCTTCCACTTTGCATCAAATGCTGAAGTACCCTCATGGGAAGGGGGTGGCCATTGTTTTCGGGAATTCATCAATCTATCCACCGCCAGAAGTGTCTACACCGATCTTGGAAATCGAGCACGGTGTGGAGGATGTGTTCTTATCAGGGTTTACTCTGGCTGAGGCCCAGGTTGTGCAGAATATCATGGCCGTTAATGAGGGAGTATATGTCAGCGCTCAATCTGTATACCTCATGAACAAGCTACAACACATCCCTGGGATGGGATTAGGAAGGAGTGGCCGGAAGGGCGTCGCAGCATTGGCTGAAGTGCCACACAACCCTCATACCTTTGGCTTGGGATATCTGCCCACCAAAGAGGACTGGGTAAGGAAGGGAAAGGAAATGGCTGGAAGAGCCAGAGCAAAGCAGGCTGGGAAGCCTTTTGAGCTGATGCATAGGCCCATTCAGGGTACCCTAAACGGACGCTTCGTCCGGGAAAGGAAAGATTTTCCATTTTGTGGCTTCCCAGAGCCATGGCTAAACGCGGAGAGGAAGCGCGTACCAGGTTTCGAGATCTTCTTCGACCTGCAATTATTCGGGGATGACGTTGTTGAAGAGCAGACAGACCCATCAGCTGAGGTTGAACAGAGTAAGAAAGTGCAGTCTGAGGACACCAAACTTGAAATGGGGGTAGCACTGGCGTGTCTACTTTCAAATCCTCCGATCGACCAGGAGTGCTTGGGGGATAACTTCTCGGTATGCGTGATCAGGAATGAAACGGCAACGGGCCCGCCAACAACTATTTTGGATGCATCTATCGCACCCTCTCTCATTTGGCAGTATGAAGAGGGATTTTTGTCCAGTAGCACCGAGTCAGGTAGTGAGCCGGAATCTGATTCCACCGAGTCTTGTGAGTTGGAATCAGGGTCCAGCTCGACTGAGTCTGAGTCTAGTAATCCTGGGGATGATAACCCGGATGCCACAGTCTTGTCCAGGTTGTCTTTTTCTTTCTCTTTCGAGTCTGTTGTAACCGAAGAATCGGACGATTTGCATGTGCTTAGTGAGAATCAAGTAGCTGTGGTTTTTGAGTACTTTTCTGTGCCCTTGATTTATTGCATTAACTCAGACTTTCAAAATTTTGATGAAAACGATGAGGACGAAGTTCCTCCGGTTTTGCAACGCTTAACTGAACAAGAGCAGGAAAGTTTCGTTAAACCCCTGGTTGATGAAATCACTACAGTAAATATTGGAACTGAGAAGGACCCGCGGCTGGTCCAGATCGGGTCCACGTTGTCTTCAGAGGAACGCGAGCGCTTAGTCGCTTTATTAAAAGATTTCAAAGATGTTTTCGCGTGGTCGTACAAAGACATGCATGGAATCGATCCTGAGATTGTACAGCATCGGATCCCTCTTAACCCCGAGGCCTGACCTGTTAAGCAGAAACTCAGGAGGATCCGCCCCGACTGGGCTCTCAAGATTAAGGAGGAGGTCACCAAGAAAATCGACGCAGGCTTCCCACTGGTATCCGATTACCCGACTTGGTTGGGTAACAGCGTCCCAGTGCCGAAGAAGGATGGCAGGATCCGAGTGTGCGTGGATTTCAGGGATTTGAACAAAGCTAGTCCGAAGGACGACTTTCCCTTGCCGCATATTGATGAATTTATGGATTTCACAGCGGGGCATGCTTTGCTTTCGTTCATGGATGGCTTCTCAGGTTACAATCAGATAGTGATGGCACCAGAAGACAGGGAAAAGACTGCTTTCACCACCCCATGGGGGACCTACTGCTACAGAGTGATGCCGTTTGGATTAAAGAATGCTGGAGCTACATATCAACGGGCCGTGACTACAATATTGCACGATATGATCCACAAAGAGGTTGAGGTGTACGTGAACGACATGATTGTCAAGTTCAAAGAAATAGAGGGCCACTACACCGCCTTGCAAAAGTTCTTTCAAAGGATCAGATAATTTCGGTTGCGGCTAAATCCTCAAAAGTGTACGTTCGGTGTTACAGCGGAAAAAATGCTAGGATTTCTGATTACACAAAGGGGCATCGAGGTCGACCCTTCAAAGATCAAGGCCATCTTAGAAATGCCACCACCAAGGACTGAAAAGGAGGTGCGAGGCTTTCTGGGTAAAGTGCAATTCATAAGACTGTTTATCTCAAAATTAAGCTTGACTTGTGAACCACTTTTTGGTCTCCTAAAGAAAGGCAAGAAATTCCAATGGGACGGCCGATGCCAAGCTTCTTTTGAACAGATCAAGGAATACTTGCAGAACCCACCCGTGTTGCCACCACTAGAGCTGGGAAGACCGTTGATATTGTACCTTTCAGTGACCGAGACCACAATGGGTTGTATGCTCGCACAAGAGTCAGAGGACAAGGTGGAGAGAGCCATCTACTATCTGAGCAAGAAGATACTAGAGTATAAGACTGACTATACGCCGTTGGAGAAGGCTTGCTCAGCTTTGGTATGGGCTACCAAGAAGCTGCGGCACAACCTGTTAGCTCACTCTGTAATGTTGGTTTCACGACTCGATCCCATCAAATATCTTTTCGAGAAACCGGCACTTACGGGTAGGCTAGGTCGTTGGCTGTTGTTGCTCTCCGAATTCGACCTAAAATATGTGACACGCAAGTCAGTCAAGGGAAGAGCAGTAGCAGAATTATTAGCCGATCATCCAGTGGAAGGAGGTGAAGCAGTTGAATACTTATTCCCAGATGAAGCCATTTTGCACATCGACGACGAGTATTGGAAGATGTACTTTGACGGAGCGTCAAATCAGTACGGGTATGGGATAGGAGTGTTGCTGATAGCACCCGATAATTCCCGTATCCCTCTGGCCTTCAAACTCCGGTTCAAAGTCTCGAACAACGATGCAGAATATGAGGCATGCATTGCCGGTCTAGAAGCGGCCCTGGAACTAGGAGCAAGACGGTTGGACGTCATCGGGGACTCGAACCTTGTTGTGTCTCAAGCAAAAGGAGACTGGAAAGTCAAAGAAGAAAAAATGATGATGTATCACCAGACCTTGGACTTGTTAATTCCTAGGTTTGAGAAGCTAAACTTTGCTCATCTTCCAAGAGAGAACAACAGGTGCACAGATTCTTTAGCAACTCTATCTTCTATGATAGACATCCCGTTCGGAATTCGGATGCGTCCAGTCATCATTGACCAGAAATTTGCGCCAGTCTATGAGTCGGTCGCTGCTATAGAAGAGGTTCAGGACGAAAACCCCTGGTATTATGACATTTGGAATTTCTTGGAGAAGGAAGCATATCCGCCAGGGGTAAATGCCAAGGATAAAAGGGCAATCAGAAAAATGGCCGTTCAGTTCATCATTTGTGGGGGTAAGCTGTATAAGAGAGGTCATCTAGGAATGCATAAGCTGTGTGTTGAAGCCGAGGAATCGAAGCGCCTGATGGAGGCCATCCATGGAGGAGAATGCGGTGCGCATATGAACGGAGTAATGCTAGCACGAAAGATCCTCAGACAGGGTTACTACTGGTCCACCATGGAGGAGGATTGTATCGGTTTTGTTTGGCGATGCCACAAGTGTCAAATCCATGGAAACCGCATGAACATCCCGCCATCGAAGCTGTACAACATGACTTCACCATGGCCATTTTCAGTTTGGGGAATCGATGTGATCGGGGCTGTCACTCCAAAAGGGTCGAATGGGCATGAGTTCATCCCGGTCGCGATAGATTATTTCACAAAGTGGGTCGAGGCCCAACCGTATGCAGTGTTGAAGGTGTCGCACGTTGCAAAGTTTATCAGAAACAACATCATCTGCCGCTACGGGGTCCCAAACAAGGTCATTTCAGATAATGGTTCCCACTTTAAGAAGGAAGCGATTGACTTGTTAGAAAAATACAACGTGGCTTTTTATAAGTCATCCACATACCGGCCGCAAACCAACAGAGCGGTCGAGGCCGCCAACAAGAATATCAAACACATACTGCAGAAGATGGTGGAAACCTATCGGGATTGGCCAGATAAGTTGCCATTTGCAATGTGGGGCTACAGGACTTCAATTAGAACTTCTACCGAAGCGACTCCATATTCATTGGTTTATGGGATGGAGGCCGTTCTACCTATCGAGATTGAGGTTCCGTCATTACGAGTGTTGGCTGAGTGTCAAATAGCCAAAGTAGATTGGCAGCGGAGCAGGTTTGAGGAACTCATGCTCTTTGATGAGAGAAGACTGAAAGCACTGTACCATGTTCAAGGTTATCAGCACAGAATTGCCCGGGCTTTCAACAAGAAAGTTAAGTCCAGGAATCTAAAGGAAGGAGATTTGGTACTCAAGGACAACCGAGCTCCCATCCACGACCCAAGGGGCAAGTTCAGCCCCAATTGGACTGGTCCCTACATCATCAAGTCTATCTGGTCAGGTGGAGCTGTGGTTCTGAAGGACCTAGATGGCCTAGAATTTTCTTAACCGAACAACATGGACAAGTTGAAGAAATATTATCCCTGAGAGGCTCGTTAGGCCGAAAACCCGAAAGGGCGACCTAGGCAAAAGTTAGAGCATAAAAAAAATTGGAAAACATAAAAACTGAGCTCGCAAGGTTGAAAACCCGCAAAGGGCGGCCTTGGCAAAAGTTAGAGCGTAAAAAGAGAGTGAAAATACTCGAGTGAACCTAAGCCTGAGCTACGTAAGGCTTGATTCCCATCTTCGGGATACGTAGGCAACTTCATCCTGAAGTTCAGCCATAAACTTTTCCCCGATCAACTTTGTCCATTTGATCATCTCAATCATCTTTGTCTATCAGGATTTAGGGGCTTCCATTGGGATCTCCGGTGCAGTGCTATTCAGACAAGGGCCAACTTTCCGTTGCCATGCAGTGCCGCGGTACTCTTTAGACTAGGGGCAACTTTCCAGTTGCAGGGATCCGGGGTTGTGCATCTCAGTGACAGATCTCAGGCGTGTCTAGTTCTGATCCATATCGAAAATGGTTTTGAAAAGTTTTAATAAAAGTTGACTTTGTTCAAATTAATTTTTCTACAACTAAGACCATTTTGGACCAAAGCGGAAAATTTTCAGTATCACAACCTTCAATTTCATTGATTTTTATACAGAGTTCTCCTGCTCTTGCATACAATCGAAGTTGTTTTTATTACATTCATAAAGAAAACTTGAAAGTACTAATAAAGCAATAAATCCGGGGCATAGTCAAGTCAGGTGTCCCTACGCCCCCTCCCAGAGCTGGTCGAAGCTTCTGATACCGAGCTGGGCCCAATCTGTGCCTCTTCATTGAGCCAATCCAAGCACTCATCAGACAAAGTATAACTGAAAGTGGGAGCGGGGGCCAGGAGTTCTCTCATCCTCCATGCTGTGGGATATCGGGCAAGCTGTGCACCTCGAACTGGGAAGGCAGCCTGATACTCTATCCCCTCTGGCGGGCAAGTCTGATCATGACCAAACTGGCGTTGGAACTGGAACGGAAAGTAGAATACACAGTGAGTCAGACCAACCAACTGGATCCCGGTCTGCCGGAACATACTATAGCTCATTGCCGGGAGATTGAGCCAAGGGCAGCGCCAGGCAATGCGATCTGCAGACAAATTGCACATCCAGTCGAACCACCATCCCTCATCAAGGGCATCAACTAGGCGTTGTCGAAAGAAGTAGCCGCGAGCTGAGTAGGCTGGGCAAGAGTCCACAACTTGCAATTTATCCATCAATCATACCTGGGGAGGGACGAAAAATGAGAGAATAAAGAATGGAGAGATGTACAATGAGAGAAAAGTAAGACAAGGGTTTTGTGAGAAAAACCGAGCCTGAGGGCCAAGTGATGTGAGCATTACATATGTGAGATTGGGTGGGAAACATTACCTGCAGCATAGTGGACTCCCCGCAAATCTGGTCGTCTCCCGGCGATGGAAAGCATCCATGACCATCAGCGTCTCAGCCAGTGTCATCGCAATACAAATCTTTCCATCCTTCAAGCCTTGAGCAATTTCAATCAGGCGAATGCTAGATCTACCAAAGCCCGACACATGCAGAAAGTGAGATAGCATACACAAGCAAAGGGCATGTTGTCGGAAACCTTGCCAATGATGGTCGCCACGGTCACCGGCGTCAGAAAAGCGATAAATCAATCCGAGGATGTCCAGTTCCCCATTATAGGTCAGAGACCGAGCGTCATGCGTGGTGAGTCCACACATCCGCCCTAAAGCTTGGGCGTGACCAAAGCGAAACTGAGGCAAGATTTCTTCACAACTTTCAGATTCCATCAAAGCCTGAAAGTCTTCAAAAGTTGGACATACCTCTTGCCCACCGAAGCTAAAGACATGTGTTACCGGGTTCCAAAACCTTGCTGCGGCATGATGGAAGGGAAGGTGTAGCGGAGTACGGCTCAGCGTGAATAGTGCATTCAAGCCAAAGCCCCGGAAGTTTAACTTTTCCGAGCCGTCTAAAGAAGCAATCCAAGCTGTGAGATTTTCGACGAGAAACGCTTCCATTTTGGTGCAAAACTGAGATGAAATGAATGAGCCACGGAGCTAGATCTTTTAAAGAGGATAAGGCACTGTTCGAGGGGACACGTGTCGAAAATTTGGTGGTGGCTGGGCTAAGTGGCCGGCCGGCCACCTTTTCTAGCAGGCAGGCCACCTCTCTCTCCCTCAAATGCAAAAAAGCTGGTCGGCCAACTCCCAAAAGTGGCCGGCCATGCTGCAATCTGTGTATTTGGCCCTGTTTTACTCTCCAGAGGAAAGTTCCTAGCATTTCCATGCATTAGGAGTGTCAAAAGCCTCCATTTCTCTCTGTTTCGGATGCGTTCCGTCGCCCAAATCGTCCGAAATACACTTTGTTTATAAAGTTGTTATTAAATCTTGCTTATCGAGTTGTTGTTTTGTTGGTTGAGCTGTTTCGTTTTCCGAGTCTTGTTTAATCGAGTTGCCGAGTCTTGTGCGTTTGAGTTGTTACTCTTTGTTTATCAAATTTTGTTGTGTTTTGCTTATCGAATTGTAAACTTGCTGAGGTTTTTGTTTTGTTGTTTCTCAGTAAGATTAGGTTGGTTAGTTTATCGTGTCGGTTCGCTACCTGACTTGGCACATACACAATGCACATTTACCGTTCAATCTTTTTACTTGCAAAATGATGCGATGCGATGCTGAGAACATAAAGTACAACACTTTCTCAAAAAAGCTGTTTCATTCCATCATGCTTCCTTTGTTACAACATTTTACAGCAAAGGTACAAGTTTTACCAAAAATAAAACTACCTAATAATGTACAATGTGCTACAACTACTAGTAAAAAAGATAAATAAAGCAGGAAACGGCTGCACCAATGCTCTCAAGAGCAGGAATAAGAGGCCCTCTTCATCCTCTTCTGCGGAACAGGCTCTGCACCACCAGCACCATCTGAGTTGGAACTGTCATCCTCAAGATCCTCCTCAGCCTCCTCTCCACTCCCGGAACCAGGGTCGGAACCCTCCTCTCTGTCAGCAGAGGTCTCTGACTGACGATCTGTAGCCTCCTCCTCCTCCTCGTCCTCATCGGGCTCCTCCTCTACGATGTGTGCCCTGCGTCTGGGGGACGACTCCCCTCTCCCAGCCCCGCAAGAAGGCCGAGATGGCCCGGCTCCCCGAGAAGGTCGAGATGGCCCGGTCTGTGGCGGATATGCTGGAGGCATCTGAAAATAAAAAGTGCAATTTGAATACATCAGCTCAAAATGTGTGTATCAGATACAGATGCAAGCAAACTACATGAAATGAGGGTGCATGCGGATATAGTATATGAATGTGGAGTGTCAGATGTGCTCTACACATACAATTAATCAAAGCAGTAAAATGTTCAAGGTCAACATGTCGTCAGAAGTACGATAAATGTGAGAAAACTAAAGAGTACCTGAAAACCCATGATGGACAGCTGTGCCTCTCTCCGCAAGACCATGCCCTCGAGTGAGGCCACCAATCCGATCAGCCCCTCCATGTACTCTCTGGGTGGCTGTAGATACAAGCTCAAATCATCAATAAATAAAGGAATGTCTAAGTATTTGAATGATAGATGAAAAGCAGTGGGGCATACCGGCGGTGAGTCGGAATCAATGACATATCGATGATCAGGCATGGGAGGCTTTATCGAAATCGGATAGGAGGTCCCGTATCGCCATCCTGTCAACTCGGTCGGCATGTCTGGCCATCCGGCATGATGATGAGTCGGAGGAATCGGGGGGACTAGTCCAACCCCTCCTCTCGATGTGCCAGCCCTGCTAGTAGAAGGGGCGCCTGCAGCCCGAGCTCGACTCAAAGACGGCATGTCAGTAGACCTCCTCGAGGGAGTACGGACACCTGTCAACGGAGGCATCAAGTAGGTGTGACGGTAGGTCGCGTACTCCCCGTCCTCTATATGCAGCCGTGCATCAGTACCCAGCCTAGCGTCAATGACACCCTAGGGAGTAAGCCTATCAACGAACCGCATATTGTCCGGGGGTGCTGAGGGAACACTCGGCTCAGGAAAGCCCATAGTCTGACGAAGGAAGCGTTCCCCCAGGAACCTAGCCCTACCAACTGGCCCCTCAAACAAGATCCTATACCAGGAAGAGCCCCATCCTCCGGCAAGCTGAAATCGAAGGTCCCCATCCAAAGGTAACCAGGGCTGCCAGGTAATCTGCGGGTAACCAATGCATAGGCTGATCAGAAATTGTAGACATACGAAATAAACCAAAGATAAAAACATTGGGAATTGGGAGTTTTGGATTACCTCTGACGGCCGCACCGTGTCGAAGTACTGCCATAGGTAGAGAAAAGTCTCCCGAGGCCGCAGCCGATACTGGCCCTCGAAAACAAGCGAGTAAGGGGTCACAAGGGGCCCTTCCACCTCCAACTCTGGCGCTAGTATGGGAAAATATGCGAAAACCCATAACTGCGGAAAACGGGGCAAAAGCCATCGGAATACAGAATGCTGAGTGCAGGATGTCAGGACAGAGTATAAAGTGTGCCGTGTGTGCAATATACATACATTGAAAAGCAGATATGTAAATCAAGAGGGCAAAAGGTACCTCCCAGGCTCTCCAGTAGCCGCCAACTATGTTCCCCCGTCTGCGGGAGGTGGCGATCATATAGAAATAAAGGGTAGCCAAGCTGGCGCCACCCCAATCATACCGACTAACCTATGTGAGGTCTGCCAGGGCACCCAGCAGATATAGCCCAACGGTGTTCCCCCTGTCGGAGAACAAAGTAGTCCCGAAGAGGAACATCAGAAACCCGCGGGCATACTGTGTAATCTCCTCCAGAGTCTCGGGCTCAGTATGCCTAAAATGTGAAGAAAACCAAGTGTACCGGACTCGGCCCGAGGATCGGTCGACCGGTGGACGAGCTCCCAGTAAGTAGAATCCAAGCAGCCTCCTACTAGCCCATATCCTCGTCATATGGGATCGCCCAGCCTCCCACGTCAAGGTCGGTCAATACGGTAAAGTCAAATGGGGTCATGGTCATATCCCCGGCAGATGAGAAATGAAAAGAGTTGGTGGTGTCCCACCACCTCTCCACCAGGGCGCCCATCAACGTCCTGCTAGCTGGATAACGAGATATCCCGGCACAAAAGGGCCCGAATCCTGCTAGATCAACCCAATCGCGGACGGCCTCTGGGAGCTCCGCGTACCAATCTCTGGCAACAATGGAGCCGTATCCCCGTGTAACACGGAAGGACACCTGCATTCACGGTGAATACATATATTTAGTTTCAGAATGAAATAAACAAGCTACATGCAAATGAGATATACAAGTTGCATGCAAATGAAATGTATAAGCTATATGCAAAATCAAATCGGAAATTCAGAGTTTGGACTGTGTGTTCTACTCTTAACAAGTGTGGGCTGTGTGTTCACCTTCAACTTGGGCTGCGTGTTCAGAAATTCAGAGTTTGGGCTGTGTGTTCAACTCTCAACATCAGTGTGTGCTGCGTGTTCACCTTCAACAATGGGCTACGTGTTCAGAAATTCAGAGTTTGGGCTGTGTGTTGTACTCTCAACAAGTGTGGGCTGTGTGTTCATCTCAACAATGGGCTGCGTGTTCAGAAATTCAGAGTTTGGGCTATGTGTTCTACTCTCAACATCAGTGTGTGCTGCGTGTTCACCTTCAACTTGGGCTGCGTGTTCAGAAATTCAGAGTTTGGGTTATGTGTTCTACTCTCAACATCAGTGTGTGCTGCGTGTTCACCTTAACTTGGGCTGCATGTTATAAAATTCAGAGTTTGGGCTGTGTGTTCTACTCTCAACAAGTGTGTGTTGTGTGCTCTCCTTCAACTTAGACTGCGTGTTCAGAAATTCAGAGTTTGGACTGTGTGTTCTACTCTCAACAAGTGTGTGCTGTGTGCTCACCTTCAACTTGGGCCGCGTATTCAGAAATTCAGAGTTTGGGCTGTGTGTTCAACTGTCAACATATATGTGTGCTGTGTGTTCACCATCAGGTTATGGGCTACGTGATCAGAAATTCAAGCGTTCAAAACGCAAACAAAATACTGTAGCATGGGCTAAGCGTCAGAACAAGCTACGTGCTAAAAAGAGTAGATATACATGGCAAGAGGCATGAAACGTACAAAAATGTGGAATACGTTGCAGAAATGTAAAAAAGATGAAGTAAATACCTCTCGTGCCTCATGAGAGAGGTCAAACTCCGGCTCTCGCAAAAGCAGATCCCCAGGCGCTCGATCATCAAAATCAGTGAAGTGATAAAAAATAGCCCGCGAAAGGATATGTGCTCGAGGGACGTACCTCTCGGGTATGAAGGGTCGAACCCTCGGAGGCAGAGCCATAATATCGGGATCATCCCCGGTGCTCGGAGGACCTCCACCATGAGGAAAATGACCGGTCATTTCAGAAAATCTGCAAAAAGGAGCAAAAATGAGAAAAATGAGCCAAAATTGAAAAAAAGTCAACAAAAGTCAACTCTCGGGAAATGAAAAAGTCAACCCCCGAGGAAATCTTCCAAATGTTGAGACAAACTTACCTCAAGTGGTGAAAATGAGAAAAGAAGCACCGAAATCAAAATTTAATCGGTAATCGGTCCAAAGTGATGAAAACTGAAAGATTTCGTGAAAACAACTTGCGTGGGGCGTTGAAAAATGCGTATAGAGCTCAGATCTGAAGGGGAAAATGGTCTAGGAAGGTAGAGAAGGTGTTTTCGGAGCTGAAGTTGTGAGGAATGAGACTTTGGCCGACTGTATTTAAAGAAATGAGAGCAAAATGACCGAATTGCCCCGGATTTGGGCTAGGGGGTCGGCCGGCCACCTTTTGTGGCAGGCCGACCATCCCCTTTGCAAAATGCTGGTCGGTGGCCTCTCCCTGGGACGAGACCTGGTCGGTGGTGTTCCCCAAGTGCCCACCAAGCGCTCTACAAATTTTGGGAAGGATTGGAGTCCCTGGGACTTGAAAAAGTACAAGAGAAGTGCACTTTCTGTCGTGAAATCGCTCTACCGGAACCTCAACTCCAACTTTCGATGCGTTTTTCATCGTTACTCGTCAAAAGTGAGATATATCCCTTTCGAACATGATTGCGAACCCTCCGGGAGGTAAACCGGAGGTCGTAATTGAGCCACCCTCATCGAAAACTCACATTTCTTTGCTCGTCGTTTTACGACAAATTCGCATTCGAATTCATATTTATTCTGCATTGTTATGCACGTCACTTGCATTCTCATGCACACCACTCATACTATTGTGCACGTTTCACAGGTGTTGTCAAATCCTCGTGCTTAACCCGCGTTGTCACGCGCGTTACTCCTCATATTGTGATGCACTTTTCTATCGACGCCGCGATTGTCTGCATTCAATATCGCTTTGAACATGTGTTGCTGATTATGTTGTGCTTGTCGAGTTTCTTTCTTTTGCAGGCACGATATTGTATGTACGGTTCATTTGAGGCTGGTGCGACCAGACGAACTGCGCAAGTATTGTATCTTCTCCGTGTGAGACGCGGCAAGAATCGAACTATTCTCCGCATTCTTAACTGCATGAAATGTAGTTGTTGCTTTGCATTCTTGCTTAAAACTGTTGCATCTATTGTGAATATGTGCTTCATTACAGCTTACTACATTTGCATGATCATTGAGTTTCCTTCGGCTTCTTGCATTGTCAGTTGCATTTTACCCCTTCCTGCCTGAGGGCACGCCTGCGGGCGCATCTCTGTTTATCTCACCTGTTTGTTTAAGTCTTCGGCCTTGTCAAAAATGGGTCGTCTCTGGGCTTTGACATTCACTCCCGTCACTTATGACTTCCGAGTTCTGTCAAAGAGGGGCAACTGTAGACACCCCATTTTTGACCGACCTTAACACTCAGACGTCACCAGTTGAGCGCTCGGTGATATTGCATATTGTGCTCGTTCAGAAGTTTCAGGGTCTCAGCTGCGAGCCTTGCCTCCGGACTTCGGGTCTCTTTCGTGTTTTGCCTCGATTTGCGAATCAGGTCCCGTTTTCTCTGTTTTCTCTTCCCAATGGGAGGGAGTGGTCTCGCAGACCATCTCTCAGTGGCCGTAGGCTATGTTTTGTGGTCGTAGGCCATTTTTTCCGTTTGGAGCCCGGTTTTTAGTTTTTTCGAGCCGTCGACCGTGTGCCTCGATTCGGGAGCGCGTAACGACCTCCGTTTGCTCCAGTCTTTGGCACACACCTTATTTCCTCCCTTTTGAGGGACACTGTGGCCCGAGAGACCAACTTCGTGGTTGAATGCCACCTCCGGTGCTTAGCAGCCCATTTTCGAGGCCGCGCGTTTCGGTCCCCGAACCTCTATTTTACATCCGTTTTGGTTCATTTTTGGTGGAGACCTTATTTTCATAGTTAGGAAGCTTGTAGGAGGGTGGGAGGCCAGTAATTGTTCTGGAAAGCCATCTTTATTTCTTCATCGCTCTCCGACGCCCGTTTTCCTCAGTTAAAAGCCAATGTTGACCACCCCGGGGCCACTTTCTTGAACCCTAAACCCCATATTTGTGGTGTACACACCTGGGAGGCCACCAATATTTGGTGGCCGACCAGTAATTGTGCCTGACCCTTTTGAGCCCCTCTAAAAAATGGTCTTTTTTCTCTGTTGGTTCACTTTTTCTGGGTTTTGACTACATAGTTGTGTTGTGCACACATGGGAGGCCACCTTTTTGAGGTGGCCGACCAGCAATTGTCCTTGACCCGTTTGACCCTTGGTCAGCCAGCCATGGGAGGTGGCCGGCCGGCCCCTTGAACCTTCGGAACTTGGCTGGCCATGACCCTCTCACCCGGTTCCTTACAGCTGCACCCTCTGTTTCCCCCCAGATCCTGTATTCGAGGGGGGGTCTTTTGGGGGGAAAATTTGAATTTGATTTCCCCCCCTTTTCTCCACTCCTCTCCTCTATAAAACCAGCACTTCCAGCTGCATTTCAGGGGTTACAAAATTGGTTTTGAGCTCTTGCATTAAATCTCCCTCTCTCTCTATTCCAACCCTCAAAACACCCTTAGTCCTACACCATTTACCCTACACCTCATAGCACAAGGCCTCCATCCCTCATTCCAGCAACTTGAGGCTGCTTTCCAGAGGTGAAGAGCTCCCAAAATTGGTCCAAGAGCTGCTGGTTCATTGGTCTACAAGGGTGAGTCCCATTTTTCCTATTTCTTGCCCTGTTTTGCTTTCTATCTAAGCCATACTTTCTAGCATTTTTGGGCTCCGACTCAAACTGTAAATAGTCATATTTTGAGCCCCTTTTCATGTTTGATCAAGGTCCTTCTCCTGTTTGAGGTCTCCTACTACCACTTGCCTCTTTATCTCTCTTTTAGGCCAATTTTTGCATAGTATTTTAGGCTTATTTGTGAGTTGTTTTGGACTTGGTCATAAACTGTAAAATATCTTTTTTTGAGCCCCTATTCAACATTGTTGAAGGGCTCTCCTCTGTTTGAGGCCAGCAGCTATCACTTGCCTCTTTAACTCTCTTTTAGGCCTATTTTTGCATAGTATTTTACGCTTATTTGTGAGCTGTTTTGGACTTTGCCATAAACTGTGAAATATCTTGTTTTAAGCCCCTCTTCAAATTATTTTGAAGGGCTATCCTCTGTTTGAGAACAGAAGCTACCACTTGTCTCTTTACCCCTCTTTTAGGCCTTTTCTTGCATGATACTTTGGCCTTATTTGTGATTATTTTCGTGGCTTGATATAAACTGTAAAGTGCCTTGTTTTGAGCCCCTCTTCAACTTTGTTGAAGGGATCTTTGCCATTTGGGGCCAGCTGCTCTCCCTTTGTGCTTAACCTCTCTTTTAGGGCCATTTTTTTGCATGATAGATAAGCCCTATTTGTGTTCATTTTTGAGACTTGTTATAAACTTGAAATATGCATGTTTTGGAACTGTATTGCATCTATCTTCATGCTTCATGATCAATTAATGCGTGCTTTGTATAGCTGTAAGTCATTCCATGTGCCTAGTTTCGAATTTCGGGGTTCATTCCATGCATCGGGTGCCATGTTTCCATGTTTCGAGGCTGTTTTGTATCATATTTCAGTGTTGAAATTTGCATGTTTGCATATCAAGTTCCATGCCTTGCCATGCTTTGGGTAGAGTGGCATTTGACGCCTTAGGCTTGGTCCTCGGTTTGCGTGCATGTGTGCACGCATTTCGAGTGTCTCATTTTCCTCTCATGGCTACTGATTTGAGTGTGGCTGAGGTCCACTCATGTTGGTGTAAGTCCATTGTGCATTGTGTATGCCATTTCATTTCATAGCATTGTGTATGCCATGTTACATGTTAGGGTTGCATTCACGCATATCATGCATATTGCATTGTGTTTGGGATAGGAGTTAGCCTGAGCACGGGAAACGAGGGACGCTTCGTACTTCGAGTGACGGAACGTGTCTCAATTCCCAGTCACCCAGTAATTGTGCCTGACCCTTTTGAGCCCCTCTAAAAAATGGTCTTTTTTCTCTGTTGGTTCACTTTTTCTGGGTTTTGACTACATAGTTGTGTTGTGCACACATGGGAGGCCACCTTTTTGAGAT
>NW_021025908.1:930400-942385 GCF_004153795.1 Camellia sinensis
CTGCCTGCCTGAATGTGGGTGAAGGTTGGGTTATTTGGTTGGATTGGAATAAATCATCAAATGTTTTAAGCCCACTAGATAGTGGCAAAACCATCTTTTCTAAGCCCACCTGCGGGTGGCAAAATCTGCATTTTAAGCCTACTTGCGAGTAGCAAACCATCTTTCAAAAAAACGAACATGAAATGTTTTGTTTCAATTCGGGCGACCCAGTCTATACTTATATGCTGTGTGCATCACATAGTAACCTAGGCTAATAACCGGAATAAGGACACACAAAGTTTTCAAAAATAGATATCATGGTTAGTAGAGGCCGATCTTTGATCGGGCGAGCGGGGGTGCTCACGAAGTGACCTTCCCCAATCGTACCCAAGTTCCCAAGCCGAGGCAACTTTGGTGATGACGGACACGTGGCCTTAGGCAATGAGTCAAGGTTTCATAAATTTTCCAAAATAAAATGTTTAGGTGGCAACTCTGTATCTAGCAAAACAGTCCATGTTTGGCACTTCTTTCAAAATTTGTTTTCTCAAAATGATTTGTCGGATTTGGACTCTTTGGTTCAGATTTAAAACTGTGACAATTTGAAAGTCCTGAACTGTAGTGAGCCCAATTCGAACGGAACGGGGGGGACTCACCCTCCCTGGGCGTTCGGGGACGTCTACAGCAAGACACGAGGAGAGGAGGCCAACCCCTCCAAATTTGGACTTCAAAACATGATTTTGACCACTGAAAAAGCTCTGAAAAATAGTGTTTAAAAGCTCAAAAACAGATAGTAAGAGGGTGGGAAACACAAGGGAAAAGGTTTTCAAAGCAAGGTACAAAGAAGGGTGGAACACCCCTTAACATTTAATGGCCCTAAAACCCAAGTTTCAGCCAAAAAATATGAGAGTTTTATAGCCCAAAAACACTTGGAAAATTGCAAGAAAAAGAGTAGTTAAAGCAAGCAAATAGGTAAAGCTTTATACCTTTTGAAGAGGAAATGAATTCCAAGCAACAAAACCAAGCAAACAACACCCTCAAGAGCTCAAGCAACCCTCAAAGACACCTCAGCTCAAAGATGAGAAGGTTTGGTTAAGGGTGTATAGGCAAAGGTTAAGAGTGTATAGGCAAAAGTGTAGGAATTTGCTAGAGAGATAGAATTGTAGAGAGAGGGGAAAAATTTTGTTCTAAAATGTTTCCAACCATAAAACATGAGAGAGACGTCCTCTATATAGAAAACACGAATCTCCCTCAAGAACATCCAACCCTACACGTGGGGGCAGATGCATGCATCTGTGCAAACAGCTGGCACATCTGTCACAAAATATCTGCAAAAGAATCTAGTGCCCGACAACCAAAAAGTGATGGCTGGCAGCCCAAAAAGGTGGCCAGCAGGCCACCGAGGGTTGTAGGCTTGAAGAACCAAGTCTTGGTCCAAGAATGAGGCAACAAGAGTGTAGGGTTTAAGGGGCTCAAAGTTGTAACATTCCGCTGAGGACTTCGAGCACTTGACAAGCAAATAGACTCATCATTGGGTGTGCATGTGATGGCATGTAAGTCGTAAGGGCCATCAAAAATAGGGCATTTACACTAAAATGGAGAAGTTTTTCAAAAACCGCCTATAGTAACCAACAAGACCTAAGAAACTGCAGATCTCAAATGCATTCTTGGGTGACTCCCAATTCTACACCACCTCGATCTTCGAGGAATCTGTGGTAACCCCATCCATAGAAACGACGTGACCCAAGAATTTCACCTTGGAGAGCCAAAACTCACATTTCTCATACCTAGCATACAGTATGTGCTCTTTAAGTAGCTATAGCAAAATACGAAGACGCAACTCATGTTCCTTCTCAGAACGTGAATATATAATACTGTCATCCACAAAAATTACCACAACCTTGTCGAGATATTCTCGGAAAACCCAATTCATCAAGTCCATAAAGGTGGCAGGAGCATTGGTTAAGCCAAACAATATCACGAGAAATTAACAATGGCCGTATTGAGTACAAAAGGTAGTCTTCGAAATATCCTCTTCTTTCACACACAATTGATGATAACTCGATCTTAGATCTATCTTCGAGAAACATTGAAAACCCTTAAGTTGGTCGAAAAGATCATCTCTTCTAGGAAACGAATACTTATTCTTAACTGTGACCCTATTTAGCTTATGGTAGTCGATGCATAGCCGCAATGAACCATCCTTCTTCTTGGCAAAAAGAGCCAGTGCTCCCCAAAGCGAGGTACTAGGGCGTGTATGTAAGGACCCGAACCCGTCCCTATGGATTAGGATCATAACCGGCTAGTAATCATGAGATTACCTACCGCCTTAGATAGAAAATCAAACATATTTAACCATAAGGTGCCAGAAGCGAAAGTTGACTAATAAATTTTGTCCAATAAGCTGTGCATATATGGCATAACAAAAAATTTTTCTCGTGTATATAATAACTCACACCCAACAGAACATAAAAGATTATACATGTCCAGGACCATTTAGAAACTGGCAAACCAAAAACCAAGGTTTACATACAAACATGGTCTTACATGACCATCAAAAGTAAACAAAAGAAAATCAAAACAAAAGTCTCGTGTGTGAGGCAACCTTGGCTAAATCCAAAATCTCGGTAACCTTTTACAGTCTCACTAAGGCTGGGGTTGGACAACTTGTTGCTCACCTACATATATATATATATATATATATATATATAATTGAAGTGAGCGAAAGTCCAGTGAATAATACTAGAGTAAAGAGTTTAATGAACGAGACTCATATATAAATAAATCATACTTGTACTTAATACATACGGAACACAATTCCTATTCATAACGTACTTAAGCAAATCATAATGGAATGAACTCAGAGCCAATCCATTATACTTAGAACATGTCAAATGGATGAAACGACCTTAGGTCCAACATGCCCATAGACAAAACGACCTTTGGTCCAACATATTCATATTCAAAATGACCTATGGTCCAATACATTCATATTCAAAATGACATTTTCTCCAATACATTCATATTCAAAGTGACCTTTGGTCCAATACATTCATGTTCAAAGAGACCTTCTATTCCATTATGCTCAAGGCTTATCAAAGGGGCAAAATGACCTTAGGTCCAAACATTGATTCGTAAACTGACCTCAGGTCTAATGGACCCATACACAAATTACCATCTGGTTCTTCAAAACTGATGTACAAAACGACCTTAGGTCCATCATTTCCAAATTCATATTCTTGCGTATGTTTATAGTCATGATCATGTTCACATTCGTATTCATATTCAAAACGACTTTTGATCCAATCAATTCCTTATTCAAAATGACCTTTAATCCATTGAACAATCATATAAAACAACCTTAGGTCTGATTTTTATATAAATGACCTTATGTGAGGCCCATGAAAATTTTAACTTCTCCCCTACTTTTAAATTATTTCTTTGAAGTCCCTTAGTTTCTGAATTAATTTCAATTTCAACCCTAGGATCAAACACTTGCGCCAATTGAAAACTCGCAAACCCTAATCGATTTCGATAACTTAGGAATCAATTTTAATACCTTAATTTAATTTAATAAATGTTCCAATTTATAAATTAAACCCATGCCCTCACATTTTAACTAAATAACAAATTGACCCCAAACAAGTACCATTATATATATAAATGCACTTGTACCCTAAAATCTATTTTATACACCATACTTTACAATTTCCAACATTTGTACACAAAAAAATAATAAAATAAGTCCCTCAAATATCTATGGTTAACCATTACCTATATAGATACAATGAGTGTACTTTTGAGACAAACTTGCATGAATTAAGGAAAAATTTTTGACCTTAGGTACAAACTTATATATATATGTGTGTGTGTGTGTGTGCGTTGTACTTGTAACTAGGTTGGTTTGATTAAGATAAAACCCTAAATAGATTATGCTTAGGTACTCAATTAAGTCCTCCAACCATCCACTATTCCATTGAATTCAAACTAAATCCAAAATATCCAATCCAATTCTAACCAATGGGCAAAAATAGACCTTTTGCACCAACTTTCATATAAAAGAAACCTCGCCCTTAGCATTTTTCACACAAGAACAACACACACACCACACCGCACGGCTGAAAGAAAAGGGAGGGAAGAAAGTGAGCTTGGTGGAGGATAGGAGAGAAAGAGAAAGTTGCTAGCAATTCAATAAAGCCTCAAGTAAGCCACAATACAACTCTCTCTTTCATTTTTCCTTTCAAATACATGCTCTTAGAGGTTCTAAACATTAATTTTAGATGTGTTTTAAATGGTATTCTTGTGTTAATAAAAAATTAAAAAAAAAAAGAAAATAGTTGAGTCATGTTCCACCCTTCTTGTGTTTTCCCTTAATCGGTAACACGCTATCTTCTTCTACACCGTTTTCTCAAACTTTCCAAAGGAACACCTTCAATTCAAATTTTTGAGTTTAATATATATTATTTAGCAAATTTTCATCACAAAATAATTGAAAATTTTTCCTTGGTTTACCTCTTTTCTCACCAACCCTCTTTTTTAAGTATTGTGCACAAAAACCTTGTTTTACAGCCAACTTTCAAAATATCTAGAAACATGTAGAAAAATCTCATGGACTTCATTTTTATATCAAAATCTTATTCAAAGAGTTAGCTTTCAAGAAAAATTGGTTTCATCGAAAAAGAGTGAGCGGTTTGTGAGAAAATCCGATTTTCGTAACGGTTGATGAATCTGGACAGTGCTGTAGTGTTTCTTAAATAACTAAAAATCTAGAAAAGCTATTCCATTTCCGAAACATGTTCTGAAAACTAGATTAAATTATCTACGAACCATAGGAAGGTGGAGTTTTGGAAAAATATGAAATAACCCTTTTGATCTTAATCTTTAAGTGGTATTGAATATGGAAATTCTGTTGGCATTGGTATTTTATGCTCTTGTGTTCATGAATATGCTTATTAATATATGATCATGTAATAACCCGACCCTTGCATGTGTTTCCGGTATATTTCAGTCCCTGATTCTGTACATTTAAATGTTTACTGTGGAATTTTATGTGACTTTACGTTTAAGAAAATAAATCTTGTGATTAGAGACCTATATCTGTTTAATAAGAAAATATATGTCACGATTAAAATGTTTGGATCAGAAATTGAGAGCCTTAGAGGCTTGATCATCTGAAATTGATTTTACATTTGGGATCAGCATGATTTTTAAGTCCTAATATGATTGTCTGTGAAATTTCAATTTGGAATGATTAAACTGATTGAGTTTTGTCCTATTCAAGCTTATATATATATGCATATGCCTCTTGAAGCTTTGACTTAGAGCCTTAAACAAAGAAATTTCCTGAGAGAGAGAAAAGAGAAGAGTTTGAGAGGAAGAGAAAAGTTCTTCAAGGAAGGAAATTGGGAGAATTGAGAGGGATTTAAGAGAATTATTAATATATGATAATGTAATAACCTGACCCTTGCGTGTGTTTCCGGTATATTTTCAGTCCCTCATTCTGTACATTTAAATGTTTACTGTGGAATTTTATGTGACTTTACGTTTAAGAAAATAAATCTTGTGATTAGAGACCTATATCTGTTTAATAAGAAAATATTTGTCACGATTAAAATGTTTGGATCAGAAATTGAGAGCCTTAGAGGCTTGATCATCTGAAATTGATTTTACATTTGGGATCAGCATGATTTTTAAGTCCTAATATGATTGTCTGTGAAATTTCAATTTGGAATGATTAAACTGATTGAGTTTTGTCCTATTCAAGCTTATATATATATGCATATGCCTCTTGAAGCTTTGACTTAGAGCCTTAAACAAAGAAATTTCTTGAGAGAGAGAAAATAGAAGAGTTTGAGAGGAAGAGGAAAGTTCTTCAAGGAAGAAATTGGGAAAAATTTAGAGGGTTGTCGGGAATTTAACTCAAGGTATGTCTAATCCTTTCTAATGGGCCCTCTTTTTGAATTGAGTAGGAATTCCTCCATATTATTGTATCAAATGATTAATAGAGTTGTTGTCTCTTGTGTTGAATTGATTTGGAATTGAATTGAAGTATCTAGTGAGAAAGTAATATCAAGTTTGAGCTCATCTACATGAATAAATGGTTGTGTGTGTGTGTGTATATGAGTATCTGTGTGGAAGATGGAAATATTTTGGAATTAAGTTATGTTGTAAGTTTAAAATTAAAGATCTAATTCATATTTGGATTGATACATGTGTATAATTCATATTCACATGATTTTTGAACCAAGTTTGAGCAATTAATGAGTCTATTTTGAGCCTTGTAAATGCTCTCCAAAAATTGGACTTTGTGTGAATTTCGGATTGCTCTCACAGGGGAATCACCGCACGTGCGGGGGTCATGGCCGCACGTGCGGGAAGCCTTGCCGTACGTGCGGGGCTCACAGCCACACGTGCGGAAAACAACGAAAATTTGGCTGAAGACACTGAAAAAAAGACACGTGCAGGACCCTATAGCCATACGTGCGGGAGTCACTATCGCACGTGAGGCCCATGCTGTAAATTTCTGTCTGCTCCGTTTTATCTGTTTAACCCTCTAGGATGGCTAAAATTAGTATTTGAGAGTTTGTAAAACACTCACAGGCACTTTTGGCAGGTAGGCCACATTGTTGGCCGGTCGGCCAAATAGGTGGCCGACGGACTTTTTTTTGTGGCCGATGGATGGCCAGTGAGTCTCCTACACCTTTGTTTCGGTCTTTTATGTGGTTAGGGGCCTCCATTGCTCAACACAGTGCAAGAAAATGCATTTCTGAAGCTTAGTCGGTCTCTGTGCTGTGTCTTCTGTGCGTAACACTCGAATATGTGCAAGGTGTATCCTTTTTGTATCCTTTTGTCTCTTGAGAGACTTGAAAATTGCTTTACATACGTTACATTACAACGTTTTGTCGTGAACGTGCGTTGAGTTATACATTATCTTACTTGCATTGTTATGCATCTCGGTCTAGGAGACCTTAAATCCTTTGAAGGTGCAAGTCCTTTGGTGTTTGTCGTGCCCGAACGACTCTTGGCGGGTTTTATCTTAGGTTGCATTGTTATGCACGCCGCACTCGCATTGTTATGCACACACCTTGTGCATTGTAGCGCACGCCATACTTGCATTGTTATGCATCTTCTTTAGGCCGCATCGCCATATCATGCATGATCCTTATCACGCGTCGTCATGCGCACCTTACATGCATTGTCGTGCATCTTCCATACCTCGCATTGTCATGCATAGTTCATTTGCATTGTCATACGTGTCTCATGTACATTGTCATTATCATGCATTTTCATTCGCATTTCAAAAGACAAAAACAAAAAAATGCATTATCATTTTCATTTCAAAAAAAAAAAAAAAAAAAAACAACAACAACAACAACAACAAAAAAACCAAAAAAAAAAAAATGCATTTCATTGTCATGCATCATTGTAAATAGTGCATTCTCATGCATTTCATTGTAAATATTACATTCCATTGCATATTGTATATATTGCATTGTAGCTTGCATGCATTCACTACATCACCCCCATCTACGGCTTGCGCCTTTCCATGTTGAGCCCGGTCTGGTATGTGCCCGTACTTTTCGCGTTGAAGCACAGTTATGATATTATATGTACGCACCTAGTGTTGTGGGTGACGGCACCATTTCTGTGTTAAACGTGGTTTGTATGTGTCCATGCCTTTCCTAGGCAAGATACGGTTTGGCCGCATGCCTTATCCATTGTAAATATTACATTCTATTGCATATTGTATATATTGCATTGTAGCTTGCATGCATTTATTGCATCACCTCTATTCACGGCTTGTGCCTTTCCATGTTGAGCTTGGTCTGGTATGTGCCCGTACTCTTCGCGTTGAAGCATGGTTATGATATTATGTGTGCACACCTAGTGTTGTGAGTGACGGCACCGTTTTCGTGTTAAACGTGGTCTGTATGTGTCCATGCCTTTCCTAGGCATGATACGGTTTGGCCGCAGGCCTTATCCACTGCATCCATTGCATTTTAGCTACTAAATATTGCATTGTACATAGCTTGCATTGTCATGCATCTTCCCTTACATGCATTGTAGTGCATTCTTCCTTACTTTGCATTGTCATGCATTTCTCCACTGTATCATTTAGTATGTAGGTTTCATTGTAAATAGTGCATTGTCATGCATTCATTGTATTGCATTGTAGTTGCATGCATTCACTGCATCACCTCCATCTACGGCTTGTGCCTTTCCATGTTGAGCTTGGTCTGGTATGTGCCCATACTTTTCGCATTGAAGCACAGTTATGATATTATGTGTACGCACCTAGTGTTGAGTTTGACGGCACCGTTTCTGTGTTAAACGTGGTTTGTTTGTGTCCATGCCTTTCCTAGGCAAGATATGTTTTGGTCGCGCGCCATATCCATTTCATTCATTACATCGTAGTGTAGTGTTTTGCATCCAGCATTTAGGATCACGATCTCTCCTGAGCAGAGCATTCTTCACTTATATCATCCCACCCAATTACTTGTATCTTGTGTTCCGTCTACACACTCATAGTTCTGCATGGGTACGCGCCTATTCCACTGCTAGTATTGTGGTTTGAGGGTGTCGGCACCTTTTCTATGGTAGACGGACTTTGCATCTCCATCATCTTTATGATATTTGTGTGGTTTTGAACTACTTATGGTTTGATCATGTTTCAATTGCATTGCATATCATTTGCATTGTTTAAATATAGTTTTGTATATATTGCATTATCATTTTGCATCCATGCCGCATTGTTATGCGTTGTCACACATAGGTTGCATTGTCATGCACTCCTTCACTTGCGTTGTTACGCAGCTTAGATTGCATTGTTATGCATGTTGCTAACGATATCGTATCTGTTAAGTTTTCTTTGTCTTTCAGGCACGATGTTATACATACGGTTCATTTGAAGCTGGTGCAACCAGACGAGCCGCACAGGTATTATATTCTCCGTGTGAGACGTATCGAGAATTGAATAATTCTCTTACATCCTTTATGCATTGTAATGTAGCTTAGTTCTTGCTTAAAAATGTTCCATGTTATGCTTCGTTACAGCTTTCTTTGCATGATCAAGAGTTATGTTCGGCTTCTTGCATTGTTAGTTGCATTTTGCCCCTGCCTTCGGGTGCATATCTTTATTGTCTTGCATGTTTGTCCAACTCTTCCGCCTTGTCAAAAATGGGTCGTCTCTGGGCTTTGACACTCACTTCCGTCATTATTATGACTTTCGAGTTCTGTCAAAGAGGGGCAACTGTAGACACCCCATTTTTGACTGTCCTCAAGACTTGGACGTCACCGTTTGAACACTTGGTGATCATCTATGTTCGTGTTCGTCTTGAGTTCTCAGAGGTCTCGGCCACACGCCTTGCCTCAAGACCTCTCGACTTGCCTGTTTTGTGTTTGGTTTTGCACCAAACACTTGTGTTTTGCTTTTAAGGAGCAGGGAATGGCTTGTTGGCCATCCCCACATCTCACCGGCCATGGCTTGAGGCCACCGGCCATTGTTTTGTTGCCATCGGCCAAATGTTTGGTCAATCGGCACTCTGTTTGGTCGGTTGACCATTTATTTAGTCAATTTGGCATTTTTGGCTGGCCGACCACTGTGCATCTGCTTTTGGCAGATATTTTGTGCCAGCTGTGCTAGTTGGCACCCACTTTGCACCCCTTCCATACACGTGTATGGAGGGATTTCACTCTTGCTTAGCTTGTTTTGTAAGCTTTGCAAGAGTGATCCTTTATAAAGGGAGGCATTCTCCTCCCTCCTTTAGGGTTACAAAAAAGAGTTCCAGAGGTCTGAATTAGGGTTAGGCCTTGTGTATCTATCTATCTCTATATCTCCCTCTCTTTTGCTCTTTGTGTGTGTATTAAGGTGTTTTGTTCATAGTTTTGGACAAAAAAACCTAGAGTTACACTTTCCTTTAGCTACTGAGGTACTAAGGAGTGACTTATAGAGTTCTTGAGTTGATCTAAGCTTGGAGAAGGGGCTGGAGTGGTCCTTGTGAAGAAGGTCTTCAAGGGTAAGAACTTAACCTCTATATTCCCCATTTTTGCATAGGCTTTTAGCCATCCTTGCATCTGTTTTTAAGCTTAAGTTATAACATATAAAAGTTCTGATTTTAAGTGCTTAAAATAGTTGTTTAAGGTTGTTTTGGTGTTTGGGGTTGTTTGACCCCTCTTAGGCCTTGTTTGGTCCCCATTTTGTGCTATTTTGGTGAGCTCTTGGACCACCTTGTTTGGGATGGTGCTTTAAGGTCCTAAGAAGGAGATGGCCATCCCCTCTCCTTGTTGTCTTCAAAAGTTGTCATTTTAGCCTCATGTGTGAGCACCATTGTTGAGTTCATGTTGGCCATGTCTTAGCTAGTATTGTGCTTATTTTTCCATGATATAGCACTGTTTTAAGTTGGTTTAGACACACCATGCTTGCTTTGCATACTTGTCTTGTAATGCCATGAATTGCCTTAACATGCTTTGTGCTTTGAGCCTTGTTTCTAGTATGTTTTTGGCCTAGCTTTGTGAAGCTTTTATGCATGTCTTAGTATGCTTAAGGTCTCTTTGGAGTTGTTTTGGCCATCCATGACATGCTTTGCATAGCCACCTTGCATTTTGACTTGTAAGCCTTGGTTGTGTGAGTGTTGAGCATGCGTTACTTGGCTTATTTCGGTGGTTTGGCACCACCTATAACGTCATTTCAGTCCTTGTGTTATGCTTGTATGCTTGCATTTGATGCTCCTTTAATGCTTCAAGTGGTTGGTATCTTATGCTCCATGTTTGAACCCTTTTGCATGCCTTTAGACATAGGCCATTTAGATGCCATCTAGGTGTGCCTTTGACCTTGTTTTGATCTTCGTTGGGGTGGTTTTGAGTCCCCATGGCCCTTTGGGACTTGCTTCATATAGCTATGGTTTAAGCCCCTTGGCTTACCTTGAGTTTTGGACATAGTTGCATGCCTTCCTTGCATTGATAGGTTGATTTGGCATCATTCCTCATGTATTTTCAGAGCTTGCTATGCTTTCCATTAGTCCATGTTTATCCTCTTTTAAGTGTGCTTAAAAGTTGCTTCTTTATGCTTAAGAGTTGGGCCATGTGTGCATGCATGTTTGCATGTGTTTTGGCCTTCATTTCCTTAGCATTTGGCTACTGTTTTGGACCTAGTAGAGAGCTGTCCATCTTGGTGTAAGTCCCTCCTTTGCATGTTGTTGCATGCTCGCCTTGTGTATTGTTGCATACTTGGCCTATCGCGTGTGTTGCATGCTTGAATCACATTGCATTTAGCATGTTTTCTTCCTTTTGTCTTGGTTGCTTAACATGTTACGTGTCTTGCATGTTTGCATGTTCGCATTGCATATTGCATGCTTGTTAGCTTGCACATGTTGTTATATGCCTTGCATGTTTGTTTGTTTAGGTTGTGTGCTTAGTACACATTACTTGCTTTCATGCTCATGATTGCATACTTAGCTCACATGTCTAGGTTGCATTGCATTGAGCATGCATGCCTTGTCTCTTCATCAAGTGATAGAGGTTGGGCCATATGTGTTTATTTGGTTTGCATTTCATTTGACATCAAAATGCATACCTTGGCCTCTTTGGCCACCATGTATTGAAATGCGTGATTGGTGGCCCGAGTGTCACGACCCGAACCCGCCCCCATGGGTTAAGGACGTAACAGGCCAGTAATCCTAAGATTACCTACGGCCTCAAACCAAAACAGACTTAACACATCAGAGTAAAGGGGCCAAAAGGGAAGCGAAATTTAAAACTTTGTCCATAATAATGCATTGTACATACATACACTCCACTGCATATCGTATATATTGCATTGTAGCTTGCATGCATTCATTGCATCACCTTCTATCTATGGCTCCCGCCCTTCCATATTGAGCTTGGTCTGGTATGTGCCCATACTTTTCACGTCGAAAAATAGTTCAGTGGACCGTTCTATGTTAGACCTGGCTTGTACGTGTACATGCCTTTCCTAGGCAAGATTTGGTTTGGCCCGCAGGCCATATCCAT
>NW_021025908.1:949239-964161 GCF_004153795.1 Camellia sinensis
AAAGGTTCTATTGGATCAAGTCAGATAGAAGTTTTCTCAAATAGGGTACATTGGATTCTGTAAACCTCACTTCGTTTGTTTGGGCACATGGCTGATAGTTTCACAACTGTCCTAAATTTATCAGTTCTCACGGTCGTATCAGAATCATTCATCACAACTGTTCATATCAAAGTGTTTCAAATCACGTACAATACGGTATTGTCCACATATGTTCAGGTATAGTTACATAAGCATGCAAGTGTTCATATCAAGAGGTACGTATCATAATCAGTATAACAGTTCCCAAATAAGTCTTATATGCAAGAACATGGTGCACAGTAATACATTATACAAAGTTCCTCGGGTACACATAGTATGGGATTGTTACGCAAAGGTTCCAAATTAGTCACATCACCCAGTCAACTTTCTACCAATCAAAATATATGGTCTCACAATTATAGAGTTCATCATTTAGGGCGCTCAACTTGGTCACACGATTACAGAATCATAATTCCAGTGGTTTAGTCATGGAAGACGGTAACATAATAAATCACCCTGAGCATATGTGTAGATATATATATGTGCATGTGCAGAGTCAAATCAATATCTCAAAACGTATTTCACAAATTTCCCAAACGGGGCATATACCTCCAATGAATACAGTCTCGATCATGTGGGTCTAACCAATCTAGATACACATGCAGCAGATATGAAATATATGCCGATCCGAATCAAATAATATCCCAAGCGAAGATGTACAAACGTACTAATTCAGAATCAATCAACACATAAGCATTCATTTGTACACAATATAGATACCTGGGATGATGGTTACAACATTCTGAGTGCTTTCTGGGATGAGTGTAATTACTCCATCCTGAGTAGCAATTCCTACCGCTGGTACGGATTTAGCCAAGGCAGAGGATTCATGCACATTTCGTTCAATCCGGGGACAGTTCCTTGCCGTATGGTCCATTTTTCCATGTCTATAACGAGCCCCAGAAGTCTGATAACAAACTTCTCGGTGTTTCTCACACTGGTGGTGGCAAAGGTTCTTGCCGTAGCGGCAACTGACACCGCTGTCTCAAGGTCTTTGCCAATTCTTGTACTACTCTTTCCGGACTATCAAGTCGGGCTGTGGAAGAACCTTCCAACCCGTATGCCCTTAATTTGCCCATACTCTACACAAATTCTTATCAAACTTTACCAAATACTGGGATGCCCAATACGAAATTAAACACAAAATCACATGAGTACATTCGCACATAGACACATTGTTATATTCTCCTTTCACATATCGCACGCAATTAATCACTTACGTAACAGATAATTGCATATTTATCAAATATCGCATGCTGAACAATTACTAAGTAACTATATACTCAAATCATGTTCATGTTTCACATAGACACCCGTAAGCAGAATTGAATGCACATAGACAACTTTTCATGATGTGCATTATAACAAAACAAACTTATTGTACACATTAGTGTAACAATCTATATCTCATATTCGAATTTTCATGATTCATATATTCATGTATGTGCATTATAACAAAACAAACTTGTTGTGCGTATTATTGTAACAATCCATATCTCATATTCAAATCATGCGTGGTACTTCCTTTAGCACAGCATATCAGATTGGTCAAGCATATCAAGTTCCATAATGGAACCTCCAGTACTGAGTAACAGATCCTATACATAGGCCACGGTATTGTTTCCCCCGGGCGAGGGCCTCATGACCATAAGCCACAGTATTATGTCCCCTGGGCGAGGGCCTCTGCTAAGGATACCACAATTACGTTCCAGGAAAATTTGGACAATCATTCATACAAAACATAGCATTATACAATATACGAAAGATTCTACAAATATGCACATACTAGCGAGCATATGTAGTCAAACAATTGGCAATGCAAGTACAACACAACTTATAGCACATAATTGTCCAAATCAAAACACTTAAGCATTTTCTCGATGCTTTCGAATTCATACTTATTACATGAATGCATCCTAGATCTTTTCTAGACGCTTATTGCTCTTTTGGACAAGTGTGTGAGTTATTAACTCGTGCTCTGATACCACTCTGTCACGACCCGAACCCGCCCCCATGGGTTAAGGACGTAACCGGCCAGCAATCCTCAGATTACCTACGGCCTCAAACCAAAACAGACTTAACACATCAGAGTAAAGGGGCCAAAAGGGAAGCGAAATTTAAAACTTTGTCCATAGAGCTGTGCTTACATGGCACATCAAAACAAACCATACATATGTACGTTAATAACTCACAACAGAAACATAGTGACATAGGTTCTGTACAGACAGGATCATCCAAAACTAAGTCAACCCATAAAAACTATAAGCAGACATATACAAAAAATTTGCCAACATGACAACATAGAACAAAATGACAAAAATGCGAAGGCGGGTCTCGTGCGTGAGACACAAGGGCTGACTCTCTCAAAACCTTCATAAGATAGGGTCGGTTACGCAAAGGTTCCAAATTAGTCACAAAATGTAGGTTTATGAGTCGAGCCCAGTATAATCCCATAATCCAGTCAATTTTCTACCAATCAAAATGCATGGTCTCGTAACTTGCAGAGTTTGTCATTTGGGGTGCTCAACTCAATTATACAATCACAAAGTCAAAATTCCAGTGGTTTAGTCATTGAAGACAGTAACATAGCAAATCAACGCGTGAGCGATAGCCCAGTGAATAATATCAAATATGACAGTTACATAACAATGTAAAACAACATGTTCCAAAAGGCCTTTGGCCCAATCCACATTTCTACTTAACATGTATATTATATATATACATATACAAAATTTAGATCAAGTGACTGTAGTTCCAACCATTCTGGCCTCTGGCCCACTCAGATTTCCATTTACGTCAAAACGGCCTTCGGCCCATACATTTCTTGTCAAAACGGCCTTCGGCCCATTCATTTCTGTCAAAACGACCTTAGGTCCATTTATACATGTCAAAACGACCTTCGGTCCACTCATTTCTTTCGAAACGACCTTCGGTCCATTCATTTCTGTCAAAACGGCCTTCGGCCCATACATTTATATCAAAACGGCCTTTGGCCGATTCGTTTATATCGAAACGGCCTTTGGCCCATTCATTTACATCAAAACGGCCTTTGGCCCATTCGTTTATATCAAAACGGCCTTTGGCCCATTCGTTTATATCAAAACGGCCTTTGGCCCATTCATGCATTCATATCAGACTTACGTCCACAATCCCAATTAGCAATTCATAAAGCTTAAAAGGGAGTAAACAATTGGACATTCGCAAGCATTCAAATATTGATATTACTCACAGTGATCGGCTTGTTGATTTGCCCTGGAGGTTGACCCTACACGTTTCATGAACACAAAAGGGTCATTAACAGTTCAATCCGTTCTTTAATTCACATATCCCTCTTTAAGCTTTATTATCATCTCATTAACTCATTTACAATGCTTAACATATGCCTAAGAGTGCTTGCAAGTGAAAGAGAACGGAAAACAGAACACAAAATACAAAAACAGGATTTTAGAAAATAGGATCCCCGCTCGAGCGTGGACTTCCCCGCTCGAGCGGACCCTTAGGTCTGCGAAAGTACTGGTTGCCTTCAATTCCAGCTCGAGCGTGAACTCAGCCGCTCGAGCGGACTGCCTGTCTACATAGCTCCCCGGTCGAACGTAAACTTCCCCGCTCTAGCGGGAACCATGTCTGCAGAAAATGCTGGGAGCTCGATTTCTCCGCTCGAGCGTCACTTCACCCGCTCGAGCGGACGACGAAAATCTGGGAATCCCAGGTTGAGTTCTTGAGCTCCATTCCGACTTTTAACCAACAAATCATGCATGTTGTAGCTCAAATATCACATATAAGTATACTAACAAGGTATAAACACCAAAACACATTATTATGGAGCTCAATTCCAAGGATTAAACACTTGCATGTTTCAAATTGACACCAAACTCAATTCTATCATACATATTCATGCATTCAAAGCTCCCATCTTCAATTATTCAGACATGCATGCCCATTTGGCTTCATATTCACTTCAAATAATGTAATTAGTGCTCATTCCCATAAAATTTAACAAAGACATGCTTGCATGTGGGATTACACTACCAATCTTTCACAATTTCACAAATTACATGCTAGATTTTGTGATTCCATAGGAGTTCTTTACATGCATGCACATATAGTCTTCAAATTCATCAAAACCAACTCACTCATTTACAATGCTTAACATATGCCTAAGAGTGCTTGAAAGTGAAAGAGAACGGAAAACAGAACACAAAATACAAAAACAGGATTTCAGAAAATAGGGTCCCCGCTCGAGCGTGGACTTCCCCGCTCGAGCGGACCCTTAGGTCTGCGAAAGTACTGGTTGCCTTCAATTCATACCTTAAGCTTCAATCGGGCTAAGAACCTTTCGTTTCTTTTAACCGAGCTAAAAGTCCTTCGCTCCAACCGAACTAAGAACGGATAGTATCCCACGTAGCCAAGCTAGGCTTACATTCATTTTTCCGTTGTACTTTAACATGGTCCAACGATCTGGGCTTAACACTTTCATCTCCACTTTGCAGACTCTGACTAGGTTGGCCAGGCATTCCTTTGTACGCTCGACCGAGATACTCAACATCATCTTAACACCGAGCTAGTACTCCGAGCTAATTTATACATAATTTAAGACCACATGGGCAAATATCAATTTTTAGTAAACTCTCCACGGGCCATAGCTGAGTTCCGAAAGGATTACCAAATTCTAAACGACGTTATTCCTACGGTGAACAGATAGAACTTCAAACCACATATTTTCACATAGTGGAACACAAAATCATATCAAAATACATAATCACATCATGTTAAGGACCAATTAACATATTACGGAACAGGGGTATTACACCGAGGGTCGAGGACCATCCTCCTTTGAGTCATGAACATGATAAGGAGGGTGTTTGTGCAAACATTAGCTTGAAATGCATTGCCATGCCATGTTTGCCCTCTGCTGCTGTCAAAACAGGATTCTGTAGATAAATATGGCCGGTCGACTGCATAAAGTGCCGATCGACCAATGATGGATGGCCGAGAGCTGAATATTTGGTCGATGACCCTTCTACCATGGTCGGTGATGTTTCCCCTTGGTCGGTGATGCTCCACAGTGTTCAGAGAGTGTTCCTTAGGACTTGTGCAATTTTCAGAAGAGCAGAGCAGGGTAAATAGAGGCAGCTTGAGCATGGTGACGGATTTTCGAGCCAGCCCGAGCATGCATGCATTGGACCCTCTTCCCGAGGCTGTTTTATTGCTTTCTTAGCTTAGTTAATTTACTTTACTAGTTAAGTGGTCTGTAATAATTAATTAGCTTGTAGGTTGATTAATTTGTATTATTCTTTTGGTCCTCTGAGCGAAGACGAATGTGTAATAAGTGTGGGTGTATGTGTGCATGTCTTCTAACCCCCATTTCTTTCTCCCTTTTACTTACCAGCTTTTGATGGTTAGTACTAGGGCATATATAATTTAGCATACCTTATGCTATGCATGCGTGCATTCATTCATCAGTATTGCATGCACTGGGCTCGGCGCATCATGCTAACTGCATAGTATTTCAAATCTGACTTGAATACATGTTACTTGTTGCATTTCACATGCCATCCTAGGATTAGCTGAGCCTATTCTAGATTGCATTTTTCCTGTGATGCATTAGCCATTTAACATGGACTTGGATCATACATTTGATTGCTAACATGTTCTTTGTTTTGGCTCGGAGTACGCTGTAAGTATTTATGCTTTAGCATCTCGCATGAGTGTGAATGTTAACATGACAGCATGCTTACCATGTGTCTATGTGCTTATGTGATATTACTGCCTGAATGCCTATGAGTGAAGGTTGGATTGCTTGAGTTGGAACAACTCATTGAAATTTGTATTTTAGCCTACTTGCGAGTAGCAAATTTCAAACCATTTTTCGAACAAACGGATATGCAATGCTTTGTTCCAAATTAGGCGATCTAGTCTATACTTTTGTGTTGTGCGCATCACATAGTAAGATTAGCTAATTAATCGGAATAAGAACACATAATGTTTTCAAAACTAGATATCTTGGTTAGTAGAGGCCGATCTTCGGATCGGGCGAGCAGGGGTGCTCATAGCTAACCTTCCCCAATCGTACCTAAGTTCCCGAGCCGAGGTAACTTTGGTGATGACGGACACGTCGCCTTAGGAAAACGAGTCAGGGTTTCCTAAATTCGACCATAAAAAATATTTAGGTGGTGACTCTGTATCAGGCAAAGCAGTCCATGTTTGGCACTTCTTTCTAAAAATCTGTTTTCTCAAAACGATATGCCGAATTTGGACTCTTTGGTGATTTATCAATCTCACATTGCATATTGTGAGATCAGACTAAGGACTGTGACAATTTGAGTCCGAACTGTAGTAAACCCACAAACGAACAGAACGAGGGGGATTCATTCCCTCCCGGGGCATTCGGGGGGACGTCTATACCATTCTGTTTGAAAACTGGGCCCAAGGCCGTTCTGGAATCAATTACAGGATAAAATTAACTACATGTATTTTGCATTATATACGCATTGATATGCATTGGAATTTAAGTTGATCATTGAATTATTAAAGTACTATTATTCACTGAGGTTGTCTCACTCTGTATTTTGTCTGATTCTGTAGGTAGCAAATCTGGAGGTCAGCCTTAACCCTCGATGCTCGTCTCTCTCTTGTCACCCTCTGTGCGTCCAGACAATTGGATGTAGCCTGCCCATTTTTATGGAGTCTTGCTAAGTTTTTAGCTTGTATGCTGATTATCTGTCATATGTTTCCAATGTTTTTGTTATACGCCCAAGCAAGGGGCGGTGTTTGTATATGTGTATGTAAATATTTACCATTTGATGCACTGTTTGTGATCCTGACATGATAGTGGTCGCTCAATGGATGTAGTTTCTTTTTATTTCATGTTATTTTATATATATAATGCTTCTGTTCAGGCCCCGTATGTTATGAATATCAGGATAAGTGTCTGTTTTTGAATAGGTCATGCCCAAACTTTTAGGAGCGAGTTTGGGGTGTGACAGATCATGTCTTGGTATGATATTACACATGTCATGGTTGTATATCCTTTATTTTAGTCCTTCGATGATGTTTACACTTATGCTAATCTATTCTTGTTACTTGCTTGTACTAACTAACTTAAAACGTTAATCTAAATGAAAATCTTATTGGGGTGGCTAATGGGATTTCGATCACAAGTGTATTATTATGAGATAAAGTTATAATTGAATTGGTTAACGAGACATATTGCGCAAGCGGTTTTCGGAACCCTTGAATGAAGAAGTTGTATTTGGACCCTAGGTATTTGGTGTGAGAAGGGATTTGGGCAAGGCTCATTATTACTGTCTGTTTTGAGGCCCTGCGGTGGGCGCTACATAGTATGTAACCATTGGTAGGCATCCAAGGTAAGTTCTGCAACAAAGTAGCAAAAGAGGGGGCATACTGAATAATTCGCGTCCGATTCTTGTGGTTGGGAGGATGAAATCTCTTTGGGAGATTTCTAGACAACTAACAACTAACCTTGTAACCTTTGTTATTTACTTGAATGTCATGTTCCCTTCTCTATTATTGTAATTGGTATTGTGTATTACGTAGGGAAAAAGGGGCGTGTGTGCGTTTACTAAGCATCCAAAACTCACAGCGTATCATTCCAGGTGCCGAAGAGGAGCTTGCAGCAGAAGACAACGAGCCGAAAACCTTCGAAGACATTTGGCTATGCTAGAAAAGTTAGAAATTTCTTTTTTTGTTTTGTTAAAGCCCTCTGAAATTTTATTTTGGGACATAATGTTGATAGAACTAACTTTTGTAACTAAGGATATTTGTAACTATTCTATTATTATTGTGTACTTAAATTTTATACACCAATATAGTTCCCTATGTTGCTAATGAGCCCTTGCGTCAATGCCTTTTAAGATTTGTGAAAAGGGTACTGCAATACCTAAGAAAGCTAGACTTAGAAGGGAGGCAAATTTGACTCCTTCGGCGATCTGGGATCTTACTTGATTATTGGCCATAGGACTCACTAGTGACCTTTCCTTGACTATAATCCTATGTGTAGATTTCGGGGCGTTACACCTTAGGTCCTTCTTGTCAATATGCTAAACAGCCATGGGCCCATTCCGTATTCATACAAAATGATCTTTGGTCCAATCATATAGTTTTGTGCCGATCAATCACTTTTCAAGTCTTTTATGAATCAGACAGGTAAAATACTCATTCGTAGTACAAATTCATCAGTTCGAAAACTTACGACATAGGTAGTACCCATTTCTAAGATATTGCTCACAGTGTTCAGATGAAAATATCTTTACTAAGATATTACTCACAGTGTTCAGATGCCTAGTTCACCCTCATAGTTGACCATACACAATTCAGAACACATACAGAAATCGGGTCACAACATTATTCAATATGTTTCTTAACTTGCTTAATTCTCTTAGGCTTTTTTCATGTTCTTTAATTCATTTAGAATACTCAATGTATGCCTAAGAATGCTTAGAAATGAAAAAAAAAATAGAAATTGAAACATAAAACAACCTTTCAAAGTTTCCTGAAACAGGGCACTTTGATCGAACGAAACAATGGTCGCTTGAGCGAACCTCTTGGTTTGCAAAGTACTGGATGCATGCAAAGTGTGCTTGAGCTACAGATTGTTCCCCCGAGCGATAAGGAAGAATTATAGAATTTCTAGAATAGAGTTAAACTTCAAACACATAGTTTCAAATCATGAACTTGCATGGTTTATCGACAACTTCAAAGAATGCTTAGAAATTCTTTCAAAAACATAGATTACAAGGTTCATGCTCAAAGAATGAAACTCAATGTTCAAGTTGAATAAATCTTTCCTCTCTTCCTAGATTATTTATTTATGTTGTTTCTTAGCTTATTAATCCTTAATAAGTCATAATTCACGCTTAAGAATGTCTGGAAAGATACGGGAACGAAGATATGAACTTAAAAGGCTTTTTTAAAACATGCCGAAAATGAGCTGATGGCTAGAGCCATCTTTTGGTCGCTAGAGTCATCTGAAGACATAAACTGAGTTTGCTCCAGTCACCATTTGGTCGCTCGAGCCAACTTTTGCAAAGTGAAAAATACTTGGAGCTCGCAATGTTGGCTCAAGCCACCACTTGGTCGCTTGAGCTATCTGTGAAATTTTTGGGTTTCAAAATAGAAAGTTTGGCTTCCAAACACAAATTCAAAGCTTTGGGTCATGTTTGGCTCATTCAGAAACACATTATTACTTTAGGAAACATATATACATGACCCTTTAAAAATGATTTGCTTTAAAATCTCATCAATTTGATAAAATTTAGCTTAAAACCCTCATGTATGCAAGATTTTTAAACTCTTTTCTCAAAACTCAACTCCAAAGTGTATAAGCTTGCATGTTTGAACCAAACTCTTGAAATTACATGGAAATACATATGTATGAGCTCCACTTGAAACCATGAGCTCAAAAGTGTTATGAAATACCAAAATTAAGATCAAAACTTCTATGCATGCATCAATTCAACTACATGCATCAATTCAACTTCAATTCCCTCCCAAGACTTTTAAAACATGGAATTAATCTTCAAAACTTCATAATTCATGAATGCATGTAAGGCATGATCCTTAATTTAAACATGAACGACAAAACTCATACTCAAAATGATGGAATACAACAAAATTATGCATGTATACAATAATTAATTCTAAATTCACCATCTTTAGTTCATTTCTTGAGCTCAATCACAATTTCCTATTGAATTCTCATAATTAAAGACTTAAGCTTAGAAATCAAGGTTCAAAACTTACCTAGAGGCTTTGATTAACACTTGTATTAAGCAATTCTTGAGCTCTTCTCCTTAAATCTTCAAGTCTCCTACTAATTCCTTCAAGATTAAGCTCTTTCTCTCTCTCTCTACACTTGGGACTCTCTCTCTAAAGTCTAAATTCAGATTTTTTTGAGTGTAAGGATGAGTTTAGACCTTCAACTTAACATATATATAGGCTCAATTAGATTAATTAGCCAACCTAAGCTTAAGCTAAGTAATTAGAGCTTAGCTTAATTAATCCAAGGCTTATTTAATTGATTTAAATTTCATTAATTCAATCTGAATCAAAGCCTTAGCTCCGTGTTTTGATTCAATTCATCTTAGTTTTGCACAAAGATGGAGGCATTTCTCGTTGAAAATCTCACAGCTTGGATCGCTTCTCTAGATGGCTCGGAAAAGTTAAACTTTCGGGGTTTCAGCTTGAATGCACTATTCACGCTGGGTCGCACTCCACTGCATCTCCCTTTCATCTGTGCCGCGGCGAGGTTTTGGAACCCAGTGACGCATGTCTTTAGCTTCGGCGGTCAAGAGGTATGTCCAACTCTTGAAGATTTTCAAGTTTTGATGGAATCTGAAAGTCATGAAGAGATCTTGCCCCAGTTCCGCTTTGGTCACGCCAGGCTTTAGGGCGGATGTGTGGACTCACCGCGCATGATGCTCGATCTCTGATTTGTAATGGGGAACTGGATATCCTTGGTTTGGTTCATCGCTTTTCTGACGCTGGTGACCGCAGCAACCATTAATGGCAAGGTTTCCGGCAACACGCCCTTTGCTTGTGCCTGCTGTCTCACTTTCTGCTTTCCCCGGGCTTTGGCGGATGTAGCATTCGTTTGATTGAAGTTGCTCAAGGCTTGAAAGAAGGAAAGAGCTGCATCGCCACGACCTTGGCCGAGACGCTGATGGGCTTGGATTCTATCTATCGCCGGGAGACGACTAGATTTACTGGGAGTCCACTGCTACTGCAGGTAATGTTTCCCACCCAATCTTACATATGTATTTGCTCACATCACTCGGCCCTCAGGCTCGGTTTTTCTCACAAAAACCCTTTTCTCGCTTTTCTCTCAACATACATCTCTCTATTCTTTATTCTCTCATTTTTCATCCCTCCCCAGGTATGGTTAATGGACAAATTGCAGGTTGTGGACTCTTGCCCGGCATACTCAGCTCGAGGCTATTTCTTTCGACAGCGCCTAGTCGATGCCCCTGATGAAAGGTGGTGGTTTGACTGGAGGTACAATTTGTCCGCAGATCGCATTGCTTGGCGTTGTCCTTGGCTCAATCTCCCGGCAATGAGCTATAGCATGTCCCGGCTGATCGGGATCCAGTTGATTGGTCTAACCCACTGTGTGTTCTACTTTCCGTTCCGGTTCTTACGCCAGTTCGGTCATGATCAGATTTGCCCACCAGAGGGGATTGAGTACCCGGCTTCTTTCCCGATCCGAGGTGCACAGCTTGCCCGATATGCCACAGCGTGGAGGACTAGAGAGCTCCTCGCTCCTGCTCCCACTTTCAATTGCATCTTATTTGACAAGTGCTTGGACTGGCTCAATGAGGAGGCACAGGTTGGGCCTAGCTTGGCGTCAGAGGCTTCGACCAGTTCTGGGAGGGGGCGCAGGGATACTTGACTCAACTATGCCCCAGATTTATTACTTTATTAGTACTTTCAAGTTTTCTTTATGAATGTAATAAAAAGCAACTTCGATTGTATGTAAGAGCATGAGAACTTTGTTTTGAAATCAATGAAATTGAAGGTTGTGGTATTGAAAATTTCCCGCTTTGGTCCAAAAATGGTTTTAGTTGTAAAAAAGATTAATTTGAACAAAGTCAACTTTTATTAAAACTTTTCAAAACCATTTTCAATATGGATCAGAACTGGACACGCCTAAGATCTGTCACTGAGATGCACAACCCCAGATCCCTGCAACTGGAAAGTTGCCCCTAGTTTGAAGAGTACCGCAGCACTGCATGGCAACGAAAAGTTGCCCCTAGTCTGAATCGTGCTGCACCGTCGCGGCAACGGAAAGTTGCCCCTTGTCTGAATAGCACTGCACCGGAGATCGTTATAAAAGCTGATGGACAAAGATGACAGAGATGGTCAAAACGGACAAAGTTGATCGGGGAAAAGTTTATGGCTGAACTTCGGGGTGAAGTTGCCTACGTATCCCGAAGATGGGAATCAAGCCTTACGTAGTTCAGGCTTAGGTTCACTCGGGTATTTTCACTCTCCTTTTACGCTCTAAACTTTTGCCAAGGTCGCCCTTTGTGGGTTTTCAACCTTGCGAGCTCAGTTTTTATATTTTCCAATTTTTGTGCTCTAACTTTGCCAAGGTCGCCCTTTCGGGTTTTCGGCCTAGCGAGCCTCTCAGGGGTAATATTTCTTTAACTTGTCCATGTTGATCGGTTGGGAGAACTCTAAGCCATCTAGATCCATCAGAACCACAGCTCCACCTGACCAGATAGCTTTGATGATGTAGGGACCGGTCCAATTGGGTTTGAACTTGCCCCTTGGGTCATGATGGAGCTCGGTTGTCCTTGAGCACCAAAATCTCCTTCCTTTAGATTCCTGGACTTAACTTTCTTGTTGAAAGCCCGGGCAATTCTGCGTTGATAGCCTTGAATATGGTACAGTGCTTTCAGTCTTCTCTCGTCAAAAAGCATGAGTTCCTCAAATCTGCTCTGCTGCCAATCTGCCTCGGCATTTGACACTCGGCCCATACTCGTAATGACGGAACCTCAATCTCAATAGGGTGAACGCCTCCATTCCATAGACCAATGAATATGGAGTTGCTAGTCTGTTTGTTCTGATTGAAGTCCTGTAGCCCCACAGAGCAAATGGCAGCTTATCTGGCCAATCCCGGTAGGTTTCCACCATCTTTTGCAGTATGTGCTTGATATTCTTGTTGGCGGCCTCGACCGCTCCGTTGGTTTGCGGCCGGTATATAGATGACTTATGAAAATCCACGTTGTATTTCTCCAACAAGTCTATCACTTCTTTCTTGAAGTGGGAACCATTATCTGAGATTATCTCGTTTGGGACCCCATAGCGACAGATGATGTTGTTTCTGATAAACTTTGCAACGTGTGGCGCCTTCAACACTGCATATGATTGGGCCTCGACCCACTTCGTGAAATAATCTATCGCAACCAGGATGAACTCATGCCTATTTGACCCCTTTGGAGTGACAGCCCCGATCACATCGATTCCCCAAACTGAAAATGGCCACGGTGAAGTCATGTTGTACAGCTTCGACGGCGGGATGTTCATGCGGTTTGCATGAATCTGACACTTATGACATCGTCGAACAAAACTAATACAATCCTCCTCCATGGTGGACCAGTAGTAAACCTGTCTGAGGATCTTTCGTGCTAGCATTACTCCGTTCATATGCGCACCGCATTCTCCTCCATGGATGGCCTCCATCAGGCATTTTGACTCCTCGGCTTCAACACACAGCTTGTGCATTCCTAGATGACCTCTCTTGTACAGCTTACCCCCACAGATGATGAACTGGACGGCCATTCTTCTGATTGCCCTCTTATCCTTGGCATTTACCCCTGGCGGGTATGCTTCCTTTTCCAAGAAATTCCAAATGTCATAGCACCAGGGGTTTTGGTCCTGAACCTCATCTATAGCAGCAATCGACTCGTAGGCTGGCGCAAATTTCTGGTCAATGACGACTGGATGCATCCGGATTCCAAACGGGATGTCTATCATGGAAGATAGAGTTGCGAGAGAATCTGCGAACCTATTGTTCTCTCTTGGAAGGTGAGCAAAGTTTAGCTTTTCAAACCGAGGAATTAGCAAGTCCAAGGTCTGATGGTACATAATCATCTTTTCTTCTTTGACTTTCCAGTCTCCGTTTGTTTGAGAAACAACAAGGTTCGAATCCCCGATGACATCCAAACGTCTTGCCCCTAGTTCCAAGGCCGCTTCTAGGCCGGCAATGCACGCCTCATATTCTGCTTCGCTGTTCGAGACTTTGAACCGGAGTTTGAAGGCTAGAGGGATACGGGAATTGTCGGGTGCTATCAACAACACCCCTATCCCATATCTGTAATGATTTGATGCTCCGTCAAAGTACATCGTCCAATATTCGTCGTCGATGTGCAAAATGGCTTAATCTGGGAATAAGTACTCCACTGCTTCACCTTCTTCGACTGGATGTTCGGCCAAGAACTCTGCCACTGCTCTTCCTTTAACTGACTTGCGTGTCACATATTTCAGATCGAATTTGGAGAGCAACAGCAGCCAACGAGCTAGCCTACCCGTAAGTGCCGGTTTCTCGAAAAGGTATTTGATGGGATCCAGTCGTGAAACCAACATTACGGAGTGAGCTAACAGGTAGTGCCGCAGCTTCCTGGTAGCCCATACCAAAGCTAAGCAAGCCTTCTCGAGTGGAGTGTAGCGGGTCTCGTAGTCCAACATCTTCTTGCTCAGATAGTAGATGGCCCTCTCCACCTTATCCTCTGATTCTTGTGCGAGTATGCAGCCCATTGTAGTCTCAGTCACTGAAAGGTACAATATCAATGGTTTTCCCGACTCTGGTGGCGACAACACGGGCGGGTTCTGTAAATATTCTTTGATTTGTTCAAAAGCAGCTTGGCATCGGCCGTCCCACTGGAACTTCTTGCCTTTCTTCAGGAGACCAAAAAGTAGTTCATAAGTCAAGGTTAATTTTGAGATAAACCGTCTTATGAATTGCACTTTACCCAGAAAGCCTCGCACCTCCTTTTCAGTCCTTGGTGATGGCATTTCTAAGATGGCCTTAATCTTTGAAGGGTCGACCTCGATGCCCTTTTGTGTAATCAGAAACCCCAACATTTTTCCCGCTGTAACACCAAACGTACACTTCTGAGGATTTAGCCGCAACCGAAATTCTCTGATCCTTTGAAAGAACTTTTGCAAGGCGGTGTAGTGGCCCTCTCTTTCCTTGGACTTGACAATCATGTCATCCACGTACACCTCAACCTCTTTGTGGATCATGTCGTGCAATATTGTGGTTGCGGCCCGTTGATAAGTAGCTCCGGCATTCTTCAACCCAAACGGCATCACTCTATAACA
>NW_021025908.1:965360-1047570 GCF_004153795.1 Camellia sinensis
ATTCTGCACCACTTGGTTAGAGATTGCGCAGAACCCCGATAAAAACACATCCTCTGTGCCGTGCTCGATTTCCAAGACCGGTGTGGACACTTCCGGCGGCGGATGGATTGATGAATTCCCAAAAACAATCGCTACCCCCTTCCCGTGAGGGTACTTCAGCATCTGATGTAGAGTGGAAGAGACTGCCTTGACCTGGTGCAACCATGGTCGCCCCAAAAGTAGGCTAAAGGTTGCGGGAACGTCCAAGACATGGAATTCAATGTTGTGTTGTCCTAGACCAACCTTGGTTTGGATTTTGACAGTCCCCATCACTTCCCTACTGGTATTATCGTATGCTCTGATTACTTGAGTAGTCGGCACGAAGTCCGCGGGCTTCAACCCGATTGCATATGCTGTTCTGGTCGGGCAGACATTGATAGCAGACCCAGTATGAACAAGTACCACCGGTATCCACTTATCTCTACATTCCACGGAAATGTAGAGGGTTTTGTTGTGATTTGTGCCCTCAGGCGGTAGTTCCTTGTCTGAAAAGGTTAATGCCGGGGAACCTCCTCCCGAAAAATCAGCCCAACCAATTGCTCTGGTGTAGTATCTATGGAGAGTTTGGACTTGTCCATAGCAAATAAGACAGCTTGTCTATGTACTCGCGATGCCATAAGCAGTCCCCAGATGGAGATGTCTGCTTGTATCTTCTTTAGCTGTTTCAGTACAACTTTCTCTTCAATCTACTTCTCTTTCTGTTTCTCAGCTTCTCTATCTTTCCCGGATGCCTCGGGTTGGTCTAGGTGCGGGGGCTTGAAGTACCGCCCACTTCTCGTCATGTGATCAACCTCATCAAGGTACCAAGTGTCATCCGGTTGATTGTTTCCCCAATCTTCATCCGTGTGGGCAAGACATAAGTCATCGTCTTCCCACCACATTCCGCTGGCGTTCAAAAGGCACCCGTCTGGTTCGAGCATGTTTGTGCTCACAGCACTTTCAGTCTGTATGCCCACAGCATCCTCTGTTCTTGTGCCCGCAGCACTTTTGATCCCTTCATGGATCTTGGCTTTCCCGGTTCTCTCAGAACCCTGTTGTTTTATCTGCGTCAGTGCAGCTTGTTGTTCAATCTTCACAATGCTTCCATCCTGAGCGAAATTCTTCGTATTGGCACTCTCTGGCAATGTAATTTGACTTCCGGCCCTTCCGGCCACAGCTGATACTCTCGCCCTTGCCGGGCCCTGTTCTGGTTGGGATTCTCCCACTATATCTGGTTGATCATCGAGCCATCCAGTGGCCTCTGCCGATTCCTCATAGTCGAACCAGTTGATTGCTGCGTCTCCTGATTCTTGGTCATCGAAAAATCACAGGTTGGCAAAGTCCTCCTCTACAGCTATCAGATTATCTGCCCATTGCCCAAATCCATCCCCCTGGATTACACACAACTCTTCTGTCTCTGGCAATTCTATATCCAGCCCAATCTGGTCTGTTGATAAGATGTACTCACTTGGATCATAAGCTCCCCCAGCAAAACTCTGTTCAATCCCAGATTCAACAATCCCATTTTCTCCTGAAGTCTGCCCTGCCCCATCGTCGATGGTCACCACCGTCGGCTCTGGTTGGGTTGTGGAGATGTCCAACATGCACAAGAAGTCAGTGCAGTCGGGGAGGAACACCTCCGGCTTTGGTAGATGGGTAGGAGTAATATAGATGCTGGGATCGTAAGACACGACCCCAGTCTGGATAAGGTTGACTCTTTTGGGAGGTGGAGTTTGGTTGTGTGTAGGGAGGGGGTTGGTTGTGACGTTAGGTTTTTCTGGTGGCAAAATCACATTTTTATCAACGAGGTCTTGAATCTCGTGACGCAGCCTGAAACATTGGTCAGTATCATGGCCGTGCTGCTGGTGATATGCACAGTATTTGGCTGGGTTGTGAGAGGGAGGGAGTGGATTCAGCAATGGCCTCGGCTCTAGGGGTTTTAGATGCCCCTTTCTAATCAAGACCCCCAGAGCCTTAGACAAAGGCATGTATAGTGGTGTGAAGGTTCTTTGGCCTCTGGGTGGGTATTTAGTGGCTTGAGTATTGCTTCCGGATGCACCGGAGAAGGGTGTGGCTGCCATGGGCCTTGGAAAGGGAGGGGGAATGGTGGTGACCATGCTGACCTCCGAAGCTCTTGCAGTTGCAGCGCCGCTCAGGCCTGCATTGTTGTTACGGTTGAAAGTCCTCCTCGGTTGCTCCCTATCCTGGTCAATCAGACCTTGTTTCATTGCGTCTTCGATTTGTACCCCCATCTCGTGTAAATCTGAGAAAGTAGGAAAGGGGAGTAAAATCATTCTCTGCATCAACTTTGGTTGGAGATTGCGCACAATCATCCGGATTTGGTCCTTATCAGTGGGCCTCAAAGTCATCATTGACGCCTTTGCCCTTCACCGGGTCACAAAGTCTGAGAAAGTTTCCTTGGGCTCTTGCCTTGTCGTTTCGAGATCACGAGTTGTAATCTCGATCTGGGTGTTATACGAATATTGTGCGACAAAGGCCTCAGCCATTTCATCCCAATTTCTTTTGACCTCATCCTCTAACTTCGCGTACCAGATGGTGGCCACACCCGACAGGGTTCAGCCGAACAATGAAAGCTTTTGTGGTCGGATTAGGCCCATTGGCCGCAGGATGTCTGAGAATAGCCGAAGATGGACCATGGGGTCTCCGAATCCGTCAAAGCGGTCAATTTGCGGCATCTTGAACCTATCGGGCAATGTCACGGCCACATCGGTATATCCATCTTCGATATCCAGAATAGCCTTTACCCCTAGCGATTTCTTGAAGAGCTTCTCAAGCTTGCTCAGTTTCAGAGCTGTATGGTCAATCTCGAACTCGAAGGGAGAGTCCGGGTGGTTGGGTGTATGGGTCTTGGACAGTTGAGGAGGAAGTGGGGGCGGAGTTGGCCCCGTTGGAAGGTTCGTGTCCTCTTGTAGGTTCTGGATTTTTGGCACGGTGTTTTGGGTGTTTGGCAGAGCGTTTTGAACAGTAGGTGCCTGCTCGGGTAAGGGAGCCCCTGCCGGAGAAGGAACTTGATGTGAAGCAGATGCCGCATTCTGCTGTTGCAGTCTGGTAATTAGCTCGGCCTGCTGGGCCATGATCTCGGCCTGTTGTTTGGCAAACTCATCCCGGCGAATGGCGTCCTGTTGCATGGCTCTCATGGTTTCTTGCATCTGACGCATCATTTCCTCGACTCCTGTCGGTGTTGCCATACTGCCCTGGTTTTTCCGAACTATTGGCAAGTCTATTTCTATAGCGGTAATTGGGATCCCAATCTGACTGTCCACTGACGGGGTAGTCCTCTGCTTGGATACACTGCGCTTCCTCGGTCTCTGCCTGATAACCGGGGGTAGAGAATAGAACACTGGCTGTCCTTCAATTAGATCCTCAGATCGATTTAGTCGACGACCTCGTGTCCAAAGTGCTTGGGGAATGTCTGCTGGGTTGGAAGCAATTGTGCTAGAACTGCCCTAGCAAAAGATAAATAAAGCGAAAAGGGAATAAATAAACAGATAAACGGACAGCATAACAGCTTAAAATAAATGCATGACACACAGCTGGGCATAACAACACACAGTCGATAAGCTGAATACACACTGTCCTCCAACACTGATTATTATCCCTGAATCACTGTCCCCAAAGACTGAATCTGATACCAGCAGATAACTGATTCTCAAATACTGACTGATGACCGTAGGCCTGATACCCACAATACTGAACTGACGCCCGCAGGCCTGATGCCAAACCCTTTAAAACTGATACATGCATTCGTATGGAGACGCACTCAAAGTTGAGAGCAAACACCCCTATGTTGGGGGTAGGGTTTCCCTGTTCCTTTTTGTAGAACTAGGGTTTTCACTACGCACGCAGTGGTTTCGAACAACCTATAAACGGGTAAGCAACCTGTCCTAGTTTGGAATGGTCACTATGGATTCCGAATATGCACTAGGTCGAATGGTCAAAAAGGGTGCCCGGTTAAACGGGTTTGTGTTCATACTGGCAGCCCACAACCGGTCAGCCTTATGGTCATGCCTTGACAAGACAAGCCTCCGGGCAAATCCGTTCAGGAATAGCAGATGGAAAACACGGTGTCCTAGGGCACCATGCAAATGCAATGCAAAGAAACACACAAGTGTAGTCAAAAACAGATATCATGAATTCGAGTCAAGTTCTCTAAATCCGCAGCAGAGTCCCAGAAACTGTAGACGTCCCCGAACGCCCTTGGAGGAACGAGCTCCCGTTCTGTTCATTTGGGGTCACTACAGCTCAGGACTCTCAAATTTGTCACGGTTCTCAATCTGAACAAAGAGTCCAATCCGGCAAATCGTTTTGAGGAAATAAGATTTTTCGAAAAGAAGTGCCAAACATGGACTGCTTTGCCAGATACAGAGTCGTCACCTAAATATTTTTATTTTGGGGAAATTTAGGAACCCTGATCGTTGCCTAAGGCCACGTGTCTGTCATCACCAAAGTTGCCGCGGCTCGGGAACTTGGATACGATTGGGGAAGGTCACTTCGTGAGCACCCCGCTCACCCGATCAAAGATCGGCTCTTACTAACCATGATATCAAATTTTGAAAACATTGTTGTGTTCTTATTCCGATTATTAGCCTAGATTACTATGTGATGCACACAGCATACATAACAGACTGGGTCACCTGAATTGGGAACGAAACATTTCATGTTTGTTTGAAAGATGGTTGCTACTCGCAAGTAGGCTTGAAAGATGCAGATTTTGCCACCTCAGGTGGCTTAGGAAAGATGGTTTTGCCACTCTTCTAGTGGGCTAAATCACAGTCAATGATTTGTTCCAATCCAAAAAACCCAACCTTCACCCACAGGCATTCAGGCAGTTGTATCACATAGCAAATAGCCTCATGGTAAAGCATGCTATTCATGGCAGTCACTCACACGCATGCCAGGATGCTAAAGCATAAACTCACCGAGTACTCCAAGCCAAAACAGAACTTATTAGAAATCCATGTATGATCCTAATTATAACAAAAAATGCCTAATGCAACACATGCAAAATGCAACTATAGCAGGCTCGGCTATTCTAAACATGGCACATGAGATGCAACGCTAACAAGTGTTCAATTTGGAATTGAAATACAATGCAGTTAATATGATGCACCGAGTCTGGTGCATGCAATACAAGATGAATGATTGCAAACATGCTATCATACTGTATGCTAATTGAAATATGTCCTAATCTCAATCATAGCGGATAAATAAAAGGAGGAAAGAACGTGGGGTTGGAAGACATACAACGCACACACGCACACTTATTACAGTTATGCCCTGCGCAGAGGGTCGAATTAAATATCAGTCCCGAATAAAAGAATAGTACAGTCCAATAAATATTACAGTCCAAAAAAGTACAAATTCTAATTAATTACAAAATTAACTAAGAAAGCTATAAAAACTGGAATGCAAGCCGGGACTGCTTGATTCCACTCCCGGGTTGATGAATGATGCATGTTTCGGTTGCCTTTGTGCGGAAATCCATGACGATGCCCCAATTAGGCTCTGTTTGCACCTATTCTTGAAATGCGTGCCAAGCTCGAAAAGTTGCTGATTCTTCATTTTTGCTGCAACAGAGAGCAGGAAAGGGGCATGGCAATGTATTTTCACAAATGTATGCATGCCTCGATCCTCGTGCCACCAATCACGCATATCGATGCATGATGGCCGAGGAGTCGAATTGCACAACTCAATATGAAATGAATGCATATGAAAATACAACAAAACCTAACTCCATCGTGGATAATCTGGAGTGTCGGTGACTGTGGAATTGAGACACGTTCCGTCACTCGGAGTACGAAACGTACCTCGTTTCCCGTGCTCGGGCTAACTCCTATCCCAAGCACGATGCAATATGCATGACATGCATGGATGCAACTAATATACAACCTAACATGCACAATGCTATGAAATGATATACACGATGCACGAGATAACATGGCATACACAATGCGCTAACATACAACCTAGCATACGCAATGCTATGAAATAAAGTGGCATACACAATGCACAATGGACTTACACCAACACAAGTGGACCTCAGCCACACTCACATAGGAGGCCATGAGATGAAAATGAGACAACTCGGAATGCGTGCACACATGCACGCAAATCGAGGACCGACCCTAAGGCACCAAAATGCCACTCTAACAAAATATGGCAAAACACAAAATATGGCATATTAGCATGCAAATTTCAGAGCTAAAATATAACCCAAAACAGTCCCGAATCATGACAATATAGCCCCCGATGCATGAAATGGTCCCGAAATGCAAGATTAAGCACATGAAATGGCTTGTAGCTACATCAAGCATGCATTATTTGCTTATGACATGTGAAGACAGATTCAAGGTAGTCCCAAAATGAGCATGTTCATAGTTTTAAGCAAGACCAAACAGTAAACACAAATAGGGAAAAACTAGCATGCAAAAATGGCCTTAAATGTGAGATAAAGAAGCAACTCACAGTTCCTGACCTGAAACAGATTAGGGCCCTTCAAAAAAGTTTAAGAGGGGCCCAAAATATGATCGTTTACAGTTTATGGAAAACCACAAAAACCAGCACAGGTATGGCTAAGCTCTCATGCAAGAAATGGGCCAAAAGATGGACAAAGAAGCAAGTGGTGGTTTCTGGCCTTAAACACAAAGGGGCCCTTCAACAATGTTGAAGACGGGACAAAAATAATGCATTTTACAATTGATGTATGGACCCAAAATAGTATGAAAATATTTTCAAAATGCTATGCAAAATGAGGCCCAAAAGAGAGGTATAACACAAAGTATATAAAAGATGCCTCAAACCATAAAAGACCCTTAATGAAACATGAAGAATAGGTAAAAATAAGACTGTTTTCAGTTCTGAAAAGAGACCAAAAATAGAAGCACAATAGGCTAACAAATCATGCAAAAATGGAGCCAAAATGGAGATATAAAGGCAAGTGGAAGATGGAAGCCTCAAACAGTAATGAGCCCTTCAACAATGTTAAACAAGGGCTCAAAATAAGCAACTCTTCAGTTTATGGTATGCGTCAAAACAGATTATACATAAACCAAAAATACTACACAAGATAATAGCATACAAGAGGGATAATGAAGCAAGTGCATCAAGGGGGCCTCAAACAGTAAGGGGCCCTTAAAAAAAAGTGAAAAGGAGCTCAAAGAAATCCCACTTTTAGTTAGGGTCGGAGCTCAAAACAGCAAGCATGTATGACTTATGTATTGAACAAAATATGGACCAAAAGAGGGGAAATGGAGCTCACCCTTGAAGGCGTGACTTTGGCACCCTTTTGGCTTGAGATGTAGCACTCCTAGGCCTTGAAGAAGAGCCTCCAGCTGCTGGAATGAAGGATGGAAGGGTGGAGCTTGGTGGTGGTGTGGAAAGGGGTATAGGACTTGGAAGGTTTGAGCTTGGAAATAGAGAAGGAGAGGGATATAATGCAAAGGGCTTGTGGGGATTTTTTGTAACCCTAATATCAGAGCTGGAGCCTCTGATATATAGGCAAAAAGAGGGGGGAAATGGGGGGAAAAAATGGAGGGAAAACATGCCAAGTTTCCCTTCAAAATGCAGCCCCCCGGATATAGAATCTGGGGGTAAAATGAATGCACTGCTGCACTGTAGATGATGTGAGGATCATGGCCGGCTACTTCACATGGCCGGCCTGTCAAGGGTCAAAAGGGTCAAGTGTGATTAATGGCCGGCCACCACAAATAGAGAGCCTCTGATGTGTGTACAACACAACCCTGTGGTTGAACATTGGAAAAAGTAAACCAGGAAAGAGAACAACCCATTTTTCAAAGGGGTTCAAAAGTGTCAACAGCAATTACTGGCCGGCCACCAAATATCGGTGGCCTCCCAGATGTGTACATCACAAATATGTGGTTTTGGGTGCAAGAAAATGATCCAAGGGTGTTCAACATTGGCTTTGAAGTGAAGAAAATCGGGCGACGGAGGGCAATGAAGGGATAAAGTTGGTTGACAGAACAATTACTGGCCTCCCACCCTTCTACGGCCTTCTTACCAATAAAACAGAGGTCCCTGCCAAAAATGAACCAAAACCAATGCAGAATGAAGGTTCGGGGGCCGAAACACGTAGTTCGGCGCCCCGAAAACGGGCTGTTAAACACCGGGAGTGGTGTTCGACCATGAAGTTGGTCTCTCGGACCATAGTGTCCCTCAAAAGGGAGCAAATAAGAAGTATGCCAAAAATCGAAGCAAATGGAGATGGTTAAGCGGTCCCGAACCGAGGCACACGGCCAACGGTTCCGAAAAATCGAAAACCGGATTCCAAACGGGCAAAATGGCCTACGACCACAAAACGTAGCCTACGGCCACTGAGAGATGATCTACGAGACCTCTCCCTCCCTTCGCGAAGAGAAAATAGAGAAAACCGAGCCTGGTTCGCAAACCGAGACAAAGCGCAAAAGAGTCCAGAAGTCCGGAGGCAAGGCTCGCAGCCGAGACTCTAAAACTTCTGAACGAGCACAAAATGCAATATCACCAAGCGCTCAACTGGTGACGTCTGAGTCTCAAGATCGGTCAAAAATTGGGTGTCTACACATACATAATTCACATATTCCCATAGTATCGATTGTAAAGTACAATAATACTGAAGCAGTCAATTCTAACATAATACATATGTTCTTAATCATTCAACAATTTAAAATTCAATTCACTATTCATTTCCCTGTTCCATCAAGTCTTTTAACATTATCCGATAGTCGTTAAGAGCATAATGAAATTCATATATTAATCCCATAACAGCAATGTAATACCGAAACAATCAATCACAAGACGTACTAAATTCATATACTTCCAACTAATTGAGGCTTTTAATCCCAAGCAGTGTTCGTAATCAAAATAGTTCACGGTAAACCATTTCCATAGCATTGGGTTTAGAACACGGTAATATAGAAGTAGTCGTTCTCTAAAATGATCAATTACTGGACTTGCACAATTCAATTCATCTATAACACGTATATCCCCCATAGTTGAAGGTTGACACTCAATAGTGTTTAGGATTAGATCGGTATGTTGACAAACCACATAAAGTTTTCTAAATAAGTCAAGTATTCAAAATGGATTCAAGTTTTGGATCTATCAATTTTCTTGTCAGGAATAATCTGATCATTCGTTCATAAACAGTTCATAATCTCCCATAAACGATACCAAGTCAGATAACGGTTCTTAAATCAGGCAAAGGTCTTTTCAAATTAAATCGAACAAAGGTCCCATCAAATTATATCAATGAAGGTTCTATCAGGTCAAACCATACAAAGTTTCTATCAGATTAAATCACATAAAAGTTCTCTCTAATGATTCTCAAATAGGGTACGTTTGATTCTGTAGGTCATACTTTGTTCGCTTAGGTATATAGTCAATAGTTTCCCAACTTTTCTAAGTTCATTAGTTCTCAAAGTCATATTAGAGTCATACATCACAATGGTTCATATCAAAGTGTTTTAGGTCATGTACAATATCCCCAATGTGTGTTTCACAGATTATCTAAATGGAGAAGATACATACAATAAGTGCTTGTTTGGCATGTGCTAAAATAGCACATTACCCTATTTAGATCACAATTCTCTTATTTGGGTCACATCATCTCCCTATCCAATCACTTCAAACCCAACCCTTATTTCACGTTTTTTCATAAAAAGTAAAAACGTATACTAATCTAGCACTTTTGAAACAACCCCTAAATAAGGTATTGATCCTGTGGATCTAATCAATCTAGATGCACATGTAGCAAATATAAAAGAATGTGTCGAACCAAATCAAATAAGATCCCAAGAAAAGGTGTACACATGCACGAGTCCAAAATCAATCAACACATAGGCATTCATTTATAAACAATATAGATACTTGGGATAACGGTTGCAGTATTCTGAGTGTTTTCTGGGATGAGTGCAATTATTCTATCTTGACTAGCAGTTACTACCATTGGTATGAATCCAACAAAGGCAGCGGGTCCGTTCACATTTTGTTCAGTTTGAGAATAGTTCCTTTCCATATGATCCATTTTACCACACCTATAACGAGCCCCGGAAATTTGGTAATAGATCCCTCGATGTTTCTTACCACATTCGTTACATGTTGGTGTTGTATTCCTTGTAGAGTTCGAAGTGCTCATCGATCCCGTATTTTTCTTTTCAAATGATCTTTTTTGTGAGAAAAAAGCATTTCCTCTTGCTTTTCTATTCAAAAGATTGGTTTGTGTTAGCTTCAAATATCAGTACTTGATCCAATACCTCAACATATTTTGTTACTTTCAAAACATTTACTTAATGCTCCAAAACCGGTGGTGGCGGAGGTTCTTGTCGTAACATAGATGTTGTTGTCGTCTTAAGGTCTCTGCAATTTACTTATACTATTCTTTCCAGTCTATCAAGTCTGGCCGTAGATGATTCTTTCAACTCATTTGTCCTTGTTATTGCCATGTTCTACATGTACAAAGATATACATAGATACATACGGACATAGTTGCACGAAGCCATATATTCTCAGATTTGCAAAGTCAGAATGCACATAAGCAACAATTCATGATTCATGTGTTCATATACTTGCATTGTAACAAAAACAAAACTTGCTTGCACACATTAACACAAGAATTCATATCTCATGTAACCACATGTTCTCAATGGATACAAGCATGTACTTATCAAATGGATGCACCCTAGGTCTTTTTTAGACACCTTACGAATCATTTGGACAAGTGTTTGGGTTATTAACTTGTGCTCTGATACCACTCTGTCATGACTCGAACCCGCCCCTATGGATTAGGATCATAACTGGCCAGTAATCAAGAGATTACCTATGACCTCAGACAAAAAATCAAACATATTTAATAATAAGGGGCTAGAAGCGGAAGCAGACTAACAAATTTTGTCCAATGAGCTTGCGTATATGGCATAACAAAAACTTTTCTCATGTATATAATAACTCATACCCAACAAAACATACAAGATTATACATGTCTATGACCACTTAGAAACTGGCAAACCAAAAACCAAGGTTTATATACGGACCTGGTCTTACGTGACCATCAAAAGTAAACAAAAGAAAATCAAAACAAAAGCCTCGTGCATGAGGCAACTTCGGCTGACTCCAAAATCTCAGTAACCTTTTACAGTCTCACTAAGGCTGGGGCTGGACATCCCGCTGCTCACCTACATACATATATATAAACGGAGTGAGCGAAAGCCCAGTGAATAATACCAGAGTAAAAAGGCTAATGAATGAGATTCGTATATAAATAAATCATACTTGTACTTTTAATACATATGGAAAACAATTCCCATTCATAATGTACTTAAGAAAATCATAACAGAATGACATCAGATCCGATCCATCATACTTAGAACATGCCAAAGGGATGAAATGACCTTAGGTCCAACATGTTCGTAGACAAAACAACCTTTGGTCCAACATATTCATATTCAAAATGACCTTTGGTCCAATACATTCATATTCAAAATCACATTTGGTCCAACACATTCGTATTCAAAGTGACCTTTGGTCCAATACATTCATATTCAAAATGACCTTTGGTCAAATACATACATATTCGAAGTGACCTTTCAGTCCATTATGCTTAAGGCATATCAAAGGTGCAAAACGACCTTGGGTCCAAACATTTATTCATAAATTGACCTCAGGTCTAATGGATCCATACATAAATCACCATTCGGTCCTTCAAAACATATGTACAAAACGACCCCAGGTCCATCATTTCCGAATTCATATTCATGCGCATGTTTATAGTCATGATCATGTTCACATTCACATTCATATTCAAAACAACCTTTGGTCCAATCAATTCCTTATTCAAAATGACCATTGGTCCATTGAACAATCATACAAAACGACCTTAGGTCTGATTTGTATATAAATGACCTAGGGTCCTTCTTGCCAATATGCTAACGGCCTTGGCCCATTCCGTATTCATACAAAATGACCATTGGTCTAATCATATAGTTTTGTGCTTATCAATCAGTTTTTCAAGTCTTTTACGAATCAGACAGGTAGAATACTCATTCATAGTACAAATTCATGAGTTCGAAAAACTTACCACATAGGTAGTATTTAGAAAATAACATACATGAAAATATCCTTATTAAGATATTACTCATAGTGTTTAGATGCCTGGTTCATCCTCGTAGTTGACCCTACATAATACAAAACGCATACAGAAATCGGGTCACAACATTATTCAATCCTTTCCTTGACTTGCTTAATTCTCTTAGGCTCCTTGTATGTTCTATAATTCATTTAGAATGCTCAATGTATACTAAAGAATGCTTAGAAATGAAAAAGAATGGAAATTGAAACATAAAACAACTTTTCAAAGTTTCCTGAAACAAGGCACTTCGCTTGAACGCAACATTGGTCGCCTAAGCGAACCCCTTGGTCCATAAAAGTACTGGATGCATGCAAAGTGTGCTCGAGCGACAAATTGTTCGCACGAGCGGTGAGGCAGAATTCTAGAATTTCTAGAATAGAGTTAAACTTCAAACTCATAGTTTCAAATCATGAACTTGCATGGCTTATCCACAACTTCAAAGAATACTTAGAAATTCTTTCAAAAATATGGATTACAAGGTTCATGCTCAAAGGATGAAACTCAACGTTCAAACCGAATGAATCTTTCCTCTCCTTCCTAATCATTTATTTGTGTTGTTTCTTAGCTTATTAATCCTTAATAAGTCATAATTCACGCTTAAGAATGTCCAGAAAGATATGGGAACGAAGATATGAACTCAAAACGCCTTTTCAAAATATGCTTAAAATGAGCTAATGGCTAGAGCCATCTGTTGGTCGCTAGAGTCATTTGAAGACATGAACTGAGTTCGCTTGAGCCACCATTTGGTCGCACGAGCCAACTTTTGCAGAGTGAAAACTATTAGGAACTTGCAATGTTGGTTTGAGCCATTACTTGGTTGCTCGAGCCATCTGTGAAATTTCTAGGTTTGAAAACAAAAAGTTTGGCTTCCAACATAAATTCAAAGCCTTGGGTCATGTTTGACTCATTTAAAAACACAAAATTACTTTAGGAAACATATATACATGACCCCTTAAAAATGATTTGCTTTAAAATCTCATCAATTTGGAAAAATAGAGCTTAAAACCCTCATGTATGCAAGATTTTCAAACTCTTTCCTCAAAACTCAACTCCAAAGTGTATAAGCTTGCATGTTTGAACCAAACTCTTGAAATTACATGGAAATACATATGTATGAGCTCAACTTGAAACTATGAGCTCAAACAGTGTTATGAATTGTCAAAATTGAGATCAAAACTTCTATACATGCATCAATTCAACTTCAATTCCCTTTCAAGACTTTGAAAACATTGAATTAATCTTCAAAACTTCATATTTCATGAATGCATGTAAGGTATGATCCTTAATTTAAACATGGATGACACTCATACTCAAAATGATGGAATATAACAAAATTATGCATGTATACAAGAATTAATTCTAAATTCACCGCCTTCAGTTCATTTCTTGAGCTCAATCACAATTTCCTCTTGAATTCTTGTAATTAATGACTTAATCATAGAAATCAAAGCTCAAAACTTACCTAGAGGCTCTGATTAACACTTTTATTAATCAACTCTTGAGCTCTTCTCCTCAAATATTCAAGTCTCCTAGTAATTCCTTTCAAATTAAGCTCTTTTTGTCACTACACTCAAGACTCTCTCTCTCTCTCTCTCTCTCTCTCTCTTTCTTTCTCTAAAGTCTAAATTCAAAATTTTTTGAGTGTAACGATGAGTTCAGATCTTGAACTTAACATATATATAGGCTCAATTAGATTAATTAGCTAATGTAAGCTTAAGCTAAGTAATTAGTAGGTTAATTAATCCAAGGCTTATTTAATTAATTTAAATTTCATTAATTCAATCAAACTTCAATCAAACTTCAAAGTAGGCTCTAAAAATTATGTTGATCACACTAAATTAATCAATTTTGGTTTCTATTGCCTCTACGGCCTCCAATTTCATATTATAGTAGAGATTGTAACAGATTTTTCTACAATCAACAGATAGGCTTCTAAAAATCACATAGAACACATAATTAGCATTCAGATTCATACTAGGTGTATAAACACATATATAATTAATGAATTAGAAGCTTAATACGGAATAGGGTTGTCACAGTGTAAAACCCTTATCCAACAATTTTTGCAATTGCTCATTCAAAAGAGGCAATTCTGCCAGAGCGGATCTATAGAGTGACATAGAAATGTGTGTCGTACCTGACACTAGGTCTATAGAAAAGTTGACCTCACGGTGAGGTGGTAATTCAATGAGGTCCTTTGGAAAGATATCTAAATACTCACAAACCACCCTAGGAAATACTCCTCGCACTTTACCGTTCTCATCATTCATCAAGGTTGAAAGAAAAGAAGTACAATGAGAAAGGTTTATCAGTTCTATCCCCCATAAAATAAAAAAGCCACCCCTAGAGCGCACTATATCTCTTCCACGACAACAATTTATTACAGTATGATAAGAGGACAACCAGTCTAAACAGAGGATAACATCAAACTTGTCACATCTAACAATACCAAACTAAAAGAAAGTCGGCAATCAACAACTTCAATCACACACCTGTGACACCCATTGTTCAAAACCATCTTACCCCCAACCGACGATTCTACCACACGAATATTCTAATGGTTCAGTCTCTAACCCCAACATGGATGCAAATGTAGATGTTACAAATAAATAAGATGCCCACATATCTATCAGGACATTGATCCAAGTATTATATATGTGATATATACCTCGCATGATTGATATAGACTCTCCCTTAGGGTCTTTGTTCATTCTGCTCACCTCTCTGATGATAGGCATATTGCACAGACTGTGTGGAGGTGGCCCTGTGTGTAGCTCTAGACGCCTGTCCAGATTGAACTAGCTAACGAGTCTGCCTCTGGCTTTGTCTTTCCTAAAATTTTTAAGCACTAGCCATTCTGGCAATCTGGGGGCAAAACTTCCTTATACGACCCGGTTGGCCACATTGATAACAAACGGGTGATGAACCTCCACCCAAGGTATGATTCTGAGGACGAGTAGAAGGCTAACATGGTTGATTACCCCTCTGTGGACATGTAATGGACTTGTGACCTTGCTCACCACACCGAGAACAAGTGATTCCACTTTATCCCGTGCTATCCGTACTCTTTCTCAACATAGGATTTGATGACATGGACGATAACGGTGGTAGATGAGAAGACATAGAACTCTTTGACTTTTTGGATGCTATAGATCCCCTTCAAGATTCGATAAACCCTTGTCTCTTAAGCCGCCGCCTCTTCTCCACCACAGTGGAGTCAAATTGTTCAAGTTCCTCAAACTCTCTCCTTAAATGTTCCCTCGCGATTGAAGGAAGGTATTTCTCCTGAAAAGCATAAGAAAATGCCTCCCAAGTGTGTTCAATTCGACCTTTGGCATATTTCCACCATTGGCCGGCGTCCCCCTACAATTAATAACTGGCAAGCGCCACCTAAAGTTCACCATCACGAATATCTAAAATTATGAAAAATTTCGTAATTTGCTCAAGCCATTCATCCTCCTTTAACAATTTGGCGCCCCCAACAAACTCAGCAGGATTTCAATGGAAAAATTCATTTTTTATGAAGGAAACTCTAGTTTCCCCTTCAATAGTCCTAGCCACTTGCTCGGCTTTGAGAATATCCATTGACTCCCTGAGAGCCCTGACCATCTCTCGAGCTAATGTTCCCATAGCATTTGGGGCCGGTGGAGCGGCCACATTATTTTGACCCACTCCTTCTTCTTGAGAAGGGTTCTCTTGTTGAGCCAAAACATCCCGACCACCTTGATGTGGTCTGCTATAACCCCTACCATGTCTAGACATCCTATATAAGAGTAGATGTGAACAAGATTAACTCAAAATTCATATACTAGTTCATTACTTCTCCTTGAGCCTCAATCTCATTCTCAATACATAAGCACATAAACAAATGAAACACCTTTGGGTCTCTCTCCCAAGATATCAACTCATTCCATAACGCTCAAATATATCCCGATGGAAAAAGCATTGATCATGCCTTTCCAAAGGAACTTCGATGAATGTAGTGATCATAAGTCATATCCTAGGGGAATGACCCCATACACACCTAATCTCATAAACACATAATCAAGTAAGAGCACCAACCCCTCATCTTAGCATGACAACCCAATGTGACAAAGTCAATTCCCATGAGCTCCAGGTATTCAACCCGGTTAGCTCTGATATCAAATTTGTAACACCCCATACATTTAATTCCCATTGAACAATTACATAACATGCTCCACACACACATGTCACATAATTCCATTCAAATGTTTCTCTTTCTCATTGAACTACAGATTCAGTTTACAAAAAAACAAGATACAAATCTTAGTTCAGTAAGTTAGAGAAAATTACAAAACTATTACATTGTTCTCTGAGTTTACCAATTATATAGAGACGTTTAATAGAGACGTTTAATACAAAAATACAAAACCCAAAATAAAAGCAAAAAAGGAATTCCACAGTTACATTACAGCTTCAAGTTCACAAAAAATTTAGATTTTTGAAAATAGGTAGTCGTCTTCTTCTTCTTCATTGATGGTTTTGAGGCTCTTAATTTCCTGAAATGTTAGTAGATAGGAATGAACAATTTCCTAGTAGAGAACAACTTGAACCAAGTACATAAACATTTGATTTAAATATGCATGTCCTTTATCAATGACCATGAATTTTTCTTGGTTTAAAAGCTATAACACAACACACAATTCAGCATCTAATCTCCACATTTTTCTGTTCTCACACGGATGGCTAGTGGACACCTCAAACCTTCCACTTTTGTCATCCTCACATGAACCAACTAGTGGACACCTCACAATATCCCCACATTTGTCGCCCTCATGTGAATCGGGCAAGTGGGCACCTCAAATACATGAAAAGCATTAACATTTTAAGCACAACACAAGCAATCACAAGGATTCTCCTATTTTACTTATCTACTTTCCATTAGGTCAAAATCAAGAACAACCCTTAGGGTTACATATGAAAATTTGGGGCTTTCCTTTCCAAGTATTCATTTTCCTTAATTCATGTGTATTTACTCACTATTTCATAATTGATTACACAAACCCATCATCAAATTCACACAAGCACTTCATCAACACAAAAACCATATATATATATATACGTATGTATATGTACATCATCCATCCTAATAGGTCCACACACCTTAAGATTCACACAAATTAAACCAAAGTATAAATGTACAAGGGTAAAGGTATTCCTACCTCAAGGATTGCAAGAAGAAAGATGAAGGTCCACGTGACAAACTTCTTAAATACACCGATCTAATCAATTGAAAACGTAGCTCTTGACAAGGATAACAACTTTAATGACGGCCCAAAAATCGATTCTTGCTCTTACTAGATGAAATCTAAGGTTTTCTAACTAGGGTTTTGGAGAAAAGGCTGTTAGAAAGAGGAGTGTGAGGGAAATGAATTAGAAAAGTGTTTGGGTCGCAATATAAGTCTGCTGCCCCTGCCAGACTGCTTGAGCAAACTTTCCATCGCTCGAGCGAAGTGCCAAAATACAAAGGGACCGCTCAAGCGAACTTTCTGCCACTCGAGCAGTAAACGCAAGGTCCTAGAAGTTTTGCAGAGCTACAATGAAAATACTGGGAGCTCGAATTTTACGCTTGAGTGGTCTCGCCTACAAACCCATGAGATACTGGGAGCTACAAATCTCCGCTTAAGCGACCAAACGACCGCTCAAACGGTTACCCAAAATTAGCAGTTACAAATAAATTGTATAACTTTTAAGATTATTTGTATAATAAATGTTTTATTCAGATCATGTTATACAATTATTTCCACTGTTGTGTATTAAAATTATTTCACGAGTCATACCTAGTAAGATGGGTCGTGCATCAACCATAGTTTAGTTTAGTTTAGTGGTGACGATCCGTGCTAAGCAAAAATGATTCGCGTTTTTCTGGTTTTAATATACAAATCCACTTGACGATATATTTTTGATCAACTTACATTATATTATCCAAATTAACTCCACTATACACAAGGCTCAAAAACACTAGATAGCTCCAACCTTTATTTCTATCAAAAAGATTTTACAAGAATGCTCAACTCACTTTTTTTTTGAAAAACACATTAAAGAAAAATCTACAAATTAGTACAAAACAAAATAAAACAAAAGTGCTAAGTAAATTGCGATAAATAAAAGTGCAATAAAAATAAAAGGGGGTACAATGCCTCCCAAAGAAAGAAAGAAAGAAAAAATGTGATAAAGAAAATTGCAATAAAATAAATGTTAGTAGTCAGAAGTTTTTTTTTTTTTTTAATCCTCAAAGTTATATGTCCAGCAAAGGTCATCCACAGTGTCCAGCACGGGTATTTCCTTTGTGTCACAATATGGACTTTTTTGTTATTTTTTTATAATTTTTTTTTATATTTTCATTTTTTAGTTCACTTGCACAAGACAATCTGCACACAAGAAAAAAAAAATTAGTAGCACATATATATATATATATATATTAAAATATTAAAATAAATAAATGAATTACAATAAAAATTACCTCTGAATCAAACAACTTACCTTTAGTCCCTGGCAATGGTGCCAAAAATTTAATGTTGTCGGTTGCACACCAAAATACTCTATTTAAAACCAAGTAATAACTACTACTTCGAAGTATAGTGATTAAGACTAGGTGTCGATCCTTGGGGACTAATCAAGTTGTTTTCATAAAAAAAATAATTAAAGTAATTTAAAAAGACATATTTTGAAAATATTAAAACTAAAATTAATAAAACATAAAATAAATAAAATAACATAAGAAATATCTCAGGGTTTTGAATCTACCGCTAACCATATAATCATGAGTTATTATACTAGTTTTATGAAAATTATTAATTTGGATAATGTGGTGTAAGTTGATCAAAAATATATCAGTAAGAGGATTTATATATTAAAACCAGAAAGACACGAATCATCTTCGCTTAGCACGAATTGTAACCAAAAAACTAAACTAAACTAAATTATGATTGATGCGCGACCCATCTTATTAGGTATGATTCGTCTAACAATTTTAATACACAATAGTAAAAACAATTGGATAACATGATTTGAATAAAAAAAAATTGCACAAATAACTACTAACTACTAAAATTTATTTTATTGCAATTTCTTTCATCTTGTACATTTATTTTTCTTTCTAGGACATCTTATACGCCTTTGTATTTTATTCCAATTTAGTTTATCGCAATTTTTGTATATTTATACTAATTTGAAGGTTTTAGCTGGTTAAAAGAAAATTCAAATTTTATTTGTGTTCAGTTGTATTAAAAAATAAAAAAGAAATAAAAACAAACAAAAAAACAGATAATTTTTTTTTTTTCTTTGTGTGTGCCGGTGTGTATGGTTTTGTTTGTGTTTTTTTTTTTTATAAAAAAAAAATGTTGTGTTGCATGTAGTGTTTTTAAAAAGTTTTGCGATTAATTATTAACTTTATTGCCTTAGAATTTTAATTATATCTTAGTTTATTATACTATCTTTTATTAAAAATAATTGTTTTATATCATATTCAGATGATCTGCACATGCACATAACCTCTTAAATATTCTTTGATTAATTTTTGGATTTAGACTTCAACATCTTGATAATTAATGTGGAGATTATAACCCGTGTGAGACATTCAACCTATCATTCTTATTGTAGGGTTATTAAATTTACTCTTAACTGTTTATTTGGAAGCCATTTTAATATTTTTTGAGCTTTAACGTTTCTTTCTTTGCATTCAAAAATCCTTAGAAACCAATTTATAACGATTTTGGTTTAGACGCAATCCGTTGATGTTTTGGATCGGGGTTTCATTGTCTCATATAGTTGTTCTTGTCTGGTTTCAGTTCTTCCTCATTGAGTTTGGCTGTTGGAGTGTTTTGGATGTGTTTGGAATAGGTTGGTAGCTTGCTGGTCTAAATTGTTGTTGCCCAGATTTTTGCTTCTTCGCTAGAGCATCACTTCTTACGCTTGAGCGGTAATTATGAACTCTCAGTACTTTTGAAAGCCTCCAGAGATAGTGTGAGTTGGCATTCTTCGCTCGAGTGACACTTTTTGTGCACGAGCGGTGTTGGCTCGAGTGGCCATTGTTGAGCTTGAGCGATGGTCTTCTGTTTACAAAACTTCTAGGAGATTATATTCTTTGCTTGAGCAGTAATTCCTACGCTCGAGCGGTCCCATGTTTTTGTGTTTGGATGCTCGAGCGACACTTCTTGCGCTCAAGCAATCTGCATGCATATCAGATCGTAAAGTCACCTTTTTGAGTCACTCTTTCATCACTAAACATTTCAAAACCCTATTTTCTCTCACTCTCTCTCTAAAACTCACCTTCTCTCTACAAATATGCCTAGATCCATTGATCACTTCACCTATGTCCCTTTGATAAAAAGATAGAGCACGACGAGAGCTTCGTTCTAATCCGAGCCAAGTTAGATTTCGGCTTTGTTGTGGTTTCTTCTCTCTCTCTCTCCTTGGTCTTCTAGCTTTGAGGTAGGGATTTCTCCACACTTTTAATGATTTTTAACTTAGCTTTTTTGTTTTGAAAAGATATTGTGATTTGGGAAAGTTTTGAACACATTTAGGGTTTTTGGCTAAAATTCAAAAGAGGGGTTTTCAAATGGATTTTTGAAAATGGTTGTGGGATTGAAAATGAGGTTCAGTTGTGGTAAAATGGTTGGTTTTGATACGTGGAATTGATGTTGGAAGAAAAGGGGATTTTTCCCTAAATATATGAAATGTTGATGTTGTATAAATAATGGAATTGATGTTGGAAATGTGAAATTGGATTGATATTGAAGAGGATGGTGGAGTTGGATATGTATTACTACTCACATCTTGGAATTTGGAAAGTTTATCTTTCCATAAATTAATTATCTATTTAGAGATATCTGTGTTGGGCTATTGGTAGAGGATAACTATGATTGTTGAAAAAATTGTATGAGAATTAAGAGAATTGAAACTATTTTCTCGTCCATTGCATCGAGCATTGTTGCATACTTAACATAATTGAAAATGTTGTTATTTTGAGAAAAATGGATGAATACCTTGGTGAATCTGGGTAGGAGTGTAGTTGTGGTATTAAGTTGGCCCGTGTGTCCTTGGTGAAAGTCTAAAACTAATGTGGTTAGGTGTCAAGCCTTCTGATTAATACCAGTAAAAATGACAATTTGGTAGTGCTTGTAGCCTACTTGCCAACATGTCCTAGAGCTTCACAGTGTTATACTCATTGCTCTGTTTTCTATTGTAAAGGAAATGATATCATGATTTGAGATATATGATGGCATTGCACAATTTTGGAAAGAGAATTAAAAATGTTTTGGCACAAGCATTGCATATACATTCACCTTATATCTTTGTTAAGATTCATATATTATGTTGGATTATTTCTACTGGGCTTTGGCTCACCGGATATGGGAAAACCATTTTTGGGTACTGATGATATGCCTCCGCCAAGGTAATAGCTTGGGAGGACTTGAAAGCAAGAGCTTCATTTTGTTGATTTTGTTGTATTTGTTTTGTACAAGCTTAGAGCTTAAACTGTATTGGATTTAATATCCATTTTGTTGTAACCACGCATAGTCTTGGAAAGTTGTAAGCCTTTAAGGCATTTCCTAATTGTTTACCTTGTATTTCATATCTTTAACATGTAACACATGCTATAGATTTCGGATTAGGACTTATGAATGTAGAATTACATGTGTTATCTTTTGTATTATGAGACCATACAGAATGGAAAGGATAATGTATTCAAAATGGTATGATTATTAATATTGTCGATGATTTTATTGTAATTATTCCAGGGCGTTACAACTTGGTATCAGAGCGTACCAGATTTGAGTACTTTGGGTACGTGGGAAGTGGTTCTTACTACAATGGGTTTATCTTGCTTGATAGAGACAATTGTATGTATGGTATGCTATGTAATAACATGCTTATATGACTAAGTGGGTATGGTTTTTAATTTCTAAGATGTTAATTGGGTCTACGGGTTTCTAAAAGTCCTGTTAGAAGAGCACTTGATCACTGCTATTTTTAACTAGAACACTGGCAGCGTCGCGGGATAATCATTTTCTAGAAAAGAAGTTCGTATATGTTTATCTGATTATGTGCTTATGTGGAGTGAATTATCTATTGTCCACTGCATTTGGACACGAGTGAATTAGCATCGACACATTTGTAAATGTGCTAATCTTTAGTGTTACCTTCATTAGGATGTTAACACATGGACGTAGTGGTAATAGGCATGGTAGGCCTAGACGGGAGAAGGTGCCATTACCGGATGAAATTTCAGTACAGGAGAACGAAGTTGGTCAGGCCAATGTGGCCGAAATGGTTGGTCACCAGGGCATGGATGCTTTGGCTCGTGAAATCCCTGGAGCTTTGCGGGAGTCCATGGACATTCTCAGGGCTAAGAATCAAGTCCAAGCCCATGTTGCTAAGACAAGGCCGTCTTTCTTGAAGAGGGAGCTCTTCCGGTCTAATCCAGATGAGTTTTTGGGGGATCCTAAAGAGCCTTTGAAAGCGGATGAATGGCTCGAGCAAATGGTGAAAACGTTCGAGATGCTTGGCATTGAGGACGATGGGTTGAGAATAAACCTTGGTATCCTTCCAGCTGAAAAGAGATACGGGTCAGTGGTGGAAGTTTGTCAGGGGACGCATTGCGGTGACTTGGGAGACCTTTGTCAACGCCTTCCACGTCAAGTTTTTACTCCCACTGTTAAAGAGAAGTTGAGGAAGCAGTTCTTGAAGCTCAAATAGTTGAACACACTGGTGCCCGAGTTTGAGGCTACCTTCACAAGTTTGTCGAGGTTTGCACCAAAGTTAGTAGCGATGAAGGAACACCGTTGCTTGGAGTTTGAGAAGAGATTGAGAATCGAACTGCTTTTCACGGTGGCCGCGTCCATATCAGGGATTATGGTCATCTTGTTGAGATTGCGGCTCACTTAGAGACCGTGATTCAGACTGAGGAGGAGAGGATGACAGGCTCCAGGCAGAAGAGTCAGGAGGTTCAGGGAGAGAATCGAGACAGTAAGAGACAGAGGGGTTCTAAGTCATAGTAGTTCCAGGAGTACAATCTAGGTCCACATTTCCTGTACCAAGTTCTGGGTCAGGAAAAGGTGGTCAGGGAAGGATCCCTTCTTTCAAGTGTGGCTAGCTAAGTCACAAGTCAGTGGTTTGCCCGCAGAAGGAAGGGGGACAACAATCTGCATCGTAGGCGGCTCATTCTCAAAGCCAGAGTTAAGGGAGAAGGCAGCCGCCTACTTGTTATCAGTGTTGGCAATCAAGGCATGTGAGGAGGTTTTGCCCTCGGTCGGGTGGCACATCTTGTGCCCGTCTGGCTAAAGGCAGACATAGAGCCATCAATCTGCACAGTCCTCTTCGGCTCAATTCGTGCATTAGACTTATGTTCTGTGGGGTGAGCAGGTAGAGAAGATACCTACAGGGCATGTGTATGCTATTAACACGCCAGATTTAGTGCCATTGCCTTCGATAGTAAGAGGTAACATCTTGTTATGTAATTCTGTTGACAATATGTTGATTGATATGGGTGTATCCTATTCTTTTATCTCATCTGCATTTGCATAGGCATTGGGGTTAGAAGTGGCTCGGTTAGCATCTCCACTCAGGATAGCCATTATTTGGTGGAGAGGTTATATTGGACCAGGGGTATCGGGGTAGTGAGGTAGAGGCTGTCTGTCGCCAACTTCCTTTTGCGTTTGTGTTGATTGATATATTGAGCTTTGATGTTATATTGGGCATGGATTGGTTGTCGTCTTGCTAGGTTGATATAGACTGTTATCATCAAAGGGTTACTATATGTACCTCGAGTGGTGACTGTTTTTAATTTCTTGGGAGATTGAGTTGATAGAGCCTTATTTCCAGTGTGTGATCCGTGTGGTCGGGTTGAGCTTAGTTTCCTTCTTACTACATTTTTGGATGTTGAGAGTGATATGGTCCGAGTTGAGTTACTGAAGTTAGTTTGTCAATGGCCAGACATCTTTCCCGAGGATCTCACTAGTTTGCTACCTCACCGTGAGATACAGTTCTTTATTAATTTAGAGCCTAGTACGACATCGATTTCCATGGCACTGTATAGATTCGCACCCACTGAGTTGACTGAGTTGAAGATTCAACTCTAGGAATTGTTAGATAAGTGTTTTATCCGCCCTAGTACATCGCCTTAAGGAGCACCGGCTCCCTTTGCCAAAAAGAATGATGGCACACATTGATTACCAAAAGTTGAACTAGGTAACCATTAAGAACAAGTACCCAATGCCTCGTATAGATGATTTGTTTGACCAGTTGAAGGGATCTTATTGCTTTTCTAAAATAGACTTAAAATCGGGCTATCACCAGTTGAGAGTAAAAGATGAGGGTACCTAGAAAATGACATTCTGTTTGCGATATGGCCATTATGAGTTCCTAGTGATGCCTTTTGGGTTAACCAACACACCGGCCTTGTTTATCAATTTAATGAAATAGATTTTTTGTGAGTTCCTAGACCGTTTTGTGGTTGTCTTCATTAATGACATCTTGATTTACTCACCCTCTGAGGAGGAACACAAGGAACACTTACGAGTTGTGCTTGAGTTGCTTAGAGCCCACAAATTGTATGTTAAGTTTAGGAAGTGTGAATTCTGGTTGAAAGAAGTGAAGTTCTTAGGCCATGTAGTGTCCAGGGAAGGGGTAGTTGTAGACTCTTCCAAGATAGAAGCAGTACAAGATTGGGAACAACTTAAGGATGCCTTTGAGATTCATAGTTTCTTGGGGCTAGCTGGGTATTACCGTTGGTTTGTGAAAGATTTCTCTAAGTTAGCCTCACCTTTGACTAGACTAGTGAGGAAGGGAATCAAGTTTGTGTGGAATAAGACTTTTGAGAAGTCATTCCAAGAGCTTAAGGCTAGACTTACCACAGCTCCAGTGTTAATTATTCCAGAGAGGGGTTTGGGCTATTTTGTGTATTGTGATGCATCTCGAAAAGGTTTGGATTATGTCTTGATGCAAGAAGGGAAGGCAGTAGCTTATGACTCACATCAATTGAAAACACATGAGAGAGATTATGCTACTCATGACTTAGAGCTAGCAGCAGTGATATTAGCTGTGAAGATTTGGAGGCATTACTTGTATGATGAAAGATTTGAGGCCTTTTCCGATCATAAGAGTTTGAAGTATCTGTTTTCACAGAAAGATTTAAATTTAGGGCAAAAAATATGGATAGAGTTTATGGATGATTATGATTTTGAGTTGCATTATTATCCATGAATGGCCTATGTGGTGGTCGATGCCTTGAGTAGAAAATCCTTTAGCAGTGTAGCTAATATTGCCATCTGAGAATGGGAGATGTTGGGTGCTATTGGCGAGTTTGACTTGCATCTTGGCAAGTCCATTGCGTTGGCAGCTTTGTTTACAATAGTTACACAACCTACACTGGTGAGCAGAGTTATGGAAGGCACAAAGGGGTGATCACAAGGTAAAAACCCTCTGGCAGAAGATCTCTAGTGGAAATGTAGAGAAGGGGCTTGAATGTGTATTATGACTCGAGTGTTAGATACCTTGGCTGTCATTTTATGCTGGAGTCTTGGAAAGAGGAAGTACTTCAAAAGTTTCACCATTGACGCCTTGTGGTGCATCTGGGAGGCACAAAGATGTATCACGACCTTAGTCGTCAGTTTTGATGGAAAGGGATTGTGGGGGCTGAATATTGGGACATGTAAAGGAGTCGGATAATTGGACCGGGAGAGTCAAAATTCGTATATCGCATTTGGCCCCGTCTTATATATGTAAATCTAGAAGTATCCTATTCGGCCAAATAGCCAGTTGAGTAAAGGGCCGAATGAAGAGCGATGCGCAACAAGAGGAGCCGAGCAAATAGTTATACGATGAATTGAAGGAGGGCCCAGTCTCGAAGCCCAAGAAACAAAAAGATATAAGTAGAAGAACTTCATTCAGAGAGAGGTATGTGAGAATTAGTGCGCTTAACTTAAGACACACACAATTTAGAGAGCATACACTGACTTATCAGTCAGAGTGCTAATTCCAGCACCCCCAACCGAAGTATTCATTCTTCTTCAGGTTAATAGCAGAGGATCACGAGCGTCCCCCAGGATCCAAAGAGTATTTCCAAACCACCTTCCCCACAATATGCGCTGTCTATGGGAATACTCAACCACATCTATGGCGGGTGCAACGGAAGATCCTTTGATAATCGCTGATGAAACTCCACCAAGAGATGATCTCACCCCAACAAACATGCTAGGACCAGAGACTATTGCCACAAGGCATGCCTTGAACTTTGACTCACCCTCAACTTCAGCGCATTAGACAATGCAAGCGATCATGAAACAAGCAAAGCAAAACGAACAAAGGTTGGAGAACATGATTGCTGAGAACAAACGTCTCCGTCAAGATTTGGCCTTGGAAGTGGCGAAGTCCAAACAAGCTATACGATAAGATCCAGAACGACCTCTGAGGGCAGGTGGTTGACGACCTCGAGCTCAACAACAAGACACTGACAGCAACTCCGACTCATTATCCCTGGAGCCCAAGAAGAAGGGACGACCCGAAACTACCAGTTCCTCTAAAGAGAGTCCACGTATAAGGCATAAGCGAAGATGAAATGGTCCAGACGAAGAGGACTAGCACGATCCTGTAGACGCGCCCCGAGGGCCTCATGCTTCTACAGTTCGGGCTCAAATGTCACGGTTATGAATCTAATCCCGCAAAGTGCAATGCGAGACTGATAAATCACCAAAGAGCCCAAATCTGGCAAATCGTTTTGGAAAACTAATTTTTAATAAAGAAGTGCCAAACATGGACTGCTTTGCCAGATACAGAGTCACCACCTAAATATTTTGTTTTGGGGGAATTTAGAAAACCCTGACTCATTGCCTAAGGCCACGTGTCCGTCATCACCAAAGTTACGTCGGCTCGGGAACTTGGGTACGATTGGGGAAGGTCATCTATGAGCACGCCCACTTGCCGATCCGAAGATCGGCCTGTACTAAGCATGATATCTTGTTTTTGAAAATATATGTGTTCTTATTCCGGTTATTAGATAGCTTACTACATGATGCGTACAGCATACAAGTATAGGCTAGATTGCCTAAGTTGGAACAAAACATCTCATATTTGTTTGAAAATGGTTTGAAGCTTGCTACACGGAAGTAGGCTAAAAATGCGGATTTCAATGAATTGTCCCAATTCAAGCAATCCAACCTTCACCCACAGGCATTCAGGCAGTTATATCACATAAGCAGTTAGCCTCATGGCAAGCATGCTGTCATGTTAACAATCACACTCGTGCAAGACGCCAAAGCATAAATACTCACGGTGTACTCCGAGCCAAAACAAGAAACTAGTTAAAAATCAATGCATGATCCTAGTTCATTTTAAGATGGCTAATGCAACACATGCGGAATGCTACTAGAAATAGGCTCGGCTATTCTAAGATGGCATATGAGATGCGACAATTCGATACATGTATTCAAGTAGGATTTGAAATACAATGCAGTTAGTATGGTGTGCCGAGCCCGGTGCATGCAGTACAGATGAATGCTGCAAACATGCATAGCATAAGGATGCTAAATGAAATATGCCCTAAAACTAACCATCGTAAGCAGTTAAGTAAAAGGGAGAAAGAAATGGGGGTTGGAAGACATGCATCACACACACGCACGCTTGTTATAACAATTGCGCCCTCTCGACAGAGGGTTTGAAAGAATAATACTAATCATCTAATTAACTAACTAACAGGCTAATTAATTATTACACAACCAAATCGAAATAAATAATTATTCTAAGTTATTAAAACACTGAAATGGCCTCGAGATGAGGGATGGATGCATGCTCGGATGGCTTTGCTCGGAAATCCATCGCCATGCCTCATGTTGCCTCTGTTTGCACTGCTCTGTTCCTCTGAAAATTGTGCCAAATTTTGTGACACTGTTGAACCACCTCATGTACACTGTGGGAGGTCATCGACCAAAAGATAAGGCCATCGACCAAGATAGTAAGGTCATCGACCAAAAATAGGCTCTTGGCCAAACATTTGTTGCCGATCGGCACTGAACATGGTCGATCGACCATCTCTTCCTGCAGAATGCTCCTGTTGCTGCAACAGAGGACAAACAGAGCATGGCAATGCATTTGCAAGACAATGTTTGCACGACTACCCTCCCTATCATGGCATGAACTCAAGGGAGTATAGCTCTCGACCCTCGGACCACCAATCACGCATTTCAATGCATGATGGCCAAAGGAGCCAAGTGTACATTTGAATATGGAATGAAATGCACAAAAACACATAAGGGGCCCCAACCTCTATCATGCTTGATCATGAGGCAAGGGATGCATGCATAATGCTATGCAACCTGAGCATGCAAGCAAGCAATGTGCAATAGGCATACAACCTAAACAAGTAAACATACAAGGCATGTAACAACAATGCCAATGACAAACATGCAACAACATGTGAGGCAAACATGTGACAACATGTAAAGGGACAAGTATATTTAGACCAGTGTAATACAGGCATGATGAACTTAACAAAGTAGCATAATCATGTAAGCATTACTATGTAATAGGCATGCAACAACAATACCAATGATAAGCATGCAACAACATGCAATGAGATTAGCATGCAAACATGCAAAGCAACTTACTAAAAAGCATGCCAAATGCAATATAACTCAAACATGCAACAACATGCAATAGGCCAAGTATGCGACAACGTACAAGGCAAGCATGCAACAACATGCGAAAAATGGACTTAAACTAATATGGACAGCTCTCAAATGTGCCCAAATCAGTGGCCAAACATGATAAATTGAAGCATGAAAGCAAGTCAAAGCATGCACATGTAAATGGTCCAACACCTTGGCATAGGAGGGCAAATTTCAAGAACACTTAAAAGAGGACGAACATGGACATGAGGCATACATTTTAAGCTCTGAAATCATGCATGGAGAGGTGTCAAACCAACTAAACTATACAAGTAAAGCATGCAAGAAAGCTTAAAGCTTGAAGTTAGCCAAAGGACTCAAACCATGGCCACACAAGGCAAGCCCCAAAGGGCGAAGGGGACCTAGAACAGTCCCAAGGCAGGTCCAAACAAGACCGAAAACATGCTCGAAACTAGCCAACACAAGCTAGAACACAATGCCAAAAACATGAGGCATGCAAGGCGACAAAAGAGGTGTTACACTACACCTATCAAAACCAAACATGGCATGACTTAAGCAATGAAAAACAGAGTTATGGCATGGTAAAACAACACCAAAAACCCACCTAGATGGCATCCCCAAAGACCTAAGCATGAAGGCATACACAGTGGTTCACTCAAGAGGCATAAAACATCAACTAATTAAAGCATTAAAGGAGTGACAAGTGCAAGTGTTTGAGCATGAAACATGGACTGAAATAGTATAACAAATGATGCCAAATCATTGAAATGGTCCAAGTAATGCATGCTAGTGACTTGGATACTCAAAGCTAACAAGCTAGGTAGCATGGTGGCTATACAAAGCATGGCATACATGGTTAAAACAACTCAAATCAGAGCTCTAGCATGCTATAACAAGGAAAAAGTTTCATGGAGTTGAACCAAAATCATGCTAAAATGACATGTTACAACATGATGCATGTTAAGGCAAATAGGAGGATTGCAAGGCAAGTACATGAAGCATGTAAGAGGCCATCAAAGCAACTAAAAATAGAGGTGTATTATGGCAAAAAAAAGCCTAATACATGTTGAAATGAAGCTAAAACAAGCTAAGCACACATGCTATCTACATAAGCCATTTATGCAAGCATTCAAGACAACAAGGAGAGGAGATGACCCTCTCCTATTTAAGACCTCAAAACCACCTTTCCACCACTGAAAATCCTCTGGATTTAGTGGTAGAAAGGTCATACAAAGCTTAAAGCAAGGGGCCAAAAGAGATGGCCTAAAACATGGCCTAACAAGGCCTTAGAGGGGGTAAACAACCCCAAACCTCAAAATGACCTTAAACAAAGTTCTAAAGCAAGTAAAAACAGAACTTTTATCAACTAATAGATAAGCTTAAAACAATAAGCAAGAAGAGCTAAAAGCTTAAGCAACAAAGGGGTATCTAAAGCAAGAATGCTCACCCTTGAAGAACACCTTCAAGAACACAACACCAGCACCTTTCTCTGATAAAAAACAACTCAAGAAACCTAACACCAACTCCCTAATGCCTTAGCAACCAAGGATGGTGTATTGCTAGGTGTTTGTGTGCAATAGTAAGACAATACTACACTTTAGAGCACAAATACACACACAAAGATGTAAAGAGAGGAAAATATAGAGATAGATAGATACAACTTCCAGAACCCTAAATTTCATAACCTCTGCGAAGGGAGAAAGGCCTCCCCTCTTATAGAAATCCAATTTGCAAAGCTTCTTGGTGAAGCTAAACAAAGGGCAAATCCCTCCATACACGTGTATGGAGGGGGTTAATTGTGGATGCCAGCTAGAAGGGCCTCCCCTCTTATTTGCAAAGCTTCTTGGTGAAGCTAAACAAAGGGCAAATCCCTCCATACACGTGTATGGAGGGGGTTAATTGTGGATGCCAGTTGTGCCAGCTGGCACAAAATATCGGCATAAAGCAGATGAACAGGGTTCGGCCACCAAAAAAGGCCAATCGACCAACATAAGTGACGGCCGACCAAATATAGTGCCGATCGGCCAATACTTTTGGCCGATGGAAAGAAAACAGGGCCGATGGCTTCAAGCCTTGGCCGGTGGGTTGAGGGTATGGCAAAAAGGCCACCCTCTTCCCTTAGAAGCAAAAACACAAGTGTTTGGTCCACAACCAAGCACAAAATAGACAAGTTGAGAGATCTTGAGGCAAGGCGCGTAGCCGAGACCTCCGAGAACTCAAAACGAACACGAGCATGAATGATCATCGAATGTTCAAACGACGACGTCCAAGTCTTGAGAACGATCAAAAATGGGGTGTCTAGTACTACCCAAGAAGTTCAAAGCCTCGTCGTTCACCTTGTACGATGGGAAATCGGGTCCCACAGATCATATCTGTCACTATAAGCAAGCCATGATGTTGCATGCAAACGACGAACCTCTCATGTGCAGAATATTTTCGAGCAGTTTGGGACTGTTGGCAGTCAGATGGTATTATAAGTTGGAGCCGGCGTCGATTAAGAGTTTCTATCAATTACAAAAATCCTTCAGGGCAAGATTCATCACCAATGAGGTCCAGCCGAAACATGCCGACTCTCTCTGGGCAATGCAGATCCAGCTAGAAGAAACACTAAGAGCGTATTCGGCGTGCTATTGGGAGTGCTTTAATCTTGTTGATGACACTTGCAACGACTCCATGGCCATCACCGCCTTTAAAATGGGTTTGCATCCTGACAGTGCTCTCCGCAGCACCTTGACTAGAAGACCCCCCAAAACAGTTTGGGTGTTGATGAAGAAAGTTGAGGAATACTGCAAAGTGGAAGATGACGCCTTGCGGGTTAAAGTCGGAAATGTGGCCAACAAGACAGCCCCTTCTGAAATTGCTCAACTGTTAAATTTTGTACCACCTCAGAGCCTTGAACCACGGCATTTGGGCTAAACGAGACAAGAGTCGGGATTCTTGCCGATCAAGCGACCAATGCCCCCACCGAGCAAATGAACAACTGCAAGTTGATGTCAGGCGCACAAGGCGCGTAGACAGGAAACACACGGAGTTGTCAGAGCCGATCAACGCGGTTATGTCCAAAGTCCAACACCTTCTGTTCTTCAAATGGCCGCCCAAAATGGTGGGACCTCCCAAAACGAGAACACGGGATAGGCGGTGCGAGTATCACAAGGATCACGGCCATGATACTGAGAGTTGTTATGCATTAAAGGATCACCTGAAGGAATTGGTACAAGATGGTCGGCTACAACAGTACGTCCGAAAAGGCAACTCAACCAAAGCAATAGCCTTACGACAGGATTCACTTCTACTCGGCGTGATCCACATGATTTATAGCCTGCCAATGTCATCCGCGGAGCATACGATTCAGTCGAATCCCGACCCTCAAAATCAACTCACTCCAGCTAAACGGCCCCATGAAGCTACGAGCATTGCTTTCGATGATTCAGATTTGGCTGGAGTGACACTTCCCCACATCAATCCCTTGGTAATCGAGTTACGCATAAACCGATTCACCATTGAGTGCGTACTCATTAATCTAGGGAGCACATCGAAAGTTATGTATTACAAGACATTCACCAAACTTGGCTTCTCTGAATCGGATCTTTCTCCAGCTCCTTATCCATTATTCGGCTTCAACGCGAATCCAGAATACCTGCTAGAGAAGATCACACTATCCGTTCGAGCAGGCTCCCGAACAGTGGATGTGGAATTCTTGGTCGTCAAGCTGCCATCGTCGTATAATCTCATCGTAGGGCGAACTTGGTTGCATACTATGCAGGCCGTGCCAAGCACCTATTATCAGCTGTTACGCTGCCCAACAGAATGCGACATTGAGCAAATCCGTGGCTCCCAGAAATCAGCACAAGCATGTTATCTCCTTGCTGGAAAGACGCCGAAAAAGTGGCAAGTGAATTCTACTGAGGTACCAGATCGAGAGAGCCTCGACGATGTTGGGCGGCTCCCAAGTGAAAACGCCACGTGTAGATGTCCCTGAACGTTCCGAGGGGGACTCCCGTTTTGTTCATTTGGGCTTACTACAGTTCAGGACTCAACGTCACGATCTTGTCTCTAATCTCGCAGAGTGCAATGTAAGACCGATGAATCACCAAAGAGTCCAAATCCGGCAAATCATTTTGAAAAACTGATTTTTATAAAGAAGTGCCAAACATGGACTGCTTTGCCAGATACAGAGTCGCCACCTAAATATTTTATTTTGGAGAATTTAGGAAACCCTGACTCGTGCCTAAGGCCACGTGTCCGCTATCACCAAAGTTGCCTCTGCTCGGGAACTTGGGTACGATTGGAGAAGGTCACTACGTGAGCACCCTCGCTCGCCCGATCAAAGATCAGCCTCTACTAACCATGATATTGAGTTTTGCAAACATTATGTGCTCTTATTCCGGTTATTACCCTAGAATTACTATGTGATGCGTGCAACATACAAGTATAGACTGGATCGCCTAAGTTGGAACAAAACATTTCATATTCATTTTTTGAAAGTGGTTTGCTACTCGCAAGTAGTCTAAAATGCAAATTTTGCCACCCTCAAGTAGGCTTAGAAAAACATGATGATTTGCCACTATTTAGTGGGTTTAAAACTCATAATCAATGAATTGTTCTAATTTAGATAATCCAACCTTCACCCACAGGCATTCAGGCAGTTATATCACATAAGCACATAGCCTCATGGTAAGCATGCTATCATGGCAGTCACTCACACACATGCAAGGATGCTAAAGCATAAACACTTACCGAGTACTCCGAGCCAAAGAAAGAAGTTAATTAGAAATCATACATGAATCCTAACTATGCTAAGAATGCCTAATGCAACACATGCAAAAATGCAACTACAATAAGCTCGCCTATTCTAAGATGGCATATGAGATTTAATAATCGATATATGTATTCAACTTGGAATTGAAATACAATACAGTTAGTATGATGCACCGAACCGGGTGCATGCAAAACAGATGAATGGATGCAAACATACGAGCATAAGGATGCTAATTTAAACGTGCCCTAAAACTAACCATCATAAGCTGGTAAATAAACGGGAGAAAGACGTGGGGTTGGAAGACATACATCACACACACGCACACTTATTACAACATTGCCCTCCTCAGATGGTCCAAATAAATAATACACAACCGAATGGATAACGAATTACAGTTAATTATTAGACAACCCTAATTAATTAACAAATTAACTAGAATAAACAAGCTTGCATGCAAAACATACGAAATGGACTGCCTCAGCTCGGTCTTGAATGACAAGGAATGCATGCACGCTCGAGTCGTTTTGCCGGAAAATCCATTGCGATGCCTCGGTTTGTCTCTGTTTGCAGTTGATCCCAGAACACTTTTCAAAACTCTAGAAGGCTGAAACTCCACGATGCTGTAGGGATACTATTGACCAGTTTTTGCTGCTGGTTTTTGGTTTGCTGCAACAGAGAGCAAGAAAGGGGCATGGCGAAGTATTTTCAACATATGTGTGCATGACCACTCTCCCCATCATTGCATAAACTCTAGGGAGTGTAGTTCTCGATCCTCGTGCCACTAATCACACCTCTCGATGCATGATGGCCGAGGAGTCAGATTGCACGACTTGATGTAAAATGAATGCACATATAAACACAACAAGGCCTAAACTCCATCATGGATAATCCGGAGTGTCGGTGATCGAGAATCGAGGCACGTTTCGTCACTTGGAGTACGGAACGTCCATCGCTTCCCGTGTCTGGACTAAACCCTACTCCAAACACAATGCAATACACGTGGCATGCATGAGTGCAACTCTAACATGCAACCTAATCATAATGCCACTAAATGATGCAAGCATGCAAATGATGATATGCAAACATGCTACTAGCATACGCAATGCTATGAACTAAAAATGGCATACTCAATGCATATGATAACTATATGGCATACGCAATGCACACATGGAGACTAACAAAGAAATGATCAAGGCATACACAATGCAATGGTCAATCATGCAACAACATGGACTATATGGCATACACAACACAAGATGGACTTAAACTAAAATGAATGGGCCTCAGCCACACTCAAATCAGTGGCCAAACATGATGAAATTAGGCAACGAAAACACATGCGAATATGCACAAATGCAAGGGACCAAACATAAGGCACCAAATGCAACTCTACCAAAGCATGGCAAGGGATGAAATATGGCATACAATCACACATTTTTCAGCACTGAAATGACATGCAAGATGGTCCCGAATCATGTAAACACCTCGCACAATGCATGCTAGATGGCCCGGATACCAAAACTAGTGAAGTGCATTAGACTAGAGGTACACAAAGCAATGCACAAATGGCCACACCAGCCCCAAATAGACCCTAGGCAGGTCCAAGACAGTGGGAAAAGTGGACTAAAATGATGGCTCGAAAGGCATGGAAATGAAGCTCTTGCAATGGTCCAAAAACGAGGCATACAAGCACAACTCTCAAACGCATTTAAAGAGTGGAAAACATGGGAATATGGCATACATGTAAGCTCTGAAATATGACGCAAAATGGTCCCAAAACATGGAAACACCTCAACATAAGCATGCAATAGGCTCCAAAACTCAAAGCTAGGCAAGGGTATTGAACTACAACCATGCATAGCAAGCATCATTCAACCATGAGGCCTAAAAACTAAGCTAAGGCAGTCCAAAACATGCACAAAATCAGTTTAAAGTATGGCCAAAAAGTGCTAGAATCAAAGGCCAAAATAGCATGCAATGTAAGTTAGTAAAGAGGATTTGCACTACAAGCATGCGAGGCAATCAAGAGGTCACCAAACCAAAAAAAGAAAGAGGTATGACATGCCAAATAAAGCCCAAAAAACCACTGAAACATGGTCTATGCATGCAAGAATGATAGGCTACTTTGATAGGCTATTAAGAGGGTTGTTCTACACATGCAAAATGGACACCCAAAATGGCAAAATGGGCACCGGGCAGAGCCTCTGTAGGTCCTAAAACCCACCAAAAATGGCCTGAAACATGGCTTGGAAGCATGCAAATAAGGGCTCCTTTGTTAGGCCAAATGTGCTAGTAAACAAGACAAGGGGTGAGAGGGTCACCCCTATCTAATTTTGCATGATAGTCACTAAAAATCCACTAGATTTCAGTGGCTAAGAGACCAAACAAAGGTCAACGCAAAGGCCCTAAGGCATGGCTCAAAATAAGATGAAATGAAGCATGTAAAGGCGGTACATGACCCCCAACAGAAAAATGGTCTTAAACAAACATGTTAAGGACCTCAAAATAAGACTTTTTTCAGTTTATGACAAAGCCCAAATATGCTTGCAAGTATAGCTAAAAGATGAAGAAAAATAAAGATCAAAAGAGGGAATAGGGTGTTACCCTTGAAGCTCAAGTACTCCAGCAACTTCTGGACCAAAACAGCAACTCTTTAGCCTTTGAAAACAATCTCCAAGGTGCTTAGGTTGATAGTGGAGGTGTTGTGTTAGGAGATGGTATGCAAAGGGGTTAAGAACTTCAACCTTTCAAGGCCCAAAGGGAGAGATATAGAGGGATAAGTATGTATGGGCCTTAGCCAACTCTTGAACCCTTGCAAATCAAAGAGAGGGCCTCTCTTATAGAGATACAAGCCCTTAGCTTCTCAAAGAAGCTAAAAACCAAGTTTGAAGATCCTCATACACGTGTATGGAGGATCCATTCTGTGCCTTCCAGCTGGCACTGCTGGCAACAACTCACAAAGACAAAGCTGAGGGAGGCAGGCCGACCAGTTCAAGTGGTCGGCCGACCACTTCCCTTGGTCATCCGACCAGTTCAAAATATTCAAGTGAGTGAATGGTGGTTGGCCATCACAATCGGTGGTCTCCCAACTGAATACAAGCTAGTGGTGTGGTGGGAGACCAGCAATTGTGGCCTAAAAGTGAGGGAGACCAGTTACCTGTCAGAGAAACTTGCCGGCGGGGGAAAAGTTGTCTCCAAGGAGAAAAGGCGGTCTCCCACCCTTGAACCACCTTCCAAACAATGAAAATAGGGTCCATCCAAAAATGAACCAAGACGGATGCAAAACGAGAGTTCGGCGGCCAAAAGGCGCAACCGGGTGCCCTGAAAACTGACTGTTAAGCATCGAAAGTGGCGTGCGACCGCAAAGGTGGTCTCTTGCGCCACAGTGTCCCTCTAGAGAGAGAAAACAAGGTGTGTGCCAAAAATCGGAGCAAATGAACAAAATTAAGCGGTCCCGAACTGAGGCGCACGGCCGACGGCTCTGAAAACCGAAAACTAGTCTCCAAACGGGAACAGTGGTCTACGACCACAAAAAGTAGCCTACGTCCACTGAGAGATGGTCTACGAGACCTCTCCCTCCCTTTGGGTAGAGAAAACAGAACTTGGTTCACAAACCGAGACAAAGCACAAAAGAGTCCCGAAGTCCGAAGGCGAGGCTCTCCGCCAAGACTCCATAACCTCAGAATGAGCACAACATGCGCAATCACCGAGCGCTCACTCGATGACGTTTGAGTCTTAAGGTCGGTCAAAAATGGGGTGTCTACACCACAGAAGCCCTAGATCGAGTTGAGATTGACGGAAACCCAGACAGGTTCTTCGTGGTCGGCACCTCCTTGAATCAAGCCGACAGGCAGCAACTAATTTCCTTCCTGCTCGGCAACCTTGATGTATTTGCATGGACTCCATATGAGATGCCGGGTGTAGATTCGTCTGTTTCGCATCACCGTCTAAATGTTGACCCTAAATGCAAGCCGATTATTCAAAAAAGTCAGCGGTCAGCTGCAGAGCACACTGTCACCGTTGTTGAAGAGGTTGACCGGTTGCTTGACACCGGAGCTATCAGGGAAGTGACCTACCCCACATGGCTCTCGAATACTATGGTTGTGAAGAAAAAAAAATGGGACTTGGTGTGTCTGCGTTGATTTTACCAATCTAAACAAAGCTTGCCCCAAGGATTGTTTTCCCCTACCTAGAATTGACCAACTTGTAGATACTACGGCACGTCACCAGCATTTGAGCTTCCTTGATGCCTACAGAGGTTACCATCAAATTGCCATGCATCCGGAGGACCAAGACAAAACTGAATTGCTCAACCCAAGAGGAACCTATTGCTATAAGGTTATGCCTTTTGGGCTGAAGAATGCACGGGCAACTTACGAAAGGCTAGTCACCACCATGTTCAAGGAGCAACTCGGCCACACTATGGAAGTTTACATCGACGATATGGTGGTCAAGTCCAAAGAAGAGCAAGCTCATCTAGCTAATTTGGAAGAGACATTCGGCATTCTACGCAAATACAGAATGAAGCTGAACGCTTCCAAATGTGCCTTTGGGATTGGCTCTGGCAAATTCTTGGGTTACATTTTCACCACCACTTGGGGTAAGTTTGTCTCAAAATTTGGAACATTTTCTCAGGAGTTGACTTTTGTTGACTTTTTATTTCCCGAGAGTTGACTTTTGTTGACTTTTTCCAATTTTGGCTCATTTTGCTCATTTTTGCAGATTTCTTCAAATGGCGGGTCATTTTCCTCATGGTGGACGTCCTCCAAGTGCCGAGGGTGAGTCGGACATCATGTCCTTGCCCCCAAGAGTTCAGTCGTATGATGCCGAGACGTATCATCCTCGGGAGCACGTCCTTCCTCAGGCCAGTTTCTACCACTTCACTGACTTTGATGACCGAACACCTGCGGATCTGTTGCTGCGGGAGCCAGAGACTCATCTCTCTCATCAGGCATGAGAGGTACGTACTTCACTTTTACATTCTCTGCAATGTATTCTGCATTTCATGCACATTTCATACTTTCGCTATGTATGCTTATCCGTTCGTTCTGAACACATTTGCACACAATATTTCTGCTTATTTTAGCACATATCTCACAGCTTGGAATTCTGTTAAGTGGGCACATAGCTTGTTCTGAACGCTTAGTCCATAACATAGCATTCTGTTTGCATTTTTAATACACAGCTCAATCACTCGAATTTCTAAACACGCAGCTCATACTTATTATCGTGAACACGCAACCCACAGTTTTTTAAAGTTGAACACACAGCCCAAACTCTTGATGGTGAACACACAGCCCACAGTTTTTTGAAATCTAAACACGCAGCCGAAACTCTTGAGGTGAACACACAGCCCACAATTTTTGAAATCTGAGCACGCAACCCAAACTCTTGAGGTGAACACACGGCCCACAGTTTTTGAAATCTGAACACGCAGCCCAAACTTTTGAGGTGAACACACAGCCCACAGTTTTTGAAATCTGAACACGCAACCCAAACTCTTAAGGTGAACACACATCCCACAGTTTTTGAAAATCTGAACACGCAGCCCAACAGTTTTCATTTGCACGTAGCGCATATTGAACACACATTTCTTACATTTCACTTTTGAACTCACAGCTCATTCATTTCATTTGCATGCAGCTTATACACTTCATTCTGAAATTGAATACATCTGTTCATTTTGAATGCAGGTATCCTCTCGTTCTACGCGAGGCTATGGCTCGATCATCGCTAGGAAGTGGTATGCAAAGCTCCCAAAGACCGTTCATCACATAGTGGACGGCGCAGGATTTGGGCCCTTCTGTGCGGGGTTATCTCGCTGCACTACGAGCAGGACCTTGATAGGGGCACTCGTGGAGAGATGGTGGGACACCACCAACTTTTTCCACTTCTCAGCTACCGGGGATATAACGATGACCCCGTTTGACTTTGCGATACTGACTGGCCTTGATATGGCCGGCCGACCGGTCCCCTACGACGAGGATATGGGCGAGTGGGAAGCTGCCCGGATCTATCTGTTGGGAACTCACCCACCGATTGACCGATCTTCGGGCAGAATCAGGTACACTTGGTTCCCTGTGCAGTATAGGGGGATATGCCCGAGACTCTTGAGGAGATAGAGCGGTACGCTCGAGGTTTTTTGATGTTCCTCCTCGGGACCACTTTGTTCTTCGACAAGGGGAACACAGTTGGACTATATCTGCTCAGTGCTTTGGTTGACTTATCATAGGTCAGCCAGTATGACTGGGGTGGCGCCGACCTCGCTACCCTCTACTGCTATATGAGTGCGACCTCCCACGGACGGAGGAACATAGTTGGCGGCTACTGGAGAGCTTGGGAGGTATTTTCTGCCCTCTTGATTCGCATTTCTGCTTTTCACTATCTGTACGCTGCACACGGCACACTTTTTACATTCTGTGTTCTACATTCTGCACTCAGCACTCTGTATTTTCTGTATATTTTGTATTCTGATGGCCACTGTCCTGTTTTCCACAGCTATGGGTTTACACGTACTTTTCGACGCTTGCCCCAGAGTTCGAGGTGGAGGTGCCTCTTACGATCCTTTACTCTCATGTATTTGAGGGCCGATGCTGGGCGAGGGCTCGAGAGACTCTGCCTTTCTTGTGACAGTTTTTTGACACGGTGCGGGCGACCGAGGTACTTCAGAACTCTTAGTTCTTCATATTTTCAGTTTTGATTCATCTCGCATATTTATGACATCTGATTGGCTTATGCACTTGTGGCCCTGGGCACCCTTGGGAGCAGATACCCATTTCCAGTTCCCAGGGGCATGGGCTTCTTCTCAGTATAGGTCTTTGTTGGAGGGGCCAGTTGGCAGGGCCTAGTTTCTGGGAGATCACTTCATGCGCCAGACGATGGGTGTCCCTGAGCAGAGTGTCCCTTCAGCACCTCCAGATGACATGCGGTCCGTTGAGAGACTCACTCCCGAGGAGGTCGATGTCGTTATGCTGGGTACCGATGCAGCTCTGCACATGGAGGAAGGGGAGTATGCGACTTACCGCCACACGTAATTGATGCCCCCACTAATGGGTGTCCGTACTCTTACTAGGAGGGCTGCTGGTGCATCATCGTCAGCTCGACCCCGGGCTGTGGAGGTTCCTTCATCTAGCAAGGCCGGCACATCGAGTAGTGGGGCTAGACAGATTCCCCCGATTCCCCCGACTTATCAGCACGCGGGGTGGCCAGATCTTCCAACCGAGTTTATTGGATGGCGATACGGGTCATCTTTCCCGATTCCAATAAAGCCTCCTATGCCCGATCACCGATATGTCAGTGATCCTGACTCACCACCGGTATGTTCCACTGCTTTTCATTTATCACTCAAATACTTAGGCATTCATTTATTCATTGATGACTTGAGCTTGTATCTACAGCCTCCCAGGGAGTATTCTGATGATCTGCTCGGATGGGTGGCCTCACTTGAGGGCATGGTCTTGCGGAGGGAGACACAACTGTTCATCGTCGGTGTTACGGTATTTTTCAATTTTCTCGCATTTATCATACTACTGATGACATGCTGTATTTAACCATTTCACGGCATCGCTTGACTGTATGCGTAGAACACATCTGACACACCACATTCATACATTGTATCTGCATACACCCACTCTATGTAGCATTCTTGTCTCTGCATCAGATATACATGTCGTCTAATGTACTCAAATTGTCCTTTTCAGATGCCACCACTACAGGCCGGGCCATCCAGGCCTTCTCGAAGGGCTGGGAGAGGGGACACGTCTCGCAGACGAGGCAGGCGCAGAGCACCCATCATAGATGACGAGGAGTCTAGTGAGGAGGAGTCTGCGCATCCTCAGTCAGAGACATCTACAGACAGAGAGGGGGGCTCTGGTTCTGGCTCTAAGAGTGGAGGTGATGTCAGGGAGGATCCCGAGGATGACAGCTCTGATTCAGATGATGGTGCTGGTGGAGGTATTGCAGAGATTGCTCAGGCGAAGAGGATGAAGAGGGCCTCCCGATCTTGAGTCCGAGAGCACTGATGCAGATGCTCCTGCTTTATTTGTCTTTTTACTAGTAGTTGTAGCACATTGTACATTATTACGCAGTTTTATTTTCTGTAAAACTCGTACCCTTCTTTGTAAAATGTCGTAACAAAGGGAGTATAATGGAATGAAATAGCTTTTTGTTGAAAAAGTGTTATATTTTATGTTCTTATCATTGCATCACATCATTTTGCACAAAAATGAGATTGAATGAAAATTGAACGACGAATATTGCCAAGTCAGGTAGCAAACCGACGTAACAAACTAAAACAACTTAACTTACTAAGAAACAACAAAACCTTAGCAGGTTTACAACTCGATAAGCAAATGCTGACAATGGTGATCAAACAAAGAGTAGTAACTCGATATACAAAACTCTACGACTCGATAAGTAACGACTCGATAAACGAAACTTAACAACAACTCGATAAATAAAGAACAACAACTCGATAAGAAAATGCATCTCGGACAATTGGAGTGACAGAATGCATCCGAAGTAGAGGAAAACACAGACCTTCAACACTCCCAACGCATGGAAAAGCTAGGATCTCTCTTCTAGAAACTAGGAACAGACCAAAGACCAACTTTTCTTCATGGCCGACCACCAGGAGGGGCTGGCCGACCAGCTATTTTCTTTGGAGACCAAAGGGGTGGTCAGCTTACTAGAAAAAGTGGTCGGCCGACCACCTGGTTTGGCGACCACCAAATTTTTGACACGTGTCCCCAAATAGTGCCTTATCCTCTATAAAAGTTCCAGCTTCGTGGTTCTTTCATTTCATCTGAGTTTTGCATCAAAATGGAGGCATTCCTCATCGAAAATCTCGCAGCTTGGATTGCTACTTTAGACGGCTCGGAAAAGTTGAACTTCCAGGGCTTCGGCTTGAATGCACTATTCACGTTGAGCCGTACTCCGCTGCATCTTCCCTTTCTCCATGTCACGGTGAGGTTTTGGAATCTGGTAACACATGTCCTTAGCTTCGGCGGGCAAGAGATGTGTCCTACCTTCGAAGATTTCCAAGCTTTGATGGAGTCTGAGCGCAACGAGGAGATCTTGCCCCAACTCTGCTTCGGCCATACTCAAGCCTTAGGATGAATGTGTGGGCTCACTATGCACGACGCTTGGTCTCTGATCTGCAATGGAGAATTGGACATCCTCAGCTTGATTCAATGTTTTTCTGATCCCGGTGACCGCGGTGACCATCATTGGCAGGGCTTTTTGGCGACAAGCCCTTTGTTTGTGGATGCTATCTCATTTCTTGCTCGCCTCAGGCTTTGAAGGATCTAGTGTTCGTCTGATCGAAGTTGCTCAAGGCTTGAAAGACGGAAAGAGCTGTATTGCCATGTCAATGGCCGAGACATTGATGGGCTTGGATGCTTTTCATCGCCGAGAGACGACCAAGTTTGCGAGGAGTCCACTACTGCTGCAGGTAATGTTTCCCACCATATCTCACATATATATTGCTCATGTCACTCGGCCCTCAGGCTCAGTTTTTCTCACAAAACCCTTTTCTCAACTTTTCCTCACAACGTACACCTCTCTATTCTTTAATCTCTCATTTTTCATCCCTCTCCAGGTGTGGTTAATGGACAAATTGCAAGTTGTGGACTCTTGCCCAGCATACTCAGCTCGCGGCTACTTCTTCTGACGTTGCGTAGTTGATGCCCTTGATGAGGGATGGTGATTTGACTGGATGTGCAATTTGTTCGTAGTCCGTATTGCTTGGCGTTGTCCTTGGCTCAATCTACCGGCAATGAGCTACAGCATGTCCCGGCAGACTGGGATTCAGTTGATTAGTCTGACGCACTGTGTGTTTTACTTTCCTTTCTGGTTCCACCGCCAATTCAGCCATGATCAGACTTGCCTGCCAGAGGGGATAGAGTACCCTGCTACATTCCCGGTCCGAGGTGCACAGCTTGCTCGGTATGCCACAGCATGGAGGACGAGAGAACTCCCGGCCCCCGCTCCCACTTTCAATTGCACTTTGTCTGATGAGTGCATAGATTGGCTTAATGAAAAAGCACAGATCGGGCCTAGCTTGGCATCAGAAGCTTCGACCAGCTCTGGAAGGGGACGCGGGAACACTTGACTATGACCCTGAATTTTTTGCTTTAATCAGAACTTTCAAGTTTTCTTTATGAATGTAATGAAAAGCAACTTCAATTTGTATGCAAGAGCAGGAGAACTCTGTATTGAAATCAATAAAATTGAAGGTTGTGGGTGCTGAAAATTTTCCGCCTTGGTCCAAAAATGGTCTAAGTTGTAAAAAGATTAATTTCAACAAAATCAACTTTTATTAAAACTTTTCAAAACCATTTTCGACATGGATCAGAACTGGACACGCCTGAGATCTGTCACTGAGATGCACAACCCCAGATTCCAGCAACTGGAAAGTTGCCCCTAGTCTGAGTAGCATTGCACCGGAGATCACAACCGAACTCTTGAATGCTGAATAGTCAAAGATGACAGAGATGATCAAATGGACAAAGTTGATCGGGGAAAAGTTTATGGCTGAACTTCAGGATGAAGTTGCCTACGTATCCCCAAGATGGGAATCAAGCCTTATGTAGTTCAGGCTCAGGTTCACTCGTGTATTAACCCTCACCTTTTACGCTCTAACTTTTGCCATGGCCGCCCTTTGCGGGTTTTCAACCTTGCGAGCTCAGTTTTTGTAATTTCAAATTTTTCATGCTCTAACTTTTGCCTAGGTCGCCCTTTTGGGTTTTCAGCCTAGCGAGCCTCTCAGGGGTAATATTTCTTCAACTTATCCATGTTGATCGGCTGCGAGAACTCTAGGCCATCTAGGTCCATCAGAACGATAGCTCCACCCGACCAAATAGACGTGATGATGTAAGGACCAGTCCAATTAGGTCTGAACTTGCCCCTAGGGTCGTGGATAGGAGCTCGGTTATCTTCGAGCACCAAATCTCCTTCTTTCAAATTTCTGGACTTAACCTTCTTCTTAAAAGCCCTGGCGATTCTTCGCTGATAACCTTGAACATGGTACAGTGCTTTCAGCCTTCTCTCATCAAAGAGCATGAGTTCTTCAAATCTGCTCTGCTACCAATCTGCTTCGGCTCTCTGACACTCAGCCAGTACTCGTAACGACGAGATCTTAATTTCGATAGGTAGAACGACCTCCATCCCATAAACCAATGAATACGGAGTCGCTCCAGTAGAAGTTCTAATTGAAGTCCGGTAGCCCCACAGAGCAAATGGCAGCTTATCTGGCCAGTCTCGGTAGGTTTCCACCATCTTCTGCAAAATATGCTTGACATTCTTGTTGGCGGCCTCAGCTGCTCTATTGGTCTGCAGCTGATATGTGGATGACTTATGAAAAGCCACGTTGTATTTCTCTAGCAAGTCAATCACTTCCTTCTTGAAGTGGGAACCATTATCTGAGATAATCTCGTTCGGGACCCCATAACGACAGATGATGTTGTTCCTGATAAACTTTGCAACGTGCGACGCCTTCAACACTGCATAAGATTAGGCCTCGACCCACTTTGTGAAATAGTCTATCGCGACCAGAATGAACTCATGCCCATTGGACCGCTTCAGAGTGACAGCCCCGATCACATCGATTCCCCAAATTGAAAAAGGCCATGGCGAAGTCATATTGTACAGCTTCAACGGCAGGATGTTCATGCGGTTTGCATGGATTTGACATTTGTGGCATCGCCGAACAAAGCCGATACAATCCTCCTCTATGGTGGACCAGTAGTAACCTTGTCTGAGGATTTTTCAGGCCAACATTACCCCGTTCACGTGGGCTCCACATTCTCCTCCATGGATGGCCTTCATTAGGCGCTTTGACACTTCAGCCTCAACACACAGCTTATGTATTCCCAGATGACCTCTCTTATACAGTTTTCCTTTGCAGATGATGAATTGAGCAGCCATTCTTCGGATTGCCCTCTTGTCTTTAGCGTTTGCCCCAGGTGGATACGCTTCTTTCTCCAAGAAGTTCCAGACATCGTAATACTAGGGGTTCTCATCTTGAACCTCTTCTATGGCGGCAATCGACTCCTAGGCTGGCGCAAATTCCTGGTCAATGATGATCGGACGCATCCGGACTCCAAAAGGGATGTCTATCATGGAAGACAGAGCTACTAGTGAATCAACAAACTTGTTGTTCTCTCTTAACAGATGAGCAAAGTTTAGTTTCTCAAACTGGGGAATTAACAAGTCCAAGGTCTGGTGATACATTATCATCTTTTCGTCTTTGACTTTCCAATCTCCTTTCGCTTGAGAAACAACAAGGTTCGAGTCCCCGATGACGTCCAACCGTTTTGCCCCTAGTTCCAGGGCTGCTTCTAAACCAGCAATGCATGCTTCATATTCTGCTTCGTTGTTCGAGACTTTGAATCAGAGTTTAAATACTGAAGGGATACGGGATTTGTCGGGTGCTATTAGCAACACCCCTGTTCCATACACATACTGGTTTGACGCTCTATCAAAGTACATCATCTAGATTTCGTCTTCGATATGCAAAATGGCCTCATCTGGGAATAAGTACTCAACTGCTTCACCTCCCACTGGATGATCGGCTAAGAATTCTGCTACCGCTCTTCCCTTGACTGACTTGCGCGTCACATATTTCAGATCGAATTCAGAAAGCAATAGCAACCAACGAGCTAGCCTACTTGTAAGTGCCAGTTTCTCGAAGAGATATTTGATGGGATCTAATCTTGAAACCAACATTACAGAGTGAGCTAACAGGTAGTGCTGCAGCTTTCCGGTAGCCCATACCAAGGCTAAGCAAGCCTTTTCCAACGGTGTGTAGCGGGTTTCATACTCCAGCATCTTCTTGCTCAGATAGTAGATAGCCCTCTCCACCTTGTCCTCAGACTCTTGTGTGAGCAGGCAGCCCATTGTAGTCTCAGTCACTAAAAGATACAAAATCAACGGTTTCCCCGGCTCGGACAGTGACAACACGGGTGGGTTCTGTAAGTATTCCTTGATCTATTCAAAAGTAGCTTGGTATCAGCGGTCCCATTGGAACTTCTTTCCTTTCTTCAGGAGATCAAAAAGGGGTTCACAAGTCAAGGTTAATTTTGAGATAAACCGTCTTATGAATTGCACTTTACCCAGAAAGCCTCGCACCTCCTTTTCAGTCCTTGGTGGTGGCATTTCTAAGATGGCCTTGATTTTAGAAGGGTCGACTTCGATACCTCTCTGTGTAATCAGAAACCCCAGCATTTTCCCTACTGTAACACTGAACGTACACTTCTGAGGATTCAACCGCAACCGAAATTCTCTGATCCTTTCGAAGAAATTTTGCAAGGCACTGTAGTGGCCCTCTCTTTCTTTGGACTTGACAATCATGTCGTCCACATACACCTCAACCTCTTTGTGGATCATGTCGTACAATATTGTTGTCGCGGCCCGTTGATATGTAGCTCCAACGTTCTTCAACCCAAATGGCATCACCCTGTAATAGTAAGTCCCCCATGGGGTGGTGAAAGCAGTCTTCTCCCGGTGTTCAGGTGTCATCACTATCTGATTATAGCTCGATAATCCATCCATGAACGAAAGCAAAGCATACCCCGCTGTGAAGTCCACTAACTCATCAATATGCGGCAAGGAAATGTCGTCCTTCGGACTGGCTCTGTTCAAATCCCTAAAATCTACGCATACCCGGATCCTGCCATCCTACTTCAGCACCGGAACAATGTTGGCCAACCAAGTTGGGTATTCGGATACCAGTAGGAACCCTGCGTCAATTTGTTTGGTGACGTCTTATTTGATCTTGAGGGCCCAGTCCGGGCGGATCCTTCTAAGTTTCTGTTTAACGGGTCGAGCCTCTGGGTCAAGAGGGATCTGGTGTTGTACAATCTCAGGATTGATTCCAGGCATGTCTTCGTAGGACCACGCGAAAACATCTTTAAAATCTTTTAATAAAGCGACTAAGCGCTCGCGTTCCTCCGAAGACAACGTGGACCCGATCTGGACCAGTCGCGGGTCCTCCTCAGTACCAACATTAACAGTAGTGATTTCATCAACTAAAGGTTTAACAAATCTTTCCTGCTCTTGATCAATTAAGCGTTGCAAAACCGAAGGAATTTCTTCCCCGTCGTTTTCATCAAAATTTTGAAAGTCCTGATTAATACAATAAATCAAGGGCACAAAAAAGTACTCAGAAACCACATCCATTCCATTCTCATTAAGCATTTCCAAATCGTCCGATTCTTCTGTTACAACAGACTCAAAAGGGAAAGAAAAGGATGACCTAGACAGGACTGTGGCATCCAGGTTATCATCCCCAGGAATACCGGACTCAGACTTAGACGAGCTGGAACCTGATTCCGACTCCACAGACTTGGTGGAATCAAATTTTGGCTCACTACCTGACCCGGTGCTGCTTGACAAAAATCCCTCCTCGTACTGCCAGGTGAGAGAGGGTGCGATGGATGCATCCAAAATACTTGCAGGTAGGCTCACAGCCGTTTCATTCCTAATCATGGACACCGAGAAGTTATCCCCCAAGCACTTCTGTACGATCAGAGGATTTGAAAGTAGAGAAACCAGTGCTACCCCCATTTCAATTTCAGCGCTCTCGGAATCCACATTTTTACATTGCTCAACCTCAGCTGATGGGTCTGTCTACTCCTCGGCAACATCATCCCCAGATAACTGCAGGTCGAAGAAGATCTCAAAACCTGGCACGCGCTTCCTGTCGGCATTCAGCCATGGCTCTGGGAAGCCACAGAACGGAAAATCCTCCCCTTTCCGGACGAAGCGTCCGTTTAGGGTACCTTGAATGGGTCAGTGCATTAACTTATATGGCTTCCCTGCGTTCTTCGCTCTGGCTCTCCCAACCATCTCCTCACCTTTCCTCACCCAATCCTCTTTGGTGGGCAGATAACCTAAGCCAAAGGTATGTGGGTTGTGCGGCACTTCGGCCGATACTGCAATGCCCTTCCAGCCACTCTTCCCTAATCCCATCCCGGGGATGTGTTGAAGCATGTTCATCAGGTATATTGATTGTGCGCTGACATACACCCCCTCATCAATAGCCAAGATGTTTTGCACGACTCGAGCCTCAGCCAGAGTAAACCCCGATAAGAACACATCCTCCGTGCCGTGCTCAATTTCCAAGACTGGTGTAGACGCCTCCGACGGCGGATGGATTGATGAATTTCCAAAAACTATAGCTACCCCCCTCCCGTGAGGGTATTTCAATATCTGGTGCAAGGTGGAAGAAACTACCTTTGCCTGGTGCAACCACGGTCACCCTAAAAGTAGGTTAAAGGTTGTGGGAACGTCCAAGACATGGAAATCGATCTCGTGTTGTCCTGGACCAACCTGGGTCTGAATTTTGACAGTCCCCATCACCTCCCTGCTTGTGTTATCATACGCCCGAATCACCTGGGCAGTTGGCACGAAGTCCGTGGGCTTCAACCCGATTGCATATGCCGTCCTCGACGGGCACACATTAATGGCGGATCCCGTGTCGACAAGAACCACCGGTACCCACTTGCCTCTACATTCCACAGAGATGTAGAGAGGTTTGTTGTGATTTGCGCCCTCAGACGGTAGTTTTTTATCAGAAAAGGTCAACGTTGGGGAACCTCCTCCCGGAAAAACCAATCCAACTAGCTGCTCCGGCGTGGTGTCTATCGAGAGTTTGGTCTTGTCCATGGCTAAAAGGACAGCCTGTCTATGTACTCGAGAAGCCATAAGCAGTCCCCCAGATGGAGATGTCGGCTTGTATCTTTTTCAATTGTTTCAACACAGCCTCTTCTTCGAGTAGCTTCTCTTTCTGCTTCTCCAACTCCTTGTCCTTTCCAAACGCCTCTAGTTGATCTAGGTGCAGGGGCTTGAAATACCGCCCGCTCCTGGTCATATGATCGACTTCGCCGATGTACCAGGTATCATTAGGTTGATTGCTTCCCCAGTCCTCATCCGTGTGGGCAAGACATAGATCATCGTCTTCCCACCACATTCCATCAGTAGCCATCAGACATCTATCCGACTTCGTTACCACTGTCTTTGTTCTCATAGTACTTTCTGTCCACGTGCTTGCAGCACCCTCTGTTCTTGTACACACAACACTTTCAATCCCCACAGGGGCCTTGGCTTTTCTGGCTCTCTTAGAGTCTTCAATTCTTTCTTGTTCTAGTTGCGTCAATGTAGTCTGTTGTTCAACATTTCTTGTATTCAAAATACCAGATCCCGACCGAAATTGTTGGCACCGACACTCTCCGACGATGCATTCTGACTCCCGGCCCTTCCGGCCACAATTGATGTCCTTGCCCCTGACGGACCCTTTTCCAGCTGAGATTCTTCAACAATATTTGGTTGGTCGTTAAGCCACCCTGTAACCTCTGACGATTCCTCAAAATCGAACCAGTTGAGTGTCATGTCCCCCGGATTTTGTTCGCCGAAAATCTGAAGGTCAGTAATGTCCCCTTCCAGAACTGTTAAATCATCTATCCTCGAATCAAGTCCATCCCCTCGTAGTACACAAATTTTTACCCCCACCAACAATTCCACATTTGGCCTAACCTGACCCGCTGATGCAATGTAGCCACTCGGATTGTACACCTCCTCAGCAAAGCTCACAATTTCCTCAGACTCTGACTCAACAATCCTATTCTCCTCCGAAGTCATCCATGTTTTGTCTTCGATAGTCACCACCACTGGTTCAGGTTGGGTTCGGGAGACGTCCAACAAGCACAAGTCAGTGTTGTCGGGAATGAACATCTCCGGCTTAGGTAGGAGAGAATGAGTGATATAGATGCTAGGATCGTAAGACACGACCCCAGTCTGGATAAAGTTGATGCGTTTAGGAGGTGCAGCTTGGTTGTGTGGTGGGAGAGGGTTGGTTGTTACGTTGGGTTTTTCTGGAGGCACAATCACCCTGTTGTCAACGAGATCCTGAATCTCGTGACACAATCTAAAACATTGGTCGGTGTCGTGACCATGTTGTTGGTGATATGCACAGTATTTGGCTGGGTTATGGGAGGGAGGAAGTGGATTTGGCAATGGCCTCGGCTTTAGGGGCTTCAAGTGCCCTTTCTTGATTAATACCCCCAGAGCTTTGGACAGGGGCATATATAATGGAGTGAAGGTTCTTTGGCCTCGAGGTTGGTATTTGGTTGTTTATGTGTTACTTCCGGACACATCGGAGAATGGTGTAGCGGCCAGGGTTCTTGGAGGGGTGGTGGTGACCATGTTTACTTCCAAAGATCTAGCAGTTGCAGCACTGCTTGTGCCTGCATTGTTGTTTCGGTTGAAGGTTCTCCTGGGTTGCTCTTTGTCATTGTCAATCAAGCCCTGCTTCAAGGCATCCTCGATTTGTACTCCCATCTCATGCAAATCTGAAAGGGTAGGGAAGGGGAGCACGATCATTTTTTGCATCAGTTTGGGTTGGAGGTTGTGCACAACCATCCGTATTTCATCCTTATCCGACGGCCTTATGGTCATCATTAAGGCCTTGGCCCTCCAACGGGTTACGAATTCAGAGAAACTCTCATTTGGCTCCTGCCTTCTCGTCTCGAGATCACGGGTTGTAATCTCTATTTGCGTGTTATTGGAGTACTGTGTAATGAAAGCCTCGGCCATCTCATCCCAGTTCCGCTTGATATCATCCTCCAATTTTGCGTACCAGATGGCCGCCACACCCGACAGGTCTGGCCGAACAATGAAAGCTTCTGTAGGTTGATGAGGCCCATCGGCCTTAGTATGTCCAAAAAGAAATGTAGATGCACCATGGGATCCCCGGACCCGTCAAAGCGGTCGATTTGTGGCATCTTGAACCGATCTGGCAGCGTCACATCCGCGTCGGTATACTCGTCCTCAATGTCTGGGATGGACTTTACCCCCTGGGATTTCTTGAACAACTTTTCAAGCTTGCTCAACTTCAACGCTGTAGGGTCCACCTCAAACTCAAAGGGAGAGTCCGGTTGATTGATAGGCATTGGTGCCTTGGATAGTTGAGGTAGAATCGGGGGCAGAGCCGGCCCTGTTGGGATGTCTGTATCCTCCAGGATATTCTGGACATTTGGTGTCTCTCCGGGTAGCGGAACTCTTGGTGGGGGCGGAGCTTGGTGTGAAGCTGATGCTACGGCTTGCTGCTGTAGCCGGGTAATTAGCTCTACCTGTTGGGCCATGACAGCGGCCTGCTGTTTGGCAAATTCTGCTTGTCAAACAGCATCCTCCTGCATGGCTTTCATGCTCTCCTAGAGCTGACGCACCATTTCTTCCATTCCTGCCATACTGCCCTGATCTATGTGAACTACCAGTATGTCTATCTCTATGGTAAAAACTGAAGCCTCAGCCTGACTGTCCACTGACGGGGTAGACCACTGTTCTGGCAACCTCTGCTCAGATGCACTGCGTCTTCTCGACCTTCGTCTGATAACTGGGGGTAAGGAATAAAACACTGGTTGTCCGTCGACCAAATCCTCAGATCGATTGAGTCGGCGACCTCTAGTCCAGAGTGCTTAGGGAATATCTGCTTGGTCTAAAGCGATTGTGCTAAACTACCTAGCAAAAAGATAAATAAAGCAATAATAAGGAAATAAACAACCAGACAAACGGACAGCATAACAACGTAAATAAACACACAACACACAGATGGGCATCACAACACACAGTTGATAAGCTGAATAGACTGTTCTCAAACACTGATCACTGTTCCCAAATCACTGCCCCCAAAACTGAATCTGATACCCACAGATAACTGATTCCCAAAGTACTGAACTGTTGTCCGTAGGCCTGATACCCAAACTTGCAAACTAATACATGCATTCCTGTAGAGACACACTCTAAAAGCACATAGCAAACAAGTGAGAGCCCAAAACACCCCTATGTTGGGGTAAGGTTTCCCTGTCCTATTTTGTCAGGAGCTAGGGTTTCACTACGCACGAAGCGGTTTCAAACAACCTATAATCGGGTAAGCAACATGTCCTAGCTTGGAATGGTCACTATAGATTCCGAATATGCACTAGGTCGAATGGTCAAAAAGGGTGCCCCGGTAAAAACCGGGGTTTGTGTTCCCATCGTGGCAGAGCCCGCAACCGGTCAGCCTTATGGCACGCTTCTCAAAGTGAGCCTCCGGCAAACCGTTCAGGAATAACATATGGCAAACACAGTGTCCTAGGCGCTACAATGCAAATGCAATGCAAAGAAACACATAAGTGTAATCAAAACAAGATATCATGAGTTCGAGTCAAGATCTCTAACTGCCCAGCAGAGTCGCCAGAAATTGTAGATGTCCCCGAACATTCTGGGAAGAAATCCCGTTTTTTTCATTTGGGCTTACTACAGTTCAGGACTCAACATCACGGTCTTGTTTCTAATCTCGTAGAGTGCAATGCAAGACCAATGAATCATCAAAGAGTCCAAATCTGGCAAATTGTTTTGAAAAATTGATTTTTAGAAAGAAGTGCCAAACATGGACTGCTTTGCTAGATACAGAGTCGCTACCTAAATATTTTATTTTGGGGGAATTTAGGAAACCCTGACTCGTGCCTAAGGCCACGTGTCCGCCATCACCAAAGTTGTCTCGGCTTGGGAACTTGGGTACGATTGGAGCAGGTCACTTCGTGAGCACCCCCGCTCACCCGATCAAAGATCGGCCTCTACTAACCATGATATCAAGGTTTGAAAACATTATATGCTCTTATTCCAGTTATTAGCCTAGAATTACTATGTGATGCGTGCAGCATACAAGTATAGACTGGATCGCCTGAGTTGGAACAAAACATTTCATATTCGTTTTTTGAAAGTGGTTTCCTACTCGCAAGTAGGCTAAAATGCGGATTTTGCCACCCTCAAGTAGGCTTAGAAAAACATGGTGATTTTCCACTATCTAGTGGGCTTAAAACTCGCAATCAATGAATTGTTCCAATTTAGATAATCCAACATTCACCCACCGGCATTCAGGCAGTTATATCACATAAGCACATAGCCTCATGGTAAGCAAGCTATCATCGCAGTCACTCACACACATGTAAGGATGCTAAAGCATAAACACTTACCGAGTACTCCGAACCAAAGAAAGAAGCTAATTAGAAATCATGCATGAATCATAACTATGCTAAGAATGCCTAATGCAACACATGCAAAAACGCAACTACAATAGGCTCGGTTCTTCTAAGATGGCATATGAGATGCAATAATCGATACATGTATTCAACTTGGAATTGAAATACAATGCAGTTAGTATGATGCGCCGAGCCTGGTGCATGCAAAACAAATGAATGGATGCAAACATACGAGCATAAGGATGCTAATTTAAACGTGCCCTAAGGATGAATGGATGCTAACATTTGACCTTTGGAGTTCATATATTGGCTGGGGCAAGGGCAGATTTATTAATCTGATCGGCTATTCGACGATGGTAAATTACTAAATTGCCTAATTATCCAATCGGCAAGTGTACACGAATGTTTTATCCAAAAAAGCAAAAATCAACACTATGCATCAATAGCAAAATTAAGCACAAGTAATAGCAAAGTACAAAGGAAATTTTCATTAGTAAATTGGGCAGACTATAGCCATTTTACATGTGAAAACTACTAGATAAAAAGCTGTAAGTTTGCAGGGAAATGCCTAGCAAAATAACTTAAAAACTGTAGCCATACATAAAAACTACTAAATGAAAAGCTGTAACAATACATTCAAAATCCTTAAACAAAAATAACTACTGTCACCCGAATCAATCCTCGAAGTCAGACTCCAGCGGCTCAACATCCACTTGCTCGTATGGAATCGGCATAGCCAATGTCACTTTAGCAGCAGCAAGGGCTTTGAGCCAACCGTGTTTGAATCCCCGATTCTCGAATTTGGGGACTTCTTCCACATTATTTGCGAGGGCAGTGCTTTGCCCAGCCTCGTATGCCTTGGAAGCCTCAGAGTCGGCTACTTCCTTTGCCACCTTCAATTCTTTCAAGTCCACCACAAGTTTGGCGATCGCCTCTTGGGCCAACTTGAGCACAGCTTCGCTCCCGTTCGCCCTCTCCTCGGTGGCCAATCTGAGCTGGTTTGCATTTCTTGCCCTTTCCATCTCAACCTCGACCCTTGCACCTTCTATCTTCGCCCTCGTCGCTTCGAACTCGGCCCAGCTCCTTTGGCCCTCAACTTCAGATTGTAAACGACCAATTCGTTCAATAGCGTCGTGCTGGTGATGGCCTATCTCGACTATCCTTCCGACCGTCTGCAAAACAGGAGATTAAAACCAAAATAAATGCATAAAAGGGAATGGCAAGATCAAGATATTTACCAGAAGAGCCGATTGAGCGGCTAACGCTATTGCCAAAAGATTCGGCTCCGAGCGGAAAGCCGCCTTGTTAGACGGCGATGAGACCGACGAAGCCATGCTTAGTGCCACGGGTGGATCTTTCATAGTCGACGCATCAGAGGAGATCGACATGTTTTTTTATCTTTGGTTGAACCACAAAAGGCACAACCGTATCGACTCCTCTAAACGCGGCCGTTTGTCAGCAAGGTTTTCTTCAAAACCGGTCGCGACCTCGGCAGGACGTTTCTTCGCTCTTCGTTCAGCCTCCTGATTCGCCGGCACGACCGGCTCTTACTCGACATTTCGGGTTTGAGACGTCGCCTCCTCAATAACAGGTAGTGGGGGCTCAACATCGACGACGAGTGGCACTTCGAATTGAATGACCTCTGCTTGAATGGCCTCTGCTCTTCGCCGCACGGCCATTCGTTCGGCGTTTTTCTTTTTGGCGAGTTTTGTGAGTGACAACCGGGCCATGTCTTCAGAGTACGTGCCAATCCAATAAAAACGTCGTCGTAAACGTCCCATCGGCCCTAGTTGGACGGAGGGTTGGCTGAATTGAGGTCAGTTTCCTCGAAGGTTACCCTTAAAGCCTCGTCTACCTCGGCCTCAGACTGGCCTGATTCTTCAACGTCCTCAGCGACATCCGCATGCTCCGAGTCGGATCCGTCGAAACCAATTTGGCGCAAGTTTTTGAAGTTGGTTAAAATAAGAGCTGTAAGAAACTCTTCACCCCTCGGAATCAGGATGTTTTCTGTTGTCGTGTACGTCGGCTCGTATCGAAGAAGAATGTGGGCCGCCCTCCCTTGTTTCTGAAGGCTTGGATGGATGAAGTATTTCAGCGCGACTTTGATCTCCATAAGAACGGCGTCGTCAGTCGAAGTAAAGACTTTCTTCAAATCGTTTCCTACACAAACCAAACCATGAGACTGAAAAGATAAAGACTTGTATCTACAATAAAAATAAGTGCAAAGGGCTATATGGCCACCTAGTTCTCTCCTCCGTCTAGGGATAGGATCTAAGCGGTCCTCGCCTTCACCGAATTCCCAGTTACCTCTGACAACGACCATGACATCATCGACTCGCTTACCAAAGCTGGAAAGCATGGTCACTAATTGATGGTCGGTGTCCTTGACCCTGAGGAAATAGCACCCATGCCGGCCAGAAGACTTGGCCAAGGCATAACAATGCCGAATAGCAGGTATGCCGAGGTTAATCCTAAGGCGACAATTTAACTCTATAATCCCCATTACGATTCTAAAAAAGTTGACATTAGGTTGGGAAGGGATTGGACCCCAATGGCAAAAGACAACCCTAAGGAATGGGTGAAGGGAGAAACAGACTTCACCCTCTGCGATTGATAGGAGAAGGAAGACAATTGTGCTTTCATCAGCCCTCTCCATATCGAGGGTGCCGTCTGTCATGACAGACGGACGTCATCAGTGATGGAAAATGGCTTCGAAAGTAAGAAATTCAATCCACAGAGAGGAGATCTTTCAAATGATTTGCCATTCTCTTCAGCCTATAGGAGTATGCTAAACCAAAAACAAACCAGGAAAAAGGATTCAAAGCAGAGAGGGAGAGAACTTACAAGAGACGAAGAGGACAGTGAAGGGTAAAAAGAAGTTGCAGAGGTAAGTTGGAAGGCAGTCCTACAACTTCAAGCACCTAAAAATGTGTATGTATTTGAAAAGACGTCGAAATTTTAAATCACAATAAATAGAAGTGTACGAAGGGGGGGGAGTTGAAATGACAACCAAAAGGCGTGTGCTCTGACATTCGCTTTGAAATGAGGCTAGCCGTCGAATTTCAGCTCTAGCTTTTTGAGTTTGAAACCAAACACATCAGCTAACTGCCGTTAGTGGAGTGCTTGGGGGGTAATTGTGGGGGCCGAGTATTGGGACACGTAAAGGAGCCGGATAGTCAGACCGGGAGAGTCAAAATTTGTATATCGCATTCGCCCCGTCTTATATATGTAAATCTAGAAGTATCTTATTTGCCCAAATAGCCAGTTGAGTAAAGGGCCGAATGAAGAGCGATGCGCAGCAAGAGGAGTCGTGCAAATAGTTATACGACGAATTGAAGAGGGCCCAGTCCCGAAGCCCAAGAAACAAAAAGATATAAGTAGAAGAACATCATTCAGAGAGAGGTATGTGAGAATTAGTACGCTTAACTTAAGACACACGCAATTTAGAGAGCATACATTGACTTATCTGCCGGAGTGCTAATTTCGGCACCCCCGACCGGAGTGTTCATTCTTTTTCAGGTTAATAGCAGAGGATCACGAGCGTCCCCCCGGGATCCAAAGAGTATTTCCAAACCACCTTCCCCACAGGGATGAAGAAGGATATAGCCGTGTCTGTATCAAGGTGCCTTACTTGTCAACAAATGAGGGCTGAGCATTAATGCCCAACAGGCTTATTGCAACCCTTGCTTATAGCTGAGTGGAGTGGAAGCATGTCACGATGGATTTTGTGGTAGGTCTTCCGAGGACTCAATGGGATAACGATGCCATTTGGGTGATAGTTGATTGGTTAACTAAGTCGGCACACTTTGTACCTATGTGCACAAGTGACTCAATAGATTATCTTGTTGACTTACATCTTAGGGACATTATTTGACTTCATGGGGTCCCTGTGACTATTATCTCAGATAGAGATCCATATTTTATGGCTCGGTTGTGGAAGAGCCTACAGAATGCTTTGGGCACTAGACTCACTTTTAGTACCACTTACCATCCTCAAACTAACGGGAAATCAGAGCGCACCATTCAAATCCTCAAGGATATGCTTCGGGGTTGTGTTCATGACTTTAAGGGGTTGTGGGAGAGGCACTTACCCTTAGTGGAGTTTGCCTACAACAGTAGCTTTCAAGTGAGCATTGGCATGACACCTTTTAAGGCCTTGTATTGCTGACCGTGTTGATCTCTTGTGTGTTAGGCTGATGTGGATGATACACCTATGATAGGTGTCGAGTTAGTTAGGGAAACGACAGAGAAGGTTGCACTTATTCGTAAGAGGTTTATCACGACTCAGAGTCACCAAAAGAGCTATGCCGACCGTAGGAAGAGACCACTGTCCTTTGAGGTAGGAGATCACGTCTTTTTGAAAATATCACCAAGACGGGGTTTGGTGAGGTATAGGAAGAGGGGAAGTTGTCTCATAGATTTATTGGGCCTTTTGAGATCCTAAAACGGATTGGGGAGGTAGCTTATCGTTTGGCCTTATCGCCGCAGCTTTCTGAGGTTTATGACGTGTTTCATACCGATATGTTCCAAAAGTATGAGCCAGATCCATCACACGTGTTGGATTGGACCGAGCAAGAGGTTGATAAGAATGCCTCGTATGAGGAGAGACCAGTTAGAATCTTAGACACTTGAAACCAAGTCTTGCGTGGAAATGGTCAAAATGATGAACTAGGGGCACAGTTGAGTCAGGCGTTCTGTCTTCCCCCCGTCATCAACATACTTGCCAGGAAGGCACTCTACCCACCAGAAGAAATAGCTGTGAGCTAACGGTGTTGAGCATGAACCCACACCTTCCTATTCATCCATTAAACACCCCGGGGAGGGATAAAAATGAGAGAATAAAGAATAGAGAGGTGTAAGTTAAGAGGAAAAAGCGAGCCAAAGGGTTTTGAGAGAAAAACCGAGCTTGAATGCCAGAGTGATGTGAGAATCACAAATGAGAAAAGGATGGGAAACAATACCCAGAGAAACTGGCTCCTCGTGATCTGAGGTCCCCCGTCTTCGTTAACGCGTTTGTATGTCGTATCTTTTGTTCTGTTTACCTCACCCTTTGTTTTAGGTCTCTTCCGAGCGTGTCTCGTTGTGTTTAGGTCGTGTACCCTTTTGTTGAGTCCTTTTTCGCTGTAACCAGTTGTAGGCTCGATACTCTGGTTAAGAAAACCCCTTTTCCAAAAATTAGTCATTTATGTTCAGAGTGCTGTGCCATTCTCTACATCTGTGCGAAGCAAAAGAAGGAAGGGAAAAATTAGGGCATCCGAGCATGTTTTAACCCTAGCTGGTTTCACCTCTGAAGGCCGTCTTGATTGGGCTGTTTTGTTTAAAGTTTGCCGTATGTAGAATAAACCAAGTGCTGTGTTACGGGCTGTATGCAGATTAATCCCCAGTAGAGTAAGGGCTGTGCGTCCAGAATCAGGCAGTGGGTTGCTTGGGTTATTTTTGCTGCTGGCTGTTTAGTTATCTGATTATTACAGTGCAAGTGTTCAATTTTCAGACAACCAATCAATTTCATTTACATTGAGGTGTAATATGGGGTGATGCAATGCAAAGTATGAAATGTAAAGATATACGGATATAAACACCTTTTTTAGATAAAAAGCCTGTTTCATTTCATCATCTTTTCAAATACACAAGTTTTGGAGACAAAATTCTGCCTGCGGCAGTACAAAGTATCCTAACTACCAACAAAAAGAAAAGTACAAGAAAGAAGAAAAACAACAAAAATCTGTATCCGTGTCAAGCGGCTCCGAGGGCTATCAGTCTGTCCTGGTCCTCTTCCTGGACGAAGGTCCAGGAGCATTATCAGTGTCGTCATCAGAGCCCGAGCCAGAACCGCCTCCGGTCTCCTCCTCCGATGACTCCGCCTCCGACTCTGCCTCGGACTCGTCATCATCATCAGGGGTCGGCGCCCGAGAACTACTCCCGACATGAGTACGCCCTCCCCTGGTACGGGGACGTGCAGCGTCCTCATGCCCTCCTCGAGCAGGGATAGAGGGCGCAGCCGGAGCACCACCCACCGGAGGAATCTGGAAGGGAGGCTGAAAAGCACAAAAGGCAAATACATCAGAATACAGTATATGCAATGTATCAGTGCAGAATGCAGTGTACAGTGTAAGAATGCCGTGAGCAGTTTATCAGTGCAGAATGCAGTATACAGTGTGTGAATGCTGTGGGCAGTTTATCAGAGCAAAGTACAGTGCAGAATGCTGTGTATGCAGTGTATCAGATGCTGTGAGATCAGCGTGTCAGGTGTTGTGTCGTGCATCAGATAATGTGAAGCAGTGTATGAGTGGCTTGAGACCGTCTTCAGAAGGGATATCGGAATACTGTAGAGGGCCAGGAGGTCAAAGGTCCGCTGCAGCATCCCCATCATGGAGGCATTCAACTCCACGGACTGCCAGGTATACTCGGAGGATGCCTACAAAAGTATAAGATACATCAGTATTCTGCGGAATATCAAATAAACTGAAATGAAATGCAGATACAAGATGCAAAATGAAGTAATACATACCGGAGGCAAGTTTGGGATACCGGCTAACTCATGACCAGCCGGGGGAGGAGCAAAGGGGATCTGGTAGGTCGCCCCATCCTGCCCTCTATATGACAGCACAGTGGGCAAGGCAGGCCAGCTAGTCCCCCGTCCCCCCTGAGCTCCGCTCCTGCCATGCACTCGAGCCCTCCTCGATGTGCCCGCTCCAACCCTAGCTCCTGCTCCAGCTGCCGGTGCCGCTGGCCTCTCCCCCTCAGCTCGGCGACCACCGCTCAAGGGTCTCATAATATAGGTCCGGACGTACTCTGCGTAGTCGCCCTCGCCTCTGTGATGCTCCTCACTCCAACCAACGGTAAAGTCCCTCATCTGCTCAAGAGAGAATCTCTCTGTATGCCTCATATGCGTAGGAGGCGGACCCGGAACTATCTGGTCTGGTAAACCCAGGGTCTGACGCAAGAAGCGCTCGCCCAGGTACCAAGCCCGACAGACCGGGCCCTCCAACAAGATCCGACAATGGGCAGTCTCCTCTGCGCCCACATAATGATCCCTCACCACAGCCGTAACGGAGCCCCGGGCTGCCAGGTGATCTGAAAATGAAATGCAGTTTATTATCTACCGTTATTGAAAACATGTGGTGCAAAGCAAAGCCAAAAAATAAACTCTAAAAGTTGAACATACCTCCGCAGCGGTGATGGTATCAAAGTATCGGCGGAAGAAAGTAAGAGACTCCCGTGGTCTCCGCACACATCTCACGTCGAAGCGATGAGAGAAGGGGACGCCGAGCGGGATCTCCTCGTCGGGTACTGGGGCAAGCCTAGAAAAGTAGGCATACACCCATAACCGCAGAACGGCTATCAGTATGACTGTCAGATAAGGCAGAATACAGAATAAAGCAGAAATCGCAGAACCGTGTGTTGTGTAGTGTATTGTGCAGAGTGTGCAGAGTGTGCAGTGTGCAGTCAGTGTAAAACAGAGTATAAATGTGCAGTGTGTGCAGTGTACAGTCAGTATAGGGTAGTGTACAGTATATGTGCAGTGTACAGAATACAAAAAGCAGAAAGCAGAAACGTAAAAAGGGAAGAGGACGTACCTCCCAGGCTCGCCAGTAGCCACCAAGGAGCTGTCCGCTGAGGCGGAAAGAAGAGCTCATATAACCGTATAAAGTGGCCAGAGCGGTGCCACCCCAGTTGTAATGGCGGATCTGCCTGACGTCCACCAGCGCGCTCAGCAGGCATAAGGGCACGGTGTTCGCCCGATCGGCGAAGAGAGTCATCCCGAAGAGGAACATGATGAAGCCCCACGCATACTGGTCCACCTCCTTTGGGGACATCTGCGCCTCCTCTGCCAAGGCCGGCTGGACCCGAAAGTGGCTCTCAAACCACGAATACCTGACGAACCCCGCACGAGCGAGGGGAGGCTGCGTACCAAGCAGGTATAGCTGGGCAGCGTCCTACTCATCCATATCCGTGTCGAAGGGGATCAGATCGCCCCCCACCCCAATGCTATTCAGCATCGAGAAGTCGTAACGGGTCATCGTCATATCCCCTGCGACGGAGAAGTGAAAGGAGTCGGTGGTATCCAACCACCTCTCCGCAAGAGCAACAAGCAAGGGCCGGCAGGTAGTCAGTCGAGAGAGCCCCCTGCAGAAAATGCCAAAGCCGGCCTCGTCGACGATGTCACAAACCGCATCTGGCAGCTCGAGGTGCCACTCCCGAGCGACGATGTTCCCATACCCGCGAATGGTATGGGAATCCCCCTGTAATCAAAACAAAACAACAACAAATGCAAGGCAATATTCAAAATGCAGTTCTAAGAAGCATATAGATACAGCACGCGTGCATGTTTTCAGATTCAAACAAATACCGGGTGCCAGTGTGCTTACAGTGAACTACAACATGTGATGTGTCAGCGTGTTTAGGTGGTTCAGAGCAGATGTAGCACGCGTGCAAGTTTTAACAGATTCAAACAAATACCGGGTGCCGGTGTGCTTACAGTGAACTACAGCGTGTGATGTGTCAGCGTGTTTGGGTGGTTCAGAGTAGATGTAGCACGCGTGCAAGTTTTAACAGATTCAAACAAATACAGGGTGCCGGTGTGCTTACAGTGAACTACAACATGTGATGTGTCAGCGTGTTCGGGTGGTTCAGAGCAGATGTAGCATGCGTGCGTGTTTTCAGACTCAAGCAGATACTGGGTACCAGTGTTGTATGCAGTGAAATACAGTGTGCGCCGTGTGTTTGGGTGATTCAAAGCCAGTGCAGTGTGTGTGCATGCGTCAGTCCTAAACAGATATCAGTTGCACGTATGTTTACAATCAACTACAGTATACAGGGTATCTGAGCTAAAGTAGTTAAAGAGCATAACCAGCTACGGCAGTTTTGTATCCTACATTGCAGAAAGCAAAGCAGAGAAGGAAAGTTACCTCGGAAGCGCCGAAGGACAGATGGGAAGTAGGCTCACGCAGTAGTAGCTCGCGTGGCACGTGCCTCTCGAAGCTCCGAAACTGGCATAGTCCGTCGGGGAGCATCTCATGAACTGCAGGCCTGTAGGTGTCCGGATCGAACGGGCAGATACGGAGTGGCAAGGGCTCAGCCTCGGAATCCATCTTGAGCTTTGGAGGAGCCCCACCCTGTGGAAGATCGTCCGCCATCTCGAAGAGAGTGTGAAAATGGCCGGAAAGGGAAAAATCGGGCGATAAGGTGAAAAGTCAACAAAAAGTCAAACCCCGAGAGGGTTGGAAAAGGCCAGAAAAGCCGGAATGCGGAAAAGGCACGAGTATAGAGAAAAACATGAGGGAAACAAGCCCCGAGTGGCGAAAATCAAGAAAGAGATACCGAAACGAAGTTTCGTTCGGTTGAAAATGTCTGAAACGCGAAAGGGATCGCGAATCGAACGACGAAATGGGAGCTAGAACGCAAGAAAAAGAGAGAATCAAGGGAGGAAAACACTCTAGAGAGAGAGAGGCGTTTTTCGACCAAGGAGAAGTAAGAAAATAGGGTTAGAAACCCTATTTTAAAAGACCCGTGCCGAAATGACAGAACTGCCCCGATACAGCAATTCTTTGCCGATCGGCCACACTTTTTGCCGGTCGGAAAAATATTGTGCCGATTGAATTGAATGATGGCCGGTGGACGGCCGGTGATGTATTCGAATGGCCGATGGGCATACAGTGACCTCCTACAGTGATTTTGGAGCCTCCTACACCCTTGTTTGAGTTTTGTGTGGGGTCCAGGGCCTTTAGTGCTCAAAACAGTGCAAAACAGTGCGCTTCCGACGCTCAACCGGCCTCTGTTTTGACATCGGGTCGTGTCTTCTGTGCGTGGCACTAGAATTCGTGCAAGGTGTATCCGTTCCGTATCCTTTTGGCTTTTACGAAACTCAAAAGTTGCCCCCTATGCATCACATATCAATCGCACTTTCTTGTACATTTCAAAATCAATCGCACTGTTTTGTGCAGTTTATCATCGCGCTGTTTTGCGCATCTTATTACATTTTGCATAATTGTTCAATTTCATTACTTACGTAGACCGCATGTTTTGCTTACGTAGACCGCATAATTGTTCAATTTCCTTACTTGCGTAGACCGCATAATTGTTCAATTTCATTACTTGCATAGACCGCATGTTTTGCTTGCGTAGACCGCACAATTGTTCAATTTCATTACTTGCGTAGACCGCATAATTGTTCAATTTCATTACCTGCGTAGACCGTATGTTTTTCTTGCGTAGACCGCATAATTGTTCAATTTCATTACCCGCGTAGACCACATGTTTTGCTTGCGTAGACCGCATAATTGTTCAATTTCGTTACCTGCGTAGACCGCATGTCTTGCTTGCATAGACCGCATATTTGTAATCAATTCCATGACTTGCGTAGACCGCATGCTTACGTTCAATATCATTACTTGCATGGACCGCATGCTTACGATCGATTTTGTTGCCTGCGTAGACCGCGTGCTCCACTTACATATCTGTGCTTTCACAGCATTGTTATGCTTCCCACTTGCTTTACGTTGTCACGCATTTTCAAGTACATTAATACGCATATTGTTGTTAATAACATCGTACCTGTTGAGTTGTTTTCTTTGCAGGCACGATATTGTATGTACGGTTCATTTGAGGCTGGTGCAACCAGACGAGCCGCACAGGTATATCCACGGTCTAGGAGACCTTAAATCCTCGGAAGGTGCAAGACCTTTAGTGCATTGATGTGCACAGTCCATTTACATTGTCATGTATCTAAAAAGCCGCGCATTGTCGCGCACTTCGAAAGCATGCATCATCATGCATTTGCATTTCAAAAACAAAAACAAAACAAAAAAATATAGTTGCATTGCCATGCATCATTATAATGTAGTGTATATTGCATTGTAGCTTTTATGGCTTGCGCCTTTCCATGTTGAGCTTGGTTCGGTATGTGCCCATACTTTTCGTGTCAAAGCATAGTTCAGTGGACCATTCTATGTTAGACGCGGCTTGTACACGTACATGCCTTTCCTAGGCAAGATTTGGTTTGGCCCACGTGCCATATCCACTGCATTGTTATTTGCATACATTCACTGCATCACCTTCCATCTATGGCTTGCACTTTTCCCTGTTGAGCTTGGTTTGGTATGTGCCCATACTTCTCGTGTCGAAGCATAGTTCAATAGACCGTTCTATGTTAGACGCGGCTTGTACGTGTACATGCCTTTCCTAGGCAAGATTTGGTTTGCTTACGTCTTTCTATGTTGAGCTTGGTTTGGTATATGCCCATACTTTTCGTGTCGAAGCATAGTTCAGTGGACCGTTCTATGTTAGACGTGGCTTGTATTCGTACATGCCTTGCCTAGGCAAGATTTGGTTTGGCCCGCGTGCCATATCCATTGCCATTTCCCCAGCATTTCCATTATACATTGCAATGTAGTGTAATTTTTGCATCCAGCATTAGGATCGTAGTCCTTTTCCCAGCGGGTCGTTTCCCCACTTATGTCAATCCCCCCAATACTTGTTCTTGCGTCCGTCTACATTACCCATAGTTCAGTAGACCGTTCTATGGTAGACGGACTTGTTACCTCCATCAATCTATTTGACATAAGCGTGGTTTCGAACTGCTCACAATTGGATCATGATTCAATTGCTTTGCATATAGTTTGCATTGTTTCAATTCCATTGCATCTTCATTTGCATTGTTTATACATTGTTTTGTATATATTGCATAGCACTTTGCATCCATTTTTGCATTGTCATGCATGTTGCTAATAACATCGCACCTGTTGAGTTGTTTTCTTTACAGGCACGATATTATATGTACGGTTCATTTGAGGTTGGTGCAACCAGACGAGCCGCACAGGTATTGTATCCTCCGAGTGAGAAGTATCGAGAATTGCATAATTCTCTTTCATCCTTTCTGCATTGTAGTGTAGTTTGGTATATGCCAGCTTAAAACTGTTGCATGTGTGCTTCGTTACAGCTTTTCTTTGCATGATCATAAGTTATGCTTGGCTTTGTGCATTGTCTTGCATTTTGCCCCTGCCTTAGGGCGCATACCTTGTTTGTCTTGCATGTTTGTCTAAGTCTTCGGCCTTGTCAAAAATGGGTCATCTCTGGGCTTTGAAATTCACTCCCGTCATTGTTATGACTTTCGAGTATTGTCAAAGAGGGGCAACTGTGGACACCCCATTTTTGACCGTCCTCAAGACTTGTACGTCACCATTTGAACACCCGGTGATCATCCATGTTTGCGTTTGTTTGGAGTTCCCGAAGGTCTCGGCTACGCGCCTTGCCTCAGGATCTCCGAACTCGACTATTTAGTGATTGGTTTTGCACCAAACACTTGTGTTTTGCCTTGGAGGGGCAGCGAATGCCTTGTGAGGCATCCCCACACATCACCAGCCATGGCCAGAGGCCACCGGCTAGTGTTTTGTTGCCATCGGCAATATATATTGCCGGTCGGCACTGTTTGTCACCGGTCGGCACTCCTTTTCTACAAAATGGCAATTTTGAGCAGCCGATTACTGTTCATCTGCTTTTGCAAATATTTTAAGACAGCTGCATGTCATTTTGTTCCCCTCCATACACGTGTATGGAGGGATGGACCCCTTGTTAGCTTACCTTGTAAGCTTTACAAGATTGGCTCCTCTATAAGAGGAGCCCTCCCCTCTTGGCTCTAGGTTAGAAATTTTGGAGAGAAAATTGGTGTGAGAGCTCTGGTTTTGGGTTTAGGGTTTGATATATATTCTATCTCTGTACCTCTCTCTCATTTAGCCTTTGTGTGTGTTTAAGTGTGTTTGTGTCTTACTATTGCACACAAACACATAGTGTTACACCTTTGCTTGATTTCCTGAAGGACCAGAGGTTGTTCTTGAGGTTCTTGAGCTGTTTTGAGCTCAAAGAAGCTGTTGGAGCTTCATCTTTGAAGAAAGTCAACAAGGGTAAGAAACTAGTCCCATTTTACCCCATTTTTGCATTGTATTTTTACCTATCTTGAAATTGTTTTTTGGCTTTGCATATAATACAAAGAATTTCTATTTTTAGGCCCTCTAAATAGTTTATTTAGGGTTTTTTGTTGTTTGAGGTTGTTTGACCCCTCCTAAGCCTTGTAAGGCTCCATTTTGTGCTATTTTGAGTGAGCTCCGAGACCTTGGTGTTTGGGCCTCCTCACCACTGAAATCTTGAGGGATTTCAGAGGTGAGGATGGTGCCTTGAGGTCCCAAGAAGGAGAGGGTCACCCCCTCTCCTTGTTGTCCTAGAAATGGACCATTTTTGGCCTCTTGAGGGAGCACCTAGCTAAGCTTCATGTTGGCCATGCCTTGGCTGCTTTTTGTGCTTATTATGTCATAATATGCCTCTGTTTTTTGTTGGTTTTGGTACACCATGCATGCTTAGCATACCTACCTTGTAATGCCACTTTGTTGCCTTAACATGCCTTAGGTTGTAAACCCTTGTTCAAGCATGTTTTAGGCTTAGCTTTGTGAAGCTTTTGTGCATATTTTGCCATGTTTAAGGTCTGTCCTAGGTTGTTTGGGTCGGCTTTGGCATGCTTAGTATAGCCCCTTTGCATTCCGGCTTGTTGGCCTTAAGTGTGTGAATGTATAGCATGACATTCTTGCATTGATTTAATGGTTTGGCATCATTTATAGCATCATTTCAGTCCACTTAGCATGCTTATATGCTTGCATTTCATGGCCCTTTTGATGCTTCAAGAGTTGATGTTTCATGCTCCATGTTTATGCCATTGTGTATGCCTCTAGCATTAGGTCATTTAGATGCCATCTAAGTGGTTCTTGAGCCTTACTTTTGCATGATTCGGGACTATTTTGATTCAATTTGGTCATTTGCTTCATGAGTCATATGGCCATGTTCTAGGTACTTGGGTTTGGTTGCATGTATAGCTTGCATTGGTAGGTTAATTTGGCATCATTTCCTACATGTTTTCAAGGCTTATAATACATGTCATATGTCCATGATTACCCCCTTTTAAGTGTGCTTAAAAGTAGTCCTTTGAGGCTTAAGCGTTTAGGCCTTACCATGTGCATGTGTGTATGTGTGTTTGGTTCCATTTTCTTAAGCTTTTGGCCACTGTTTTGGGCCTATTTAGAGCTGCCCAAATCATGTTTAAGCCCATACTTTGCTAGCTTGCATGCTTACCTTGCATGTTGTTTGCATGCTTGCATGCACATCTTGCATTTCCATGTTGCATCCTTAGCTTGCATGCCTAGGTCGCATTGCATCTAGCATGCATGTCTTGTTCCTTCATCTAGTGATAGGAATTGGACTTTGGTTTGTTGGTTTGCATTGCATTTGACATCAAAATGTGCACACTTGGTCCCTTGGGCCATCACGCATGGAAATGCGCAATTGATCGTCCGGGAACCAAGGAGCATGCCCCTTTGAGTCACTAACAGGATAAGGGACATGATTGGTGCATATGTGGCTTGAATTGTATTGCCATGCTCTGCCTTGCCCTCTGTTGCTGTCAATTGCAAATTCTGCAGAAACTTTCTGCCGACCGGCAGTGCTCTGTGCCGACCGGCAATCTTTCCATGGCCGATGGATGCATTCACAGCCGGTGATTTCATGCCACTGCCGGTGGCCAATCTATTCAGCCGATGGTGTCTCCCAATGTCCAGGGAAGCAATCCTGAGACTTTGGCAGTCTTCAGAGGAGCATAGCAGGGAAAACAGAGGCAACCTATGCATGGCAGTGCACTTCCGAGCAAGACCCGAGCATGCGCGCATCGAACTCTCTTCCCGAGGCGGTTTACTGTTTTTCCTAGCTTAGTTAGTTTGTAAACTAATTAGGCAATTTGTAATAATTAATTAGCTAGGTTAGTTAATTCGTTATTCAAATTGTATTATTTATTGGTCCCTCTAAGCAAGGGCGAACCTGTAATAAGTGTGGGTGCGTGTGTGTGCATGTCTTCCAATCCCCACTTCTTTCTTCCCTTTTACTTACCTGCTTATGATGGTTAGTAATAGGACATGTTTAAATTAGCATACATTATGCTATGCATGCGTGCATCCATCCATTGGTCTTGCATGCACCGGGCTCGGTACATCATGCTAACTACATTTGTACTTCAATGCCAAACTGAATACGTGCATCAATTGATTGCATTTCACATGCCATGTTTAGGTTAGCCGAGCCTACTCTAGTGACATCCTGCATGTGTTGCATTAGACATTTAAACATGGACTTGGATCATGCATTGTTTACTAACGAGTTTGTTGTTTTGACATGGAGTACGATGTAAGTATTTTCATGTTTTAGCATCCTCGCATGTGTGAATGCTATCATGACAACATGTTTACCATGTGGCTAGATGCTTATGTGATAAACTGTTTGAATGCCTGTGGCTGAAGGTTGGGTTGCCCGAGTTGGAATAACTCATTGAAATCCATGTTTTTTTAGCCTACTTGCGAGTAGCAAATTCCAAAACGTTTTCCAAGACAAACGGATATGCAATGCTTATTTCCAAATTAGGCAACCTTGTCTATACTTGTTTGCTATGCGCATAACATAGTAATTCTAGGCTAATAAATGGAATAAGAACACATAATGTTTTCAAAAACGGATATCATGGTTAGTAGAGGCCGATCTTCGGATCGGGCGAGAGGGGGTGCTCATAGCTGACCTTCCCCAATCGTACCCTAGCTCCCGAGCTGAGGCAACTCTGGTGATGACGGACATGTGGCTTTCGGCACCGAGTCAGGGTTTCCTAAATTCCAACATAAAAAATATTTAGGTGGCGACTCTGTATCTGGCAAAGCAGTCCATGTTTGGCACTTCTTTTCAAAAGATCTGTTTTCTCAAAACGATTTGCCAGATTTGGACTCTTTGGTTCAGATTTAGAACCGTGACACAAATCGAGTCCGAACTGTAGCTGCGAGCCCCCCCCACGCGGGCGCGTCTACAGTTTCTGGCGACTCTGCTGGGGAATTTAGAGAGCTTGACTCGAACTCGTGATATCTTGTTTTGATTACACTTATGAGTTTCTTTGCATTGCATGTGCATTGGTGCGCCTAGAAACACAGTGTTTGCCATCTGCCATTCCTGAACGGTTTGCCGGAGGCTTGTCTTGTCAAGGCATGACCATAAGGCTGACCGGTTATGGGCTCTAACAGTATGGGAACACAAACCCCGGTTTTACCGGGGCACCCTTTTCGACCATTCGGCCTAGTGCATATTCGGATCCATAGTGACCATTCTAAGTTAGGACAGGCTGCTTACCCGATGTTAGGTTGTTTGAAACTGCTACGTGCATAGTGGAACCCTAGCTCCTGACAAAATAGGACAGGGAAACCCTACCCCAACATAGGGGCGTTTTGGCTCTCGTTACTTGCTATGTGCTTTTAGAGTATTTCTCTACAGGAAAGTACATATCAGTTTGCAAGTTTGAGTATCAGACCTGAGGGCACCAGTATCAGTGTTGTTGATAAATCAATTATCTGCGGGTATCAAGTTCAGTTTTGGGGACAGTGATTTCTGGGGAACAGTGATCAGTAGTAGAGTGCAGTTGTTCAGCTAGGCCCGTGTTTGATCTGTTTGGGCTGAAATGTTGTTTGTTGTCTCTTTCAGTTCGAACAGCTGGTACAAAATAGCTAGTGCTCCCCCTTGCTGAGGCAGGACTTATGATGACGCAGAATTCGGAAGAGATCGTGATTATGACGGCTGCATTAGAGCAAGGGATCACTCTGCAAGGTGAGACCAATACTGATATGCCACATCCACCCAGGTCGCCTGTTGCGCATCCGGTTTGGGCCCGCCAGCTATACCAGGCTCGCGAGCCTACTACATTTGAACTAATGGGGATGATAGGTGATCTCCAGAGGTCTGTGGCGGATCTCGCCTACGGAATGTCAGCTTCACCGCCAGCCGCACCATATGTCGGGAGTTTTGTACCCCAGGAGCCCCCGCTGTTGGGGCGAATTGTGATCGAACTTAGCCAACCGGAGATGGCCTCCAGCTATGGCAATGACATGCCGACATCAACCCAAACCCTCGATCAGGCTGAGGCCAGAGGAAAAGACAAAATGAAGGCAAAGGCCGATCCCATTGAACAACTGCTGTGGGCAGTCGAGGCTTTGAAAGCCGCGGGGATGAACAAGCAACAGATATCCGCAGTTGTGGCAAAAACTGTGGGGGATGCTTTCCCCACTCCACCTGAGGGTAGTTCAAGCCAGTCAAAAAATCAGGATACGCCCCGTCATGCCGAAACAGTTCCTCCTGTTCTCGCCCCCGCACCTGGGAAAGATCAGAAAGCTAAGGTGGCGCCTGCCGACCCTTTCGCTTGTGCGGCTAGTAAGAGCGCTCAGACTCCAAAGTACCTGCCCCGGGGGCGCAGGACCTTTCATGCTCTCTACATGCCTCTGTCTAAGGCACTTTAGATCCTTGCTGAGAGGGGACACCTTAAACCCTTGGAGCCTCGGCCTCTCCTGAAGAATCTCCCTGCTACACATGATGCTGCTCAGTACTGCGCGTACCACCAGCAGACAGGTCATGCTACCGACAATTGTTTCCACCTCCGTCATGAGGTACAAGATTTGGTTGATAACGAGGTTATCCTCCCGCCCACCTCAGCCAAGTCCGTTACCACCCAGTTATTGGATTTTGAGGACACAGATACTGCAAGTATGTGATCAGAAAGTGAACCACCTGCGGGTGGCATTTGGTGTATTTTGGATGTGGCATCTGGCACGCATTTTTTGAGCATCTGTGAACGCTAGCTTTGTAAATTCTAGCTCGGGAATCGAGTCAGCCTTTTTGTTTTGAGTCTGTCTCTTTGTCTTGAGTCAGTCTTTTTGCTTAAGGGTCTGTCTTGTTGTAGCGAGTCAGTCCCCTTTGTTTAGAATACCAGGTGATTCTAGGGTTGTTGCCTCGAACGCCGTTTTGTCATGTAATGACCCGTTTTTGTTTTTGAGTCTGTTTCTACCAAGGGGCCAGTTATACCAACAAATCTGAATGAAACAGCTGTGGTTATCTCATTTTCATGCTTGCTTTCAGTGTGAATTAGTTGTGCCAGAGGATTCGAATGGGCTAACAGTACATCTCGCCTGCTCTCCTGCGCGCCAAATTCATTGCATTAACCTAAGTTTTTCAAAAACCCCTTTTGAACACTGCGGTGATAAAAATGAAGAGGAAGGAATTCCTCGGGTTTTGCAAAACTTTGATCAAATTGAGAGAAAGAGAGGCATGCTAAGCCTTTTAATGAATGAAACCACGCTTGTCAGCATGAATACTGAGAAGGACCCTGGCTGGATCCAGATTGGTTCCACACTATCTTCGGCGTGAGTGATTTGTCACTTTCTTAAAAACTTTCAAAAACAAATGTTTACACGACCCTGTGAAGGCCTGTGTGGAATCGCTCTCACCCTCAAGATTCGACCTGTTTGTTTCGAACCACGAAGTCATCCGGAACATCCAACGGTCAACTGTCGGAGAAGGCCCGCGTGGCCAGATCAAAAATAACCCTCGAGCAAGAGGCATCAAAGCCGAATCAAAAAGATTAAATCTCATCAGAAGAAGCTCGTGGAGCAACCATGATGGATCCTTCCGCAAATCAGTGCAACAGCCGTTCTCCTAGACACAGAGAGGCTTCAACTTCAAAAACCATTTGGCAAGGACTTGTTACACTTTTACCCTTTGAGGCTCGCTGGGCTGAAAACCCGGAAGGGCGACCCAGGCAAAAGTTAGAGCAAGAGAAAAATACAAAAAGAAAGCAAAAAAAAAACAAAAGAAAAGAAAAGAGGAAAAAAATATGAAAAAGAAAAAGAAAAAGAAATCAAAAAAAGAAAATAAAAAGAAGCTCGCAAGGTCGAAAACCCACATCAGGCACCTTGGCAAAAATTAGTGCCTGAAAAGTGAAGGTTAAAATACCCGAGTGTACCTTAACCGGAACTACGTAAGGCTTGATTCCCATGTTTGGGATACGTAGGCAACTGCATCATGAAGTCCAGCCCCCAACGCTTTCATAGCGTCTCAGTCTATGCAATGGTTTCGATTTCATCCCAAAGTCCAGTCGCCGACGCCCCCAAGGTGACTGTGTCCATATATTTGTTTTAACCGTCTTCGTCATCTCTGTGTCCAAGAGTTTGACCACCACCAATGAAGACTGTTTGCGGACTGTTGCGGCACCATCCAAACAAGGGGAAACTTTCCGTTGCCACGAGTCGTCGCAAGTCGCGCATTCAAACCAGGGGCAACTTTCCGTTGCCACCCACCCCTTTCAAGCCAGGGGCAATTTTACATTGCCTCCGATCCGAGGTTGCGCATCTCAAAGAGTAAGTTCCATGCTCGTTGAGCATTGACTGTTTGAAAAATAGTTTTTGAAAATTTTTACTGAGGTTGACTATTTTCTCAAAAACTGTTCCATTTTCCAAAACTGGACCATTTTCTTGGACCCAAAAAGGAAAATTTTCAGTGCTCACAGCCTGACTTGCATGGTTTTCAAATCAAAAATCGAACAAGTATGTTAATCCGACTCTCATCTTGATCAAAACTGTTTTAGTAGAAAACCAAAACAAAAAAATGGTCAAAATGATGAACTAAGGGCAAAGTTGAGTTAGGCGTTCTGTCTTCCCGCCGTCATCAACATACTTGCCAGGAGGACACTCTACCCACCAGAAGAAATAGCTGTGACCTAACGGTGTTGAGCATGAACCCACACCTTCCTATTCATCCATTAAACATCCCGGGGAGGGATAAAAATGAGAGAATAAAGAATAGAGAGGTGTAAGTTGAGAGGAAAAAACGAGCCAAAGGGTTTTGAGAGAAAAACCGAGCTTGAATGCCAGAGTGATGTGAGAATCACAAATGAGAAAAGGGTGGGAAACAATACCCAGAGAAACTGGCTCCTCGTGATCTGAGGTCCCCCGTCTTCGTTAACGCGTCTGTATGTCATATCTTTTGTTCTGTTTACCTCACCCATTGTTTTAGGTCTCTTCCGAGCGTTTTTCGTTGTGTTTAGGTCGTGTACCCTTTTGTTTGAGTCCTTTTCCGCTGTAACCAGTTGTAGGCTCGATACTCTGGTTAAGAAAACCCCTTTTCCAAAAATTAGTCATTTATGCTCAGAGTGATGTGCCATTCTCTACATCTGTGCGAAGCAAAAGAAGGAACGGAAAATTTGGGGCATCCGAGCATGTTTTAACCCTAGCCGGTTTCACCTTTGAAGGCCATCTTGATTGGGTTGTTTTGTTTAAAGTTTGCCGTATGCAGAATAAACCAAGTGCTGTGTTACGGGCTGTATGCAGATTAATCCCCAGTAGAGTAAGGGCTGTGCGTCCAGAATCAGGCAGTGGGTTGCTTGGGTTATTTTTGCTGCTGGCTGTTTAGTTATCTGATTATTACAGTGCAAGTGTTCAATTTTCAGACAACCAATCAATTTCATTTACATTGAGGTGTAACATGATGCAATACATGAGATATGTAAATGTAACACTTTTTTTAAAAAAAATAAAAAGTTCTTTCATTTCATAATCTTTTTCAAGTACAAAATTTTGAGGAAAACAAAAATCTGCCCACTGCAGTACAAGGTAATCTAACTACCAGCAAAAACAACAACAAAGAAAAGAAGAAGAAAAGCAGCAATCTGGGTCATCATCAGTAGTCTCGGGCCCGGGGATCTGTCCTCACCCTCTTTCTGGACGAAGGTCCAGGGGCATCATCATCAGCGCCGCCGTCTGAGCCTGAGTCTGAGTCATCTCCAGCCTCCTCAGATGACTCGGCCTCTGCCTCTGCCTCGGACTCATCATCGTCATCATCATCATCATCAGGGGGGGTCGGCGCCAGGAGCATCATCAGCATCATCATCAGAGCCCGAGCCAGAACCGCCTCCGGTCTCCTCCTCCGATGACTCCGCCTCCGACTCTGCCTCGGACTCGTCATCATCATCATCATCAGGGGTCGGCGCCCGAGAACTACTCCCGACATGAGTACGCCCTCCCCTGGTACGGGGACGTGCAGCGTCTCCATGCCCTCCTCGAGCAGGGATAGAGGGCGCAGTCGGAGCACCACCCACCGGAGGAATCTGGAAGGGAGGCTGAAAAGCACAAAAGGCAAATACATCAGAATACAGTATATGCAATGTATCAGTGCAGAATGCAGTGTACAGTGTAAGAATGCCATGAGCAGTTTATCAGTGCAGAATGCAGTATACAGTGTGTGAATGCCGTGGGCAGTTTATCAGAGCAAAGTACAGTGCAGAATGCAGTGTATGCAGTGTATCAGATGCTGTGAGATCAGCGTGTCAGGTGTTGTGTCATGCATCAGATAATGTAAAGCAGTGTATGAGTGGTTTGAAACCGTCATCAGAAGGGCATACCGGAATACTGTAGAGGGCCAGGAGGTCAAAGGTCCGCTGCAGCATCCCCATCATGGAGGCATTCAGCTCCACGGACTGCCGGGTATACTCGGAGGATGCCTGCAAAAGTATAAGATACATCAGTATTCTGCGGAATATCAAATAAACTGAAATGAAATGCAGATACAAGATGAAAAATGAAGTAATACATACCGGAGGCAAGTCTGGGATACCGGCTAACTCATGACCTGCCGGGGGAGGAGCAAAGGGGATCTGGTAGGTCGCCCCATCCTGCCCTCTATATGACAGCACAGTGGGCAAGGCAGGCCAGCCAGTCCCCCATCCCCCCTGAGCTCTGCTCCTGCCATGCACTCGAGCCCTCCTCGATGTGCCCGCTCCAGCCCCAGCTCCCGCTCCAGCTGCCGGCGCCGCTGGCCTCTCCCCCTCAGCTCGGCGACCACCGCTCAAGGGTCTCATAATATAGGTCTGGACGTACTCTGCGTAGTCGCCCTCGCCTCTGTGATGCTCCTCACTCCAGCCGACGGTGAAGTCATTGGCAAGGTTTTCGGCAACACGCCCATTGCTTGTGCATGTTATCTCACTTTTTGCTTGCCCCGGGCTTTAGCAGATCTAGCATTCGTCTGATTGAAGTTGCGCAAGGCTTGAAAGAAGGAAAGAGCTGCATTGCCATGACAGTGGCCGAGACACTGATGGGCTTGGATGTTTTCTATCGCCGAGAGACGACCAGATTTGCGGGGAGTCCACTACTGCTGCAGGTAATGTTTCCCACCCTTTCTCACATATTTATTGCTCACATCACTCGGCCCTCAGGCTCGGTTTTTCTCACAAAACCCTTTCCTTACTTTTCTCTCATCGTACATCTCTCTATTCTTTATTCTCTCATTTTTCATCCCTCCCCAGGTATGGTTGATGGATAAATTGCAGGTTGTGGACTCTTGCCCGGCCTACTCAGCTCACGGCTACTTCTTCCGACAACGACTAGTCGATGCCCTTGATGAGGAATGGTGGTTTGACTGGATGTGCAATTTGTCTGCGGATCGCATTGCTTGGCGCTGTCCTTGGCTCAATCTCCCGGCAATGAGCTATAGCATGTCCCGGCAGACCGGGATCCAGTTGATCGGTCTGACTCACTGTGTGTTCTACTTTCCGTTCCGGTTCCGGCGCCAGTTCGGTCATGATCAGACTTGCCCACCAGAGGGGATGGAGTATCCTGCCACATTCCCAGTTCGAGGCGGATAGCTTGCCCGGTATGCCACAGCATGGAGGACTAGAGAGCTCCTGGCCCCTGATCCTACTTTTAGTTGCACCTTTTCTGATGAGTGCTTGGATTGGCTCAATGAAGAGGCACAGGAAGGACCTACTTTGGTATCAGAGGCTTCAACCAGCTCTGGGAGGGGGCGCAGGAACACCTGACTTAGCAATGCCCCGGATTTATTGCTTTATTAGTACTTTCAAGTTTCCCTTATGATTGTAATAAAAAGCAACTTCAATTTGTATGCAAGAGCAAGAGAACTCTGTATTGAAATCAATGAAATTGAAGGTTGTGGGTACTGAAAATTTTCCGCTTTGGTCCAAAAAATGGTCTAAGTTGTAAAAGGATTAATCTTGAACACAGTCAACTTTTATTAAAACTTTTTCAAAACCATTTTCGATATGGATCAGAACTGGACACGCCTGAAATCTATCACTGAGATGCACAACCCCAGATCCCAGCAACTGGAAAGTTGCCCCTAGTCTGAAGAGTACCGTGGCACTGCACAGCAACGGAAAGTTGCCCCTAGTCTAAAGAGCACTGCACCGGAGATCATAACTGAACTCTTGAATGCTGAATAGACAAAGATGGCCGAGATGATCAAATGGACAAAGTTGATCGGGGAAAAGTTTATGGCTGAACTTCAGGATGAAGTTGCCTACGTATCCCAAAGATGGGAATCAAGCCTTATGTAGTTCAGGCTGAGGTTCACTCAAGTATTTTCACTATCCTTTTACACTCTAACTTTTGCCAAGGCCGCCCTTTGCGGGTTTTCAACCTTGCGAGCTTAGTTTTTATATTTTCCAATTTTTCAATGCTCTAACTTTTGCCTAGGTCGCCCTTTCGGGTTTTCGGCCTAGCGAGCCTCTCAGGGGTAATATTTCTTCAACTTGTCCATGTTGATCAGTTATGAGAAATCCAAGCCATCTAAGTCCATTAGAACCACAGCTCCACCTGACCAGATAGCTTTGATGATGTAGGGACTAGTCCAATTGGGTCTGAACTTGCCCCTGGGGTCGTGGATGGGAGCTTGGTTGTCCTTGAGCACCAAATCTCCTTCTTTTTTATTCTTCTTCGTTGTTCGAGACATTGAACCGAAGTTTGAAGGCCAGAGGGATACAGGAATTGTCGGGTGCTATCAGCAACACTACTATTCCATACCCATACTGGTTGGACGCTCCGTCGAAATACATCGTCTAAAACTCGTCATTGATATGCAAAATGGCCTCATCTGGGAATAAGTACTCAACTGCTTCACCCCCTTCCACTGAATGATCAGCTAAGAATTCTGCTACTGCTCTTCTCTTGACCGACTTGCGTGTCACATATTTTAGATCGAATTCGGAAAGCAACAACAACCAACAAGCTAGCCTACCCGTAAGTGCCGATTTCTCGAAGAGATATTTGATGGGATCTAATCTCGAAACCAACATTACAGAGTGAGCTAACAGGTAGTGTCGCAGCTTCCTGGTAGCCCATACCAAGGCCAAGCAAGCCTTCTCCAATGGTGTGCAGCGAATTTCATACTCTAACATCTTCTTGCTCAGATAATAGATGGCCCTTTCCACTTTGTCCTCTGATTCCTGCGCAAGCATGCAGCCCATTGTGGTCTCAGTTACCGAAAGGTACAATATCAACGGTCTTCCCGGTTCTGGTGGTGACAACGCAGGTGGGTTCTGTAAATATTCCTTGATCTTTTCAAAAGCAGCTTGGCATCGGCCGTCCCATCGGAATTTCTTTCCTTTCTTCAGGAGACCAAAAAGTGGTTCACAAGTCAAGGTTAATTTTGAGATAAACCGTCTTATGAATTGCACTTTACCCAGAAAGCCTCGCACCTCCTCTTCAGTCCTTGGTGGTGGCATTTCTAGAATGGCCTTGATTTTGGAAGGGTCGACTTCGATACCTCTCTGTGTAATGAGGAACCCCTGTATTTTCCCTGCTGTAACACCGAACGTACACTTCTGAGGATTCAGCCGCAACCGGAATTCTCTAATCCTTTGAAAGAACTTTTGCAACGCGGTGTAGTGGCCCTCTCTTTCCTTGGACTTGACAATCATGTCGTCCATGTACACCTCAACCTCTTTGTGGATCATGTCGTGCAATATCATGGTTGCGGCTCGTTGATATGTAGCTCCAGCGTTTTTTAGCCCAAATGGCATCACTCTGTAGCAGTAGGTCCCCCACGGGGTGGTGAAGGCAGTCTTTTCTCGGTCTTCAGGCGCCATCGCTATCTAGTTGTAGCCTAAGAAGCCATCCATGAACGAAAGCAAAGCATGCCCCGCCGTGAAATCTACCAACTCATCAATATACGGCAAGGGAAAGTCGTCCTTCGGACTAGCTCTATTCAAATCTCTGAAATCCACGTATACCCGGATCCTGCCATCCTTCTTCGGCACTGGAACAATGTTGGCCAACCAAGTCGGGTATTCGGATACCAGCAGGAAACCTGCGTCAATCTGCTTGGTGACCTCTTCCTTAATCTTGAGAGCCCAGTCCGGGCGGATCCTTCTGAGTTTTTGTTTAACTGGTCGAGCCTCGAGGTCAAGAGGGGTCCGGTGCTGTACGATCTCAGGATCGATTCCAGGCATGTCTTCGTAGGACCACGCGAAAACATCTTTGAAATCTTTTAATAAAGCGACTAAGTGCTCACGTTCCTCCAAAGACAACGTGGACCCGATTTGGACCAGCCGTGGGTCCTCCTCAGGACTGACATTCACAGTAGTGATTTCATCCATTAAGGGTTTAACAAATCTTTCCTACTCTTGTTTAATTAAGCGTTGCAAAACTGGAGGAATTTCTTCCTCGTCGTTTTCATCAAAATTTTGAAAGTCTGAATTAATGCAATAAATCAAGGGTACATAAAAGTACTCAGAAACCACAGCTACTTGATTCTTATTAAAAACATCCAAATCGTCCGGTCCTTCGGTTACAACAGACTCAAAAGAGAAAGAAAAAGACGACCTGGACAAGACTGTGGCATCTGGGTTATCATCTCCAGGATTACCAGACTCAGACTCAGTCGAGCTGACTTGATTCCGACTCACTAGATTCGGTGGAATCAGATTCCGGCTCACTACCTGACCTGGTGCTGCTGGAGAAAAATCCCTCTTCATACTGCCAAATGAGAGAGGGTGCGATAGATGCATCCAAAATGTTTGCTGGTAGGCCCGCAGCCATTCCATTCCCGATCACGCATACCGAGAAGTTATCCGCCAAGCACTTCTGTTCGATCGGAGGATCTGAAAGTAGACACGCCAGCGCTACCCCCATTTCACTTTCGACGTCCTCAGACTCTATTTTCTTGCTCTGCTCAACCTCAGCTAATGGGTCTGTCTACTCTTCAGCAACGTCATCCCCGGGTAACTGCAGGTTAAAGAAGATCTCAAACCCCGGCACGCGCTTCCTCTCCTCGTTCAGCCACGGCTTTGGGAAGCCACAGAACAGAAAGTCCTCCCCCTCCCGGACGAAGCGTCCGTTTAGGGTACCCTGAATGGGCCGGGGCATTAAGTCAAAAGGCTTCCCCGCCTTCTTCGCTCTGGCTCTCCCAGCCATCTCCTTGCCCTTCCTTATCCAATCCTCTTTGGTGGGCAGATAACCCAAACCAAAGGTATGTGGGTTATGTGGCACCTCGGCCGATGCTGCGATGCCCTTCCGGCCGCTCTTTCCCAATCCCATCCTGGGGATATGTTGAAGCTTGTTCATGAGGTATACCGATTGAGCACTGACATACACCCCCTCATTAGCAGCTAAGATGTTCTGCACGACCCGGGCCTCAGCTAGGGTAAAACCGGATAAGAACACATCCTCCATACCGTGCTCAATTTCCAAAACTGGCGTAGATACTTCTGCGGTGGAATGGATCGATGAATTTCCAAAAACATGGCTACTCCCTTTCCATGGGGGATTTCACCATTTGATGCAAGGTATAAGAAACTGCTTGACTTGATGCAGCACGACCGCCCCAAGAGCATATTGAAAGTGGCGGGAACCTCTAGGATGTGAAAGTCAATTTCCATGCTACCCGGCCCACCCTTGGTCTGAATTTTTGCTGTCCTCATGACTTCTCTGCTTGTGTTGTCGTATGCCCGAATCACTTGGGCTGTTGGCACAAAGTCCGCGTCTTCAAGCCAATTGCATAGGTAGTCCCACTGGACATACATTGATGGCGGACCCTGTGTCGAACAAGCACCACGGGTATCCATTATTTCTGCACTCCATGGAGATGTAGAGTGGCTTGTTATGTTCGCACCCTCAGGTGGCAGTTCTTTGTCAGAGAAGGTCAACATCGGGGTAGGCTCCTCCCGGAAAAACTAAACCCACCAGCTGTTCGGGCGTGGTGTCTATAGAGAGCTTGGCCTTATCCATGGCCGATAAGACAGCTTGTCGATGCACTCGCGATGCCATAAGCAATCCCCAGATGGAGATGTCTGCTGTATCTTCTTTAACAGCTTCATACAGCCTCTTCTTCAACTTGCTTCTCTTTCTATCTCTCAACTTCCTATTCCTTCCCAGATGCCTCTGGCTTGTCTAGGTGCGAGGCTTGAAATACCGCCCTCTTCTCGTCATATGATCGACCCACTGATATACCAGGTATCATCTGGCTGATTGCTCCCCCAATCCTCATCCGTGTGGGCAAGACATAAATCATATCCTCCCACCACATTCCATCAGCAGCCAATAGACACCTATCTGGCTCCAGTTCAATTGCACCCCGCAGTACTCTCCGTCCACATGCTCCGAGCGTTCTCTATCTTCGTGCCACAGCATTCTCAGTCCCTCAGGCCCTTAGCTTTCCTAATTCTCTCGGCATCCTCAAACCTTTCTTGTTCCAGCTGTGTCAGTATAGCTGGCTGTTCAACAATTCCCCGATTCATAATGCCCATCTCGAGCAAAATTCTTAGCACCGACGTTCTCCGCAGTTCATTCTGATTTCCGGCCCCTTCCGGCCACCACTGATTATTATTACCCTGCCGGGCCCTGTTCTAACCTGAGCTTCGTCAACAACGTCTGGCAAGTCATCAAGCCACCAGTAAGCCCCTGCCGATTTCCTCATAATCAAAACAGTTGACTGCAGCGTCTCCTGGATCTGTTGTTGAAAAACTGGAGGTTGCAAGTCCTCTTCCCCAACCGTCAAACCATCTGTCCCCCTGGCTCGAATCATCTCCTCGATGACAGCACAGCTCTGCCCTCGTCTGGCATTCAATATTAGGCTCAAAACTAGCCTGCTGGCAGAAATGTATCCACTTGGATGCTAGGCTTCCGCAGCAAAATCACTCCCCGACTGCACAAACCCTGAATTGAACAATTCTATCCTCCTCTGAAATCTCCTCTATTCTATCTTTTGCCAGGTCACCACCTATTGGCTCGGTGTTGGGTCTCTAGAATGTCCACCACATGCACAAAGAGTCATCATGCAGTCAGGAAGGGCACCTCCGGCTAGTAGTGCAAGTAGTGATATATATCTGGGATCGTAAGACCGGACCCCAGTCGGATTGAAATTGATTCTTTGGGAGGTGGAGCTGGTTGAGCGGTGGGAGAGGTTTGTTGTGACATTAGGTTTTCTGGAGGTACCAATCACCTGTTTTGTCAATGAGGTCTAAATCTCATGGGCGCAATCTGAATTGGTTCAGTGTCAATGACCATGTTGTTGATAGCATAGTATTTTGCCGGTTATGAGAAGAATGGAGTGGATTTGCTAATGGCCTCGGCTCCAGGGGCTTTAAGTGCCCTTTCTTGATTAAATACCTCTAGAGCCTTGGCGACAAGGGCATATACAAGTGGGTGAAGGTTTTGCCTCTGTGGTTGGAATCGAGTGTTTGTTTCTGTGTTACTTCCGGACGCGTCGGAGAAAAGTTGAGCTGCCATGGCGTCTGGATAAGGAGGGCGGGAATGGTGGTGACCACGCTACTTCTGAAGCTCTTCAGCATTGTTGCCAATTGCTGGTGCCTGTGTTTTGTTGCGGCTGAAATCTCTTCAGTTTTGCTCTCTATCTTGGTCAATCAGCCTTGCTTCATTGCACTTCGAATTTGTACCCCCATGTTCATGGTAGATCTTGAAAAAAATGGGAAAGGGAGCACAATCATTTTTGCAAT
>NW_021025908.1:1048914-1097859 GCF_004153795.1 Camellia sinensis
GGCAGTGTCACAGCCACGTCGGTATATCCGTCCTCAATGTCTGGGATGGATTTTACCCCCTGGGATTTCTTGAACAACTTTTCGAGCTTGCTCAACTTCAATGCTGTAGGGTCCACTTCGAACTCGAAGGGAGAGTCCGGTTGATTGATAGGCGTAGGTGCCTTGGACAATTGAGGTAGAATCGGGGGCGGAGTCGGCCCCGTTGGGATGTCTGTATCCTCCTGGATATTCTAGACATTTGGTAGGATATTCTGGACATTCGGTGTTTCCCCAAGTAGTGGGACCCTTGGTGGGGGAGGAGCTTGATGTGAGGCTGATGCCCCAGCTTGCTGCTGTAGCTGGGTAATTAGCTCTGTCTGCTAGGCCATGATCGCAGCCTGCTGTTTGGAGAATTCTGCTTGGCGGGCAGCGTCCTCCTGCATGAGCTTCATACTTTCTTGAAGCTGACGTATCATTTCTTCCATCCCGGCTATGTTCTTCTGATCCTGCTGGTTGACTGGTATATCTATCTCTATGGTAACAATTGAGACCTTGGCTCGACTGTCCACTGACGGGGTAGACCACTGCTCTGGTAACCTCTGCTCGGATACACTGTGTTTTCTCGGCCTTTGTCTGATAACCGGGGGTAGAGAGTGGAACACTGGTTGTCCGTCGACCAGATCCTCAGATCGATTGAGTCGGCGACCTCTTGTCCAGAGTGCTTGGGGAATATCTGCTTGGTCTGGAGCAATTGTGCTAAACTACCCTAGCAAAAAGATAAATAAAGAAATAATAAGGAAATAAACGAGCAGACGAACAGACAGGATAACGGCGTAAATAAACACAACACACAGTCGAGTATAATTAAAACGCAATTGATACACTGTTCTCAAAGATCAATCATTATTCCCAAATCACTATTCCCAAATCACTGCCCCCGAAGCTGAATCTGATACCCGTAGATAACTGATTCCGAAAATACTGAACTGGTGCCCGCAGGCCCTTGATACCCAGAAATACTGAACCGGTACCCGCAGGCCTGATGGCCAAACTTGCAAACTGATACATGCATTCGTATAGAGACGCACTCTAAAAGCACATAACAAACAAGTAAGAGCCAAAACACCCTTATGTTGGGATAAGGTTTCCCTGTCCTATTTTGTCAGGAACTAGGGTTTCACTACGCACACAGCAGTTTCAAACAACCTATAAACGGGTAAGCAACCTGTCCTAGTTTGGAATGGTCACTATGGATTCCGAATATGCACTAGGTCGAATGGTCAAAAAAAAGGGTTCCCCGGTAAAATCGGGGTTTGTGTTCCCGTCATGGCAGAGCCCGCAACCGGTTCGCCTTATGGCATGCTTCTCGAAGCGAGCCTCCGGCAAACCGTTCAGGAATAGCATACGGCAAACACAGTGTCCTAGGCACACCAATGCAAATGCAATGCAAAGAAACACATAAGTGTAATCAAAATAAGATATCATGAGTTTGAGTCAAGTTCTCTAAATCCCCAGTAGAGTCGCCAGGAACTGTAGACGTCCCCAAACGTCCCGGGAGGGAAATCCCCCCCGTTTTGTTCGTATGGGCTCACTACAGTTCAGGACTCAAAGTCACGGTCCTGTATCTAATCTCGCAGAGTACAATGCAAGATCGATGAATCATCAAAGAGTCCAAATCCGGCAAATCATTTTTGAAAATAGATTTTTTTTGAAAGAAGTGCCAAACATGGACTGCTTTGCCAGATACAGAGTCGCCACCTAAATATTTTATTTTGAGAAATTTAGGAAACCCTGACTCATTGCCTAAGGCCACGTGTCCGTCATCACCAAAGTTGCCTCGGCTTGGGAACTTGGGTACGATTGGGGAAGGTCACTTCGTGAGCACCCCCGCTCGCCCGATCAAAGATCGGCCTCTACTAACCATGATATCTAGTTTTGAAAACATTATGCGTTCTTATTTCGGTTATTAGCCTAGATTTACTATGTGATGCACACAGCATACAAGTATAGACCGGATCGCCTAAATTGGAACAAAATATCTCATGTTTGTTTTGAAAATGGTTTGATGGTGCTACCCGCAAGTAGGCTAAGACGTGGATTTGCCACCCTCAGGTGGGCTTAGAAAAACATGATTTTGCCACTATCTAGTGGGCTTTAAAACTCACAATTAATGAATTGTTCCAATCCAAATAACCCAACCTTCACCCACAGGCATTCAGGCAGGTATATCACATAAGCACATAGCCTCATGGTAAGCATGCTATCATGGCAGTCACTCACACACAAGCAAGGATGCTAAAGCATAAAACTTACTGAGTACTCCAAGCCAAAACAAAAGCTATGTTAGAAATCCATGCATGGTCCTAACTATACAGAAATGCCTAATGCAACACATGCAAAATGCAACTAAGATAGGCTCGGCTATTCTAAAGATGGCATATGAAATGTACAACTAGCAAGTATTCAATTTGGAATTGAAATAAAAATGCAGTTAGTATGATGCGCCGCGCCCGGTGCATGCAATACAGATGAATGATGCAAACATGCTATCATACTGTATGCTAATTGAAACATGCCCTAATCTAACCATCACAAGCTAGTAAATAAAAGGGAGAAAGACGTGGGATTGGAAGACATACATCACACTCACGCACACTTATTACAGTATTGTGCCCTCGCTCGGAGGGTCCAAATAAATAATACAGTCCGAATAAATAGTACAGTCCGAATAAATAAAAAATCCTAATTAATTAACAAATTAATCTAGGAAAGCAAGTAAATTAGCACGCAAATCCATGGACCGCCTCAGCTCTGTTCCAAATGATGAATGATGCATGCTCGAGTTGCCTTACACAGAAATCCATTGCGATGCCCCGGTTTGCCTCTGTTTGCAATTGTTTTCGGAAGATTGCACAACGCTCCAGAAGGCCGCAAATTTCTGATTTACTACAACAGAGAGCAACAAAGGGGCATGGCAAAGTATTTCACATATGTCTGCATGACTACTCTTCAAGGAGTATAGTCCTCGATCCTCGTGCCACCAATCACGCATATCGATGCATGATGGCCGAGGAGTCGAATTGCACGACTCAATATGAAATGAATGCACATGAAAACACAACAAGACCTAAACTCCATCATGGGTAATCCGGAGTGTCGGCGACAGGGAATTGAGACACGTTCCGTCACTCGGAGTACGAAACGTCCCTCGTTTCCTGTGTTCGGGCTAACTCCTATCCCAAACACAATGCAAATGAGATGGCATACACAATGCGACTAATATACAACCTAGTATACACAATGCTATGAGATGGCATACACAATGCTCGATGTAACATGGCATACACAATGCACTAACACGCAACCTAGCATACGCAATGCTATGAATTGAAAAGGCATACACAATGCATAATAGACTTACACCAACATGAGTGGACCTCAGCCACACTCACATCAGTAGCCATTAGATGAAAATGAGACAACCGAAATGCGTGTACACATGCACGCATACCGAGGACCGAACCTAAGGCATCAAATGCCACTCTACCAAAGCATGGCAAGGGATGAAAGATAGCCTATGAACATGTAATTTCCAACATTAAAACATGATGCTAAATGATCCCGAAACATGAAAATATGGCAGCCAATGCATGGAATAAGCCCCCAAACTCAATACTAGGCACATGCATTGAACCACAAGTATACAAATCAAGCATTATTTAATCATGAAGTAAAAAGACAGAGCCAAGGCAATCCCAAAACATGCACATTTCTAGTTTAGAGCATGGCCAAAAGATGCTAACATGATGGACTAAAATAGCATGCAACATTGGCTAGCAAGCATGGTTTACATGGCATGTATATGAAGAAAATGAGAACTCATCAAACCAGCTGAAAGCAGTGAATAAAACATGCCAAAATATGCCCAAATAATCACTGAAATGCAGCCAATGCATGTAAAAATAAGGGGCTTCTTTGGAAGGCCATGCAAGGGGTTGTTAAGTACATATAAGATAGACACTTAGCATGACCAAACCAACTCTGGAAATGAGTTATGGCAGCCCTAAAACTCACAAAATTGGCCCTAAAATCAGTCAAGGAAGCATACGATGAAAGGCCCCCTCAAAATGCCTTGAATGGAATTTTTCTACACATGCACTATAGACATAAAATATGATCAAAAGTGCCCCGGACAGACCTAAGGCAGACCTTAAAACCCACAAAATTGGGCCCAAAAAGTTACTTCAATGCATGAAAAATAGAGCCCCTTTGGAAAGCCAAAGATGCTAGTAAAGAAAATGAGGGGTGAGAGGGTCATCCCTCTATGATTTCAAAGCTCAAAACCTCATCAAAGCCACTGAAAATCCCCTGGATTTCATTGGTTAAGAGGCCAAAACAAGTCCAATGCAAATGCTCTAATGCATAGCCCTAAATGTGAAGGAATGAAGCATGCAAAGAAGGAGATGACTCCAAATAGAAAAGTGACCTCAAGAAAACTTAAAGAGGAGGTCAAAAAAATGCTTTTTCCAGTTTATAATAAATCTTGAAAATGTCCACAAGTAAGGCTAAAGTATGATGCAAAAATAGCCCTAAAAGAGAGATAGAGGGTAAGGGGAAGTAGATGACCTCAAACAGCAAAGTTCCCTTAAACAATGTTGAAGAGGATCTCAAAAAATGATACTTTCTAGTTTATGACAAAGCCCAAAAATACTTGCAAATGAAGCTAAGTAATGAAGCAAAAAAATGCAAGTTTAAGGGAAATAGACACTTACCCTTGAAGAGCTGACCTCTAGCAGCTTTTGCACCAAGCTGGTGAGCTTTCAACCTCTGCAAATGACTTCCAAGGTGCTGGAATGGATGATGGAGATGTGGTGCTAAGGGTTGTAGTGCAAATGGACCAAGAAAATTAGGGTTTTGGACCTTGGAATAGTGACAATGGAGGAGGGAGGTTATATGCTGTAAGCAAAAATGTTCAACCCTCTGATATGAAGCCAAGCCTCTCCTTTATAGAGGAGAGGCTCCAAAATATCTAAAAAGGCCTCCAAGTATCCTCCATACACATGTATGGAGGATGCACCAAATGGCTTCCAGCTGGCACAACTGGATTACACTCAGAAAAAGCAAAAAGCAAGAAGCAGGCCGGCCAGTTCAAGTGGCCAGCCGGCCACCCCCCTGGTCAGCCGACCAGGGGTCAAAAGGGTCAACAAAATTTTCTGGCCGGCCACCCCAGAAAGGTGCCCTCCCAGATGACTGCAACACAGCTATGTAGAGAAAAACCAGAAAATGTGACCCAAGAGAGAGAAAAGCTAGCTTTTAAGCAAGGTTCAAAAGGGTCAAGATGAATTTCTAGCCGGCCTACCCATATTGGTGGCCTCCCAGATGAGCACAACACAATGGTGGTATGAAAAGCCAGAAAATGTGGCTCAAATGTGGGAAAAAACAACTTTCTGTTAGAAAAATCGGGTTTTGGAGAGAGAAAATGAGAAAACTGGTGTTTCAGGGGAAAAGGTGGCCAGCCACCATACTTCCCCCTCCCTAACAGTGAAAATAGGGTCTCTACCAAAAATGGACCAAAACGGATGCAAAACGAAGGTTCGGGGGCCAAAACGCGCGGTTCGGGGCCCCAAAAACAGGCTGTTAGGCACCGGAAGTGGCGTATGACCACGAAGGTGGTCTCCCTGGCCACAGTGCCCCTCTAAAGGGAGGAAATAAGGTGTGTGCCAAAAACCAGAGCAATCGGAGGTAGCTAAGCGGTCCCGAACCGAGGCACACGGCCGACGGCTCCGAAAATCGGAAACCGGGCTCCACATGGGAAAAATGGCCTATGGCCACAGAGAGATGGTCTACGAGACCTCTCCCTCCATTCGGGAAGAGAAAACAAGACCTGGTTCGCAAACCGAGGCAAAGCACAAAAGAGCCCCGAAGTCCGGAGGCAAAGCTCGCAGCCGAGACGAATGGGACTGTCGCTGGGGTCTCCTCCACAGGCTCTGGAGCAAGTGTCGGGAAGTATGCGTACACCCACAGCTATAAGAAAGATGTGATCAGTAGAGTGTATGAACAGATTGTTGAACATGCAGAAAGCAGAATGCAATACAATGCCTAAGGAGTGCAGGGCTAGGGAAAACATTAGATTTTGTGTGTGCAGTGTATGGTATGTAGTGTACAGCATGTATGGTGTACAGAAACTGCAAACCAGAAAGCATGTAATACAAAGCAGATACAGAAAATGCAAAAAGTACAAGTGTTGAACAAAGCAAAAATAGGAAATGCTAAGCAAAGCAATGAAAAGGGAAAATTAAGCGGTGTACCTCCCAAGCTCACCAGTAGCCGCCGATCAACTTCCCACACATCTGAGAGATCGAGCTCATGTATCCGTACAGAGTGGTAAGGCTGGCTGCGCCCCAGTCACAGAAACAAACCCGCTGGAGCACCACCAAAGCGCCCAGGAAGTATAAACCCACGGTATTCCACCTGTTCAAAAACAAGGTGGTACCGAAAAGGAACAAGAGGAAGCCCCTGGCGTACTGCTCTGCCTCCTCATCAGTATCGGGATCCTCTCCTCTGTAATGCTCCTCGAACCAAGTATATCTGACCATACCTGCTTGAAGTGTCGGTGGACGCGCTCCAAGTAATGTATCCCATACAGCCACCCACTCTCCCATGCCGGGATCAAGAGGAATCGGATCACCTCATACACCCAGGCCAGTGATCATAGCAAAGTCGAGGGGAGTCATCATCATCTCTCCCACCGTGGAGAAGTGGAAAGAGTTGGTGGTGTCCCACCACCTCTCCACAAGAGCCCCTAGGAGGGGACGACTCGCTGTGACCCGCGTCAAGCTACAGCAAAATAGACCGAAGCTGGTCCCGTCGATGATCCGACGGACCCTCGCGGGAAGCACATCATACCAATCCTGAGCGGTCGTAGCACCATAACCTCGGAAGGAGCGGGATTCATCTTGCGAAAATACAGTTCAAGTCAGATCAGCGGTGTATTGAAAATACAGTTCAAGACGGATCAGCGATGTATTGAAAATACAGTTCAAGTCAGATCAGCGGTGTATTGAAAATACAGTTCAAGATAGATCAGCGATGTATTGAAAATACAGTTCAAGATGGATCAGCGGTGTATTGAAAATACAGTTCAAGACGGATCAGCGATGTATTGAAAATACAGTTCAAGTCAGATCAGTGATGTATTGAAAGTGCAGTTACATCCAGAATAGTGATGTATCGAAGACGCAATTGCATTCAGGGTAGTGATGCACGAGGTGCGGTCGTATACAGTACATACAGGGTAGTAATGCGTGAAGTACAGTTAAATGCAGAGCAACAATGTATGAAATACAGTCAGATCAAAGCATGTGATGCAATCAGATCGAAACAGTGCAAGAAATGCAAGTAGTTGAAGTAATACTGCAGAAAAGCAGAGTTGGTACCTCCACAGCAATGGCCGACAAATGAAACATCGGCTCTCTCAGTAAGAGGTCGTCTGGCACGCCCTCATTGAAATCAATGAAAGTGTGGATGCCTCCTGCCACCAGAATAATGTGAGTCTCCGGGTGATACCTCGCGAGGTCAAAGGGACATATGCTCAATGGTAAAGGCTGAGGCTCAACCTCCGGCTCAGCCGCAAAGTTTGCCGCTAACTCTACTGGAGGGAGTACAGAGAAGCCCTCATCATGCGGGATATCGTCAGCCATCTGAGATAGATGCAAAAATGAGAAAAATGAGCAAAATGGTGAAATTTTGAACAAATCAAACCCTAGGAGAAAGAAAATCCAAACAAAGTTGAAAACCTGGGAGAAGTGAACTAACCTCAAGAGAAATTCAGGTGAAACGATCCTTGAATGGGGGAAATGATGAAAGAGGCCTCAAATTCAATTTCTGATCGGTTCAAACCAAAGAGAACAAAGGAGTTTTAACGATTCAAAGTTGTTTAGGGTGTTGGGAAACGCGTAGAACGCGCGAATCTAGAGAGAAGGCACACCTAGAGGGCAAGGGAAATGTTTTCTATGCAAGGGTTTGTGAGGAAATGGAGTAATTTTGGGTCTATTTAAAAACCCATGGCCAAAAAGACCACTTTGTCCGAATCTGCCACCGATGGCCGACAAGGGCACATCGATGGCCGGCAGTCCATTACTGATGGCCGGTGGTGGCCTCAGATGGCTGGCAGGGGGCTGGCAAATTTCCCTGATGGCGGAGATCCTTCACTAGCTTCCTCTGCCTATTGTGTCTTGGTATGTGTCCCTGGATGTCAACAATTCCAAGGAGTGTTCAAAATTTGGTTCAAAACGCCTCCGTGGAAACCCAGAAATCATGTTCTCAATGTACAGTGGTCATCGCCCATCGACGTACACAAGGTGTATCCTTTTTACGCATCGCAAATCTTCCGGGAGGTAAACTGGAAGTTGCCTTCAAGATGTCTTTATCAAGCATGTTTTTGTTGTCACCTAGCGTTTACTTGTTGTATTAAATATCCGTTCTTTATACTTGCATTGTTTTGCACCTCATTTACACTTGCATTGTTTTGCACCTCATTTACACTTGCATTGTTTTGCACCTCATTTACACTTGCATTGTTTTGCACCTCATTTACACTTGCATTGTTTTGCACCTCATTTACACTTGCATTGTTTTGCACCTCATTTACACTTGCATTGTTTTGCACCTCATTTACACTTGCATTGTTTTGCACCTCATTTACACTTGCATTGTTTTGCACCTCATTTACACTTGCATTGTTTTGCACCTCATTTACACTTGCATTGTTTTGCACCTCATTTACACTTGCATTGTTTTGCACCTCATTTACACTTGCATTGTTTTGCACCTCATTTACACTTGCATTGTTTTGCACCTCATTTACACTTGCATTGTTTTGCACCTCATTTACACTTGCATTGTTTTGCACCTCATTTACACTTGCATTGTTTTGCACCTCATTTACACTTGCATTGTTTTGCACCTCATTTACACTTGCATTGTTTTGCACCTCATTTACACTTGCATTGTTTTGCACCTCATTTACACTTGCATTGTTTTGCACCTCATTTACACTTGCATTGTTTTGCACCTCATTTACACTTGCATTGTTTTGCACCTCATTTACACTTGCATTGTTTTGCACCTCATTTACACTTGCATTGTTTTGCACCTCATTTACACTTGCATTGTTTTGCACCTCATTTACACTTGCATTGTTTTGCACCTCATTTACACTTGCATTGTTTTGCACCTCATTTACACTTGCATTGTTTTGCACCTCATTTACACTTGCATTGTTTTGCACCTCATTTACACTTGCATTGTTTTGCACCTCATTTACACTTGCATTGTTTTGCACCTCATTTACACTTGCATTGTTTTGCACCTCATTTACACTTGCATTGTTTTGCACCTCATTTACACTTGCATTGTTTTGCACCTCATTTACACTTGCATTGTTTTGCACCTCATTTACACTTGCATTGTTTTGCACCTCATTTACACTTGCATTGTTTTGCACCTCATTTACACTTGCATTGTTTTGCACCTCATTTACACTTGCATTGTTTTGCACCTCATTTACACTTGCATTGTTTTGCACCTCATTTACACTTGCATTGTTTTGCACCTCATTTACACTTGCATTGTTTTGCACCTCATTTACACTTGCATTGTTTTGCACCTCATTTACACTTGCATTGTTTTGCACCTCATTTACACTTGCATTGTTTTGCACCTCATTTACACTTGCATTGTTTTGCACCTCATTTACACTTGCATTGTTTTGCACCTCATTTACACTTGCATTGTTTTGCACCTCATTTACACTTGCATTGTTTTGCACCTCATTTACACTTGCATTGTTTTGCACCTCATTTACACTTGCATTGTTTTGCACCTCATTTACACTTGCATTGTTTTGCACCTCATTTACACTTGCATTGTTTTGCACCTCATTTACACTTGCATTGTTTTGCACCTCATTTACACTTGCATTGTTTTGCACCTCATTTACACTTGCATTGTTTTGCACCTCATTTACACTTGCATTGTTTTGCACCTCATTTACACTTGCATTGTTTTGCACCTCATTTACACTTGCATTGTTTTGCACCTCATTTACACTTGCATTGTTTTGCACCTCATTTACACTTGCATTGTTTTGCACCTCATTTACACTTGCATTGTTTTGCACCTCATTTACACTTGCATTGTTTTGCACCTCATTTACACTTGCATTGTTTTGCACCTCATTTACACTTGCATTGTTTTGCACCTCATTTACACTTGCATTGTTTTGCACCTCATTTACACTTGCATTGTTTTGCACCTCATTTACACTTGCATTGTTTTGCACCTCATTTACACTTGCATTGTTTTGCACCTCATTTACACTTGCATTGTTTTGCACCTCATTTACACTTGCATTGTTTTGCACCTCATTTACACTTGCATTGTTTTGCACCTCATTTACACTTGCATTGTTTTGCACCTCATTTACACTTGCATTGTTTTGCACCTCATTTACACTTGCATTGTTTTGCACCTCATTTACACTTGCATTGTTTTGCACCTCATTTACACTTGCATTGTTTTGCACCTCATTTACACTTGCATTGTTTTGCACCTCATTTACACTTGCATTGTTTTGCACCTCATTTACACTTGCATTGTTTTGCACCTCATTTACACTTGCATTGTTTTGCACCTCATTTACACTTGCATTGTTTTGCACCTCATTTACACTTGCATTGTTTTGCACCTCATTTACACTTGCATTGTTTTGCACCTCATTTACACTTGCATTGTTTTGCACCTCATTTACACTTGCATTGTTTTGCACCTCATTTACACTTGCATTGTTTTGCACCTCATTTACACTTGCATTGTTTTGCACCTCATTTACACTTGCATTGTTTTGCACCTCATTTACACTTGCATTGTTTTGCACCTCATTTACACTTGCATTGTTTTGCACCTCATTTACACTTGCATTGTTTTGCACCTCATTTACACTTGCATTGTTTTGCACCTCATTTACACTTGCATTGTTTTGCACCTCATTTACACTTGCATTGTTTTGCACCTCATTTACACTTGCATTGTTTTGCACCTCATTTACACTTGCATTGTTTTGCACCTCATTTACACTTGCATTGTTTTGCACCTCATTTACACTTGCATTGTTTTGCACCTCATTTACACTTGCATTGTTTTGCACCTCATTTACACTTGCATTGTTTTGCACCTCATTTACACTTGCATTGTTTTGCACCTCATTTACACTTGCATTGTTTTGCACCTCATTTACACTTGCATTGTTTTGCACCTCATTTACACTTGCATTGTTTTGCACCTCATTTACACTTGCATTGTTTTGCACCTCATTTACACTTGCATTGTTTTGCACCTCATTTACACTTGCATTGTTTTGCACCTCATTTACACTTGCATTGTTTTGCACCTCATTTACACTTGCATTGTTTTGCACCTCATTTACACTTGCATTGTTTTGCACCTCATTTACACTTGCATTGTTTTGCACCTCATTTACACTTGCATTGTTTTGCACCTCATTTACACTTGCATTGTTTTGCACCTCATTTACACTTGCATTGTTTTGCACCTCATTTACACTTGCATTGTTTTGCACCTCATTTACACTTGCATTGTTTTGCACCTCATTTACACTTGCATTGTTTTGCACCTCATTTACACTTGCATTGTTTTGCACCTCATTTACACTTGCATTGTTTTGCACCTCATTTACACTTGCATTGTTTTGCACCTCATTTACACTTGCATTGTTTTGCACCTCATTTACACTTGCATTGTTTTGCACCTCATTTACACTTGCATTGTTTTGCACCTCATTTACACTTGCATTGTTTTGCACCTCATTTACACTTGCATTGTTTTGCACCTCATTTACACTTGCATTGTTTTGCACCTCATTTACACTTGCATTGTTTTGCACCTCATTTACACTTGCATTGTTTTGCACCTCATTTACACTTGCATTGTTTTGCACCTCATTTACACTTGCATTGTTTTGCACCTCATTTACACTTGCATTGTTTTGCACCTCATTTACACTTGCATTGTTTTGCACCTCATTTACACTTGCATTGTTTTGCACCTCATTTACACTTGCATTGTTTTGCACCTCATTTACACTTGCATTGTTTTGCACCTCATTTACACTTGCATTGTTTTGCACCTCATTTACACTTGCATTGTTTTGCACCTCATTTACACTTGCATTGTTTTGCACCTCATTTACACTTGCATTGTTTTGCACCTCATTTACACTTGCATTGTTTTGCACCTCATTTACACTTGCATTGTTTTGCACCTCATTTACACTTGCATTGTTTTGCACCTCATTTACACTTGCATTGTTTTGCACCTCATTTACACTTGCATTGTTTTGCACCTCATTTACACTTGCATTGTTTTGCACCTCATTTACACTTGCATTGTTTTGCACCTCATTTACACTTGCATTGTTTTGCACCTCATTTACACTTGCATTGTTTTGCACCTCATTTACACTTGCATTGTTTTGCACCTCATTTACACTTGCATTGTTTTGCACCTCATTTACACTTGCATTGTTTTGCACCTCATTTACACTTGCATTGTTTTGCACCTCATTTACACTTGCATTGTTTTGCACCTCATTTACACTTGCATTGTTTTGCACCTCATTTACACTTGCATTGTTTTGCACCTCATTTACACTTGCATTGTTTTGCACCTCATTTACACTTGCATTGTTTTGCACCTCATTTACACTTGCATTGTTTTGCACCTCATTTACACTTGCATTGTTTTGCACCTCATTTACACTTGCATTGTTTTGCACCTCATTTACACTTGCATTGTTTTGCACCTCATTTACACTTGCATTGTTTTGCACCTCATTTACACTTGCATTGTTTTGCACCTCATTTACACTTGCATTGTTTTGCACCTCATTTACACTTGCATTGTTTTGCACCTCATTTACACTTGCATTGTTTTGCACCTCATTTACACTTGCATTGTTTTGCACCTCATTTACACTTGCATTGTTTTGCACCTCATTTACACTTGCATTGTTTTGCACCTCATTTACACTTGCATTGTTTTGCACCTCATTTACACTTGCATTGTTTTGCACCTCATTTACACTTGCATTGTTTTGCACCTCATTTACACTTGCATTGTTTTGCACCTCATTTACACTTGCATTGTTTTGCACCTCATTTACACTTGCATTGTTTTGCACCTCATTTACACTTGCATTGTTTTGCACCTCATTTACACTTGCATTGTTTTGCACCTCATTTACACTTGCATTGTTTTGCACCTCATTTACACTTGCATTGTTTTGCACCTCATTTACACTTGCATTGTTTTGCACCTCATTTACACTTGCATTGTTTTGCACCTCATTTACACTTGCATTGTTTTGCACCTCATTTACACTTGCATTGTTTTGCACCTCATTTACACTTGCATTGTTTTGCACCTCATTTACACTTGCATTGTTTTGCACCTCATTTACACTTGCATTGTTTTGCACCTCATTTACACTTGCATTGTTTTGCACCTCATTTACACTTGCATTGTTTTGCACCTCATTTACACTTGCATTGTTTTGCACCTCATTTACACTTGCATTGTTTTGCACCTCATTTACACTTGCATTGTTTTGCACCTCATTTACACTTGCATTGTTTTGCACCTCATTTACACTTGCATTGTTTTGCACCTCATTTACACTTGCATTGTTTTGCACCTCATTTACACTTGCATTGTTTTGCACCTCATTTACACTTGCATTGTTTTGCACCTCATTTACACTTGCATTGTTTTGCACCTCATTTACACTTGCATTGTTTTGCACCTCATTTACACTTGCATTGTTTTGCACCTCATTTACACTTGCATTGTTTTGCACCTCATTTACACTTGCATTGTTTTGCACCTCATTTACACTTGCATTGTTTTGCACCTCATTTACACTTGCATTGTTTTGCACCTCATTTACACTTGCATTGTTTTGCACCTCATTTACACTTGCATTGTTTTGCACCTCATTTACACTTGCATTGTTTTGCACCTCATTTACACTTGCATTGTTTTGCACCTCATTTACACTTGCATTGTTTTGCACCTCATTTACACTTGCATTGTTTTGCACCTCATTTACACTTGCATTGTTTTGCACCTCATTTACACTTGCATTGTTTTGCACCTCATTTACACTTGCATTGTTTTGCACCTCATTTACACTTGCATTGTTTTGCACCTCATTTACACTTGCATTGTTTTGCACCTCATTTACACTTGCATTGTTTTGCACCTCATTTACACTTGCATTGTTTTGCACCTCATTTACACTTGCATTGTTTTGCACCTCATTTACACTTGCATTGTTTTGCACCTCATTTACACTTGCATTGTTTTGCACCTCATTTACACTTGCATTGTTTTGCACCTCATTTACACTTGCATTGTTTTGCACCTCATTTACACTTGCATTGTTTTGCACCTCATTTACACTTGCATTGTTTTGCACCTCATTTACACTTGCATTGTTTTGCACCTCATTTACACTTGCATTGTTTTGCACCTCAAATCTAGAGAAGTCTTTCACAAAATGTCGGTAATACCAGGTTAAGCCTAAGAAACTCCGGATCTCAAAAAGATTCTTAGGTTGTTCCCAATCTTGCATTGCCTCTATCTTGGAAGAGTCTACAGTCACCCCTTCCCCAAATACCACATGGCCTAAGAACTTAACTCCCTTTAGCCAGAACTCGCACTTCCTAAACTTAGCATATAAATAAGGTGCTCTGAGCAACTCAAGTACAACCCACAAGTGTTCCTCGTGTTCCTTGTCGGAGGGTGATTAGATTAAGATGTCATCAACAAAGACAACCATGAAACAGTCTAAGAATTCACGGAAGATTCGATTCACCAAATTCATAAACGAAGCCGGTGCATTGGTTTTCCCAAAAGGCATCACTAAGAACTCATAGTAGCCATATTGTGTATGGAATGTCGCTTTCTGAATATCTTCCTCCTTCACCCTCAACTAGTGATAACCCGATCTCAAGTCAATCTTAGAAAAGCAACATAACCCCTTCAACTGATCAAACAAATCATCTATATGTAGTAATGCGTACTTGTTCTTAACAGTTACCCGGTTCAACTTCAGGTAATTGATGCACAGTCGTAGTGTGCCATTCTTCTTCTTAGAAAAGGGAGTATGTACTCCCCAAGGCGATGTACTAGGGAAAATGAAGCCCTTATCTAATAGTTCTTGGAGTTGAATCTTCAACTTATACAACTCGGCAGGTGCAAATCTATATGGTGCCATGGAAATCGATGCTGTGCCAGGCACTAAGTCAATGGAGAACCCAATCTCTTGCTGGGGTGGCAAACTAGTAAGATCTTCGGGAAAGACGTCTGGGTATTCACAAACTACCCTCGGCAAATCAACTCAGACCACATCACTTTCACTACCTAAGAAGGTTCCAAGAACACAATTAAGCTCGCCCCAACCATGTGAGTCATACACTAGCGACAAAACTCTATTAGCTCAGTCCCCTAGACAATGGAAACAGTCACCACTCGAGGTGCACACTGTAACCCTCTGATGGTAACAATCTATAATGGCATGATATGAAGACAACCAATCCATGCCTAAAATAACATCGAAACCTGACATATCTAACAATACAAAAGCAAAAGGAAGTCAGTGACTGACAACCTCTCTTTCACAACCATGACAACCCCAGTCCAAGATAAACTTACCCCCAATTGGTGACTCTACCCTAAGCAGAGACGCTAACTGAGCCACTTCTCACCCCAAAATTGATGCGAAAGTAGATGAAATGAAGGAATGAAATGCACCAGTATCAATCATCACATTGACAATAAAATTAAACAAAAAAAGTTACCTCTTAGAATAGAGGGTGCTGGCAACTGATCAGGCGTGATAACAGTATATACATGCACTGTGAGCCTCCACTTTACCTGGTCACTCCTCGGAGCATAGGTCTGATACACTGATTGAGCTGAAGAGGCTCTCTGATTGACCCTCGAGGCCTATGCTAAAAGGGTGGACTAATGGCTTTGTGTCTGTCTCGAACCAAACACACTAGACGTGCCACCTGCTTGAATACAAAACCTTCTCAAGTGTCCCGATTGACCACACTAATAACAGATAGGCGACTGCCCTCTCCCCTTACTCTGACTCTGAGAACGAGTCAAAGACTGTGTAGATTGTTGCCCTTCTCCTCTCTGTCAGCAAATTGAAGACTTGTGGCCCAGCTGACCACACTTGAAACAAGTGATCCCACCCTAACTACCTCTCCCTAAACAAGAACTTGTACAAGAAAATTAGATCTGAACTATGCCACCTTAGCCTACTGTTGAGTGGAACATTCAGCCGTTTGTTGTCCCGAGCCTCCTGACACCTCTTTCCGAGGCCCTCAATAGCTCCTCCTCTGCCCGGATCATGGTCTCTAAGTAAGCTGCCACCTCCACAAGGAGACCGTAATCCCTAATCATAGACACGGCCACCTTGGAAAGAAGCCCGGTCCTCAATCTCTTCTCGAACTCGACACAATAGCATTCCTCTGTCGCCACAAGTTCTGATGCGAATCTAGAGAGGCTAGTAAAAGCAGCCTCAAACTCGACTACAAATCTGTTCAACTGCTTGAGCTTCAAGAATTGATCTCTCAACTTCTCCCTAGAAGTGAGAGGCAAAAACTTGTCCTAGAAGGCATTGACAAAGGCCTCCCAAGTCACCCCAATGCGCCCTCACGCATACTTTCACCATAGACTCACATCTCTCTTCAGCTGGAAGGATGCCAAGGTCACCCTCAAATTGTCGTCCCTGATGCCAAGCATCTCGAACGTCTTCAATATCTGCTCAAGCCACTCATTCACCTTCAGTAGCTCTTTCGGATCCCCAAAAAAACTCATCCGAATTCAATTGGAAGAACTCCCTCTTCAGAAAAGATGGCCATGTCTCAACAACATGGTCCTGGACTTGATTTTCAACCCTGAGAATGTCCATAGATTCCTGCAAATATCTAGCCATTTCACAGGCCAAAGTGCCCATAGCTTGCTGACATACTGGTTTGACCACGTTGGCCTGACCAACTCTCTTCTCTTCCGCTAGAATATTACTTGGTAATGGCACCTCTTGCGATCTAGGCCTACCACGCCTACCAAAACTACTTCTTGACATCCTACTAAAGGTAACACAACAGATTAGCACATTTACAAATGTGTCGAAGCTAATTCACTCATGTCCTAATATGGTGGACAACGAATAATTCACTCCACATAAGCACCTAATCACATAAACACAAACAAACTTCCTTTCTAGATAAAGATCGTCCTACGACATTGCCACAGTTCCAATTAGAAATAGTAGTGATCAAGTGCTCTTCTAACAGCACTTCTAACTCATATACCCAATCGATACCTTAGAAATTAAATAATATACTCATTTGGTCACATAAGCATGTTATTACATAGTATACCAGGTCTACTTCTAATATCATCTAGAGAGATAACCCATTGTGGTAAAAACCACATCCCACTATCCCAAGTATTCAAACCCGGTAGCTCTGATACCAAGTTATCATGCCCTGAAATAATAACAATAGCCCATCTCATAATACCCCTTACAATTGATCAATAACATCATATCTTATATTTCATTTATAATTATTAATCATACAAAAGATAACATATGCACATATACATTCATAAATACTAAATCTTTAATCTATAGCATATGACATGGTTACATGAATAAAAATAAAAGTAAAAATCAAGTAAATATATGCTCTAATGGCTACATCTTTCCAAGTCAATGCTTGGATACATCAAAATGAGTTTAACACAATACAATTAAAGCCCAAGGCTTATACAAAAATATTTACATCCACTAAAACAAAAGAAGCTCTTAGTTCCAAGTCTTTTCAAGCTATGTCCTTGGTAGAGGCATATCATCAATACTTGAAAGTTATTTTCCACAAAGGGTGTGTCAAAGCCCAGTAGAGACACTTTAACGCAATATATGAATCTTAACAAAGTCATAACGTGAATGCACATGCATGCCACTTGTCAAACATTTCACATTTCCATCTCAACACAATGCAATGCCACATTATATATCAATTCATGAAAATAATCCTTTTTATAACAGAAAATAGGGTAGCGGATACAAAACACTAGGAATCTCTAGGTATGTGTCTGCTAGTAGGCTATACAAGAATTACCAAAGCTATTTTACTGGTACTAATCGGAACGATCAGCACCTGACCGCGTAGGGTTTTAGACTTTCACCAAGGGCACACAAGTCAAAATAATAACCACAACCACACCCCCTAACCAGATTTACCAGGGTATTCACCCATTTTTCTCAAAACAAAACATATTCAATGTTTAATTATGTAACAATCCTCAATGCAAGATGTATGAGTGATTAGTTTCAATTTACCTAATCTTCATGCAATTTCTACAACAATCAAAGCTATCCTCCACCAATAGCCCAAAACAAATATTTCTATACAACAAATAATTCCCAGCAAAAGACGTAACCTCATCATTTTCAAAATGGGAGTGGTATTATATATCCAACTGCTCCATCATAATCAACATATATATTCGTTCTATTCTTGTCAAACCCAACATCATTTTTTGTTTTCTTTCACAAACCAAATGTCCATAATTTTATAACAAAACCCTATTTCCTTACAAAATCAATTTTAAGTAAAGAAATCCACAATTTTAACATATCTCAACTACAAACACATCCGCACAACCTTCTCAAGAACCCATTTGAAAACCCTTCCTTTTCAATTCAAAACCAAACCCTAGGTTTAATCCAAAATCCCCAAATCACTAGATTTTTTCAATAGACAAATAACTAAGGTAAAAATCATACTAAAGGTTGATGAAATTCCTACCTCAAGATTAGAAGACAGGGGAGAGCAAGCGTTGACGTTTGGTTGAGCCGAAAACAATAACTCCCCTGATTAAAATGAAACTACCGAAGTGCTCTACCTTTTTCTCCAAAGGACTACGGTGAAGAAATCAATAGATTGGGAGTATTTGGAGCTAGAATGCAAAAACTAGAGAGAGAGAGAGAGAGAGAGAGAGAGAGAGAAGAACTAGGGGTTTTGGAATGTTTAGAGATAGAGAGAGGGAAATGAATTAGTGACACAAAAAACTGTTATCTTGGACTGATATACACGCAGACCACTCAAGCAACCAAAACACTGATCAAGCATCAGACACACTAAGTGACACCGCTCAAGTGACCAAAAACACTGCTAGAGCGCACAATGCCCCCTTCCAAAAGTTCAGACCTACAAAAGACTGCTCAAGCGAAGATACTCCACTTCTAGAAGTTTTGCAAACTATAAAGGATTGCTCGAGCGCAAGAAACACGTTTCGAGCAAACAGGAAAAAATTTAGACAACAACTCTTTTGAAAAACCAACTCCCAACCTGTTTCAAACACAACCATAACTCCCATATAGTCAATCTCAACTAGCAACAAGATGAAAATGAAATCAACAATAGTTAAGGACATGGATTCCCAAATCTAAGAGCATGAAATGGATCAGGTCGAAACTGGAACCATCATATCATAATACCCATTTCAATGATTTTCTACAATCTAAATACAATAACCCCTAATTACAAGGTTAGTAGTGGATTCTAGACTCTACGATTTTCTTTTTCTCACCTCCTGTTTTCAAAATCGAAATCCTTGAACTAAAAATAACTTGCCCTAGTCTTTGTGGTTCAACACCTGCTCTTAACTGCTATACTTCGTAGTAGTAGTTGCTACCAGTTTTATTTATTTATTTTGGTATATAAACGACAGCATCAATTTTTTGTTTGAATGTAAAATAAAATTATGTTGAATGAAAAATAAAATTTTTTGAAAAGTGAAATTGTGCTAAATGTAAAATAAATAAAAAAAATAAAACAAGAAAAAAAAAATACATAGAAAAAAAAAAGCAGTTTGTCTCAGATACCGGTAACATCTCGGCGGCAAAGGTCAAAAGCTGATCTCATTTGCACATAGCCTCACCACTCGACTCTTCTACCAATCACCTCACCTTGGGATTTATTCTAATGACATCCTTGAATGCCCTACCTCCGGATGTGCAGGGTTTGCAAAGGAGATTACACCCTGCTGGTCGTCGAACGAGGAACACTAGGGCACCGAATTTTGGGCCATTGTTGTTGTCTTCCTCTTCACTTCTATGTTCCGTTGTACTTCATTTTTCCGACTCTGTAATCGGTGAGATAAATTTGACACTACAGTGAAGAATCATACACACATTCTCAGCGTGTGAGAATAAGCATCAATGTGAGACATTGTTGCTAGTTGCTGCTCAAGTAACATAACTGGGTTAAAAACAAGGGCTGTGGTATTCCGAGGAAGGTCTACAGAAGTCGTATCACGTACTTCCTCTAGAGTCGCATTGAGATTAGGGGAGAGGGTGAAAGGTCGGGCAAAGGCCATATCAGAGAAAGAAAAAAAAATTCAAGTTGTGATGGACTGATTTTGGCAGAGTTTGGTTATTTTTCACTCTGTTGTTTCCTTTGTAGAGGTCGACTTTAAGAAGAGGAAGAAGAGAAATATAAAGGAGAAGAGGACAAATGGAGAGCAATAGGAGACGATCGAGGTCAGATGTATCAGTGTGGTTGTCGTTGAATTTGTGAATTCAGACGCTCGATGCTTCGGCAAAGAAAAAGGCCAAGAAAAAGAGAAGAGAAAATTTAACTCTCCTTTTAGCGAAAAAAAAAATATCAAAAAATCAAATAAGTAATAATAATAATAATAATAATAATAATAATAATAATAATAATAATAAAATTTTGTGTATATTCGTATTTAGTTTCTAATCCTTTTACAGGTAAAGTTCTATATGGTGAAGATCTAACAAGCCTCACATCACGAACAGCTGAGTAAAACAAAAGTAATATTGTTTGAGACGTGTTACGGTAAAGAAGCAATTGACAATTTTCACTAAGGAACTTTATCACAGTAAACCTTGAAATGTAGCTTTAAAAGACCATTTCATTTGAAATTTATGTTTTATGTTTTATTTTTATTTTTAAAAGATAAAACAATTTTCAATTTTTATGTTTTATTTTTTTTAAAATTATTAAATAAAACAATTTTGAGCAATGATTGTATTGTTTCTTCTTCATTCTGTGCATATGAGGTGATTAAGCTTACTTGAAATTTTGTTACCTTAGGACTATAATTTTGTCTTAGTTCGTTACACTATTTCTCATTATAACACTCATTTATTTCATACTCGGTCAAATCACGTGCACGTCAATACACAGATATTACTTGACTGATTTTGGGGCACAGCCTATGAAAATTTTGATGTCTAATGCGGAGACTATAACCTGTGTGAGATTTTGAGCCTATCATTATTATTGGAGAGTTATTTGATATTTACTCTTAATTTTTCTTTAATAGCTCATAATGTCATTGTTAAGTCTCATTATTCTTTCAAATTGATCAAAAAATATTAAAATCATCATTTTTATGCTGTTTTGTCCTTGTAACATATGGATCATGCTATATTAAAAACTTTTTAGTCATTTAGTCATTTCCTTCGGTGTCTCAAGAATGGATTTTATTTGTTATTTTGGAAGGATGTTATCTTGTGAGAGGAAGAAGAAAATAAAAAATAAAAATTAAAGAGTAAAATGAAAAAAAAAATGTTTTTATTTGTTGACAAAAAAAAAAGAGAGATAGGAGTTAAAAGGGTGGATTAGTGAGTAGTGTTCTACATATGCTGCGTTTGTTTGATTAATTTCTTGGACACCTGTTTTTCTACCATTCACCCAATTTTGTAAATAATTCCCTTTAACCCAACATTACAACGAAAAATAAAGCCCTAATTGATCTTGGGATTGGCATGACTGGTTTTTTCAGATGACAAAGTGCCATAATTTCACTATTTTCAATTTTCCTATCATGAGACTATGCTTACTTTTCTATCCAATGTTTTCATTGTTAAATGTGAGAAATTTTTGTTTTGTTAAACATAATTTTCTTTTTTCATATACATACACTAGTGAGCTGAGCCATTTCAGAGTGTTTCATTTGTTGAGAGTAAACTGGAGAGAATTGAGTCAAAGCATGCTTCAGATGGAAATTTTTGGGCTATGTTTTATTTTGAAGTTGAGGACGTATCTCTGTAAATTAAAAAAAGATCACACACATCGAGTTTAGAAATAAATGTAGTATTTCTAATTATTGCTAGTGCTTTGTATTCTGACTAATTATTTTCCTAATGTAAGGAATGTACAATCTTCTAGATTTCTAGCATGGATTGAAGAGATTCTCAAATTAAAAAAAAAATAAATAAATAAATAATTGAAAAAAGAATGAAAAAGAAAAAAAAATTGAATTTTGTGGGTATATATTCACTTCAAACCCTCACGAAAGTATAACTCATCCACTACGGGCAACCTCAGAGTTGAAAGGCAAGTTGCATATGCTAAATGTAATTGTGTGTCCCTACAAAAACGGCATAGACAAATTTTCTTTTCTTTTCTTTTCTTTTTAATGTGTTTTGCTCGAGGACTAGCAAAATATAAGTTAGGGGTGTGATTAGAGCCTAAATGTTACATTTTTAGCCCCCTTAAATGCATTTTATTAGGCCATTTATTTTTACTATTTTATAATTTTACATATTTTTGTATGTTTTTATATATTTTGAGTGTTTGTACAAAAATTAATATAAATAATACATTTTAAATATAATTATATTAAAAAGGTGCACAGTATTTAACTGTGCACTCACGCCACCCACGTTGCCTCTAACTTATATATATATAAGTTTATATTTTTTTTATATTATTTATTTTTTGTTTTGTTCATTTGCAGGTCATGCTTTGCCCATAAAAGGCAAAGCAATTCAAGGAATTGGAGGAAGCTCAAGCTTCAGCCGAAGCTCTGCAGAAAAGTAAAGAAAAAAAGAGAAAAGAAAGAAATAAAGAAATGGAGAGTGGGAAGATGTAGAGTGTATATATTTTATAGTGGTTGTAATATTAGTATATGGAACTAATTTCCATATCTTAGGATTAAGATGAAACTCTGATAAAATGATTAGAGTAGTTTGTATTTAGTTTTGTAGATTTTTAATTAATTTGGGTACTGTTTGTATAACTCAGATTGTTATGCAAATATTATTTTATCAAATTATGTGTTCACTGGTCATGAATGCATATTATACAAATGATTTTCATGCTTGTGTATTAAAATTGTTAGACAAGTCATACCTAGTAAGACGAACCATGCATCAACCTTAGCTTAGTGGTGACGGTTCATATTAAGCGAAGATAATTCGTGACTTTCTAATTTTAAAACACAAATCTTTTTAATTGATGTTCCCGACCAAGACACATCATAGTACCCATTTCAATGATTTTCTACAACCAATTACAAGGTCAGTAGTGGATTCTAGACCCTAAGGTTTCTATTTCTCATTTTTCATTTTCAAAACCAAAATCTTGAATTAAAAACAACTTGCCCTAGTTTGTAACACCCCACACATGTAATTCCCATTGAACAATTAAAAAAACATTCTTCACACCAACACATAACACAATTCCATTCAAATGTTTCTCTTTCTCATTGAACTGCAAATTTTGTTTACAAAATTACACAATACGAACCTCGGTTTAATGAGCTACAAAAGATTACAAAAAAATTACATTGTGACATTTAATACTAAAATACAAAACTCAAAATAAAAGTAGAAAGGGAGTTCCACAATTACATTACAACTTAAAGTTCACAAAAGTTTAGATTTTGAAAAGAGATAGTCTTTTTCTTCTTCTTCGTAGACAGTTTTGGGGCTCTTCATTTCTTGAAATGTTAGTAAAAGAAATGAGCAATTGCCCAGTAGAGAATAACTTTAACCAAGTACATAAACATTTGTTTTAAATATCCATAACCTTTATTGATGCCCATGAATTTTCATTGGTTTAAAACTTATTACACAACACACAATTTAACATTCAATGTCAACATTTTGCCATTCTCACATGGATGGCCAATGGACACCTAAAACTATCCACTTTCGTCGCCCTTACATGAACCGGCTAGGGGATACTTCACAACATCCCCAGATTCGTCGCCCTTAAACCAGGCAAGTGGGTACCTCAAACACATTCCCACATTCGTCGTCCTCACATGAACCAGGCAAGTGGGCACCTCAAACACATTCCAAAACATTAACATTTTATGCACAACACAAATAATCACAAGGACTCCCCAATTTTACTTCTCAATTCTCAATTAAGTCCAAAATCAAGAACAACCGTTAGAGTTACATATGAAAATTTGGGGCTTTTCTTTTCAAATATTTATTTTCCTTCATTAAAGTATATTTACTCACACTTTCATAGTTGATTCCACAATCCACCATCAATTTCACACAAACACTTCATCAACACAAAACCCAAACATATATATATATATATATCCCATCCATCTCAATGGTTCCACACACCTTCAGATTCACACACATTTAAGCCAAAATACAAATATACAATCGTAAAGATATTCCTACCTCAAGGGTTGTATGATAAGAGATGAAGATCCACGTGATAAAACTTTCAAACTAGCACGATATAATCGGTTCAAAACGTAGCTCTTGGTGCGAACAATAACTTCAAGGAAATCTAGGGTTTTCTAGCTACGGTTTTGGAAAGAGGGCTACTAGTGAGAGCAGTGTGAAAGAAATGTGTTAGAAAAGTGTTTGGATCGCAATATAACTCTGATATCTCGAACTGATCACTCGAGCAAATTTTCCATCACTCGAGCGAAGTGCCAAAACACAAAGGGACCACTCAAGCGAACTTTCCACTGCTCGAGTGATGAATGCAAGGTCTCAGAAGTTTTGTAGAGCTATAGTGAAAATACTAGGAGCTCACATTTTACACTCGAGCGACCATTCTTTTGCTTGAGTGATCTTGCCTATAAACCTGCGAGATACTGAGAGTTGCAAATCTCTGCTCGAGCGACCAAATGACCGCTCAAGTGGTCACCCAAAAATAGCTGTTACAGCCTACCCCTTTAAGTAATTTTGTCCCCAAAATTTCATAGTTCCTGCCAAAACAACTCCAACAATTCCCAAGAAAGATGAACGTCACAATAACAATAGTCTCAATCATCACCACTTCTCAAACCAAAACAAAATCAAAGCTAACTTCAAACATTACAATGAGAATTTAGATTTCTTTCATATACTTCCTTCTACAACCTCCCATAAAATAACCTAAGATAACAAATAAGCAAGTTTACATATCATTAAATAAATCGGTGTATTTCTTACGAACTTCAGTTTCTCGTCCCCAAGTGGCCTCTTCTACCCCATGGTGATACCATAACACTTTAACTAAAGGAATGACTTTGCCTGTAAGAACTTGTTCTCGGGTGTCAAAGATTTTTGTCGGTCTCTCTTCATATAACGTATTTTCGCCCACTTCTAAATTTGTCCAATCCAAGATATGATAGAAACATGGAACGCATTGTGCATTCCGGATAATTGTGGTGGCAATGCAAGGTGATCAACTACCTCTCCTATCCGTTCTATAATATCAAAGGGGCCAATGAATGTAGGTGACAATTTTCCACTTCGGCCAAATCTCATTAACCCTTTTCTAGGCGATGTCTTCAAAAATACATGATCACCCACATCAAAAAATAAGGGTCTCCTCCTCCAGTCTGCATAGCACTTTTGTCGACTCTGAGCCATAACTAACTGTTTCTTAATGAGAGATATTTTTTCAATGGTCTTGCAAACCAATTCCGGTTGAAGCATAGGTGAATCTCCCACCTCGGTCCAACACACCGGCAACCTACATGGTTGCCCATATAAAGGTTCAAAAGGAGCCATTCCGATGCTAGCTTGATAATTATTATTATAGGCGAATTCTGCTAAAGGCTGGTGTCTCTCCCAAGAACCTTTAAAATCTAGCACACAAGCTCTCAACATGTCTTCCAAGATTTGGATAGTACGCTCCAACTGTCCATCAATTTGTGGATGGTAAGCAGTACTAAAAGTTAACTGAGAGCCCATAACAGTTTGTAGGCTTTGCCACAACCGTGTGGTAAAACGGGGGTCTCGATCCGAGACAATACTCATTAGAACTCCATGAAGCCAAGCAATCACTTCAACATAAAGTTTCGCCAAGTAATGAACTGAGTCCCCCATACACATAGCTAGAAAATGAGCCACTTAACTAGTCAATCCACCACTACTCAAACTACATCATTACCCCTTTGTGTTCTAGGGAGGCCCGAAACAAAGTCCATAGTGATATGTTCCTATTTCCACTTCGCGATAGGCAAGGGTTGCAATAACTGGGTTGGTCATTGATGTTTCGCCTTGACTTGTTGGCAAGTTAAACACTTGGACACAAATGAAGCCACATCTTGCTTCATACCCTTCCACCAAAATTGTCGGCTATGGTCATGGTACATTTTTGTGCCCCCTGGATGCACTGCAAGACAGGAGTTGTGAAATTCCCAAAGTACCTTTACACGATTCAGGTACAAAAAGGCAGTCTAAATACTAAACATTAGAATTCGAATCTGCCCTCAAATCCTTTTCCATCATAACCCAAGTAACAATTGTCAGTTGTGCAAGGACAGAAAACAAAGTGGCATGCTCGGGAGATTCACTAAGATACAATTCAAATTCACCCAATTCACTCAACATTTCCCATTCCCTAATTGCAAGATTAGCAATGGTACTTAAAGATTTTTTACTCAAGGAATCGGCCACCACATTGGCTTTTCTGGGATGGTAGTGTAATTTAAAATCTAATCCTCTAAAAATATCCACCTTCTTCAATGTAAATTCAAATCCTTTTGGGAAAATTGGTATTTAAGTCTTTTATGATCTGAGAACACCTCAAACTTCTCCCCATACCAGTAATGTCTCCATAGTTTTAGAGCAAAAATGACTGCAGCTAACTCTAAATCATGTGTTGGGTAATTTTTTTCGTGGGTTTTAAATTGGCATGAACACACCACTGCCTTACCTTCTTGCATCAAAACACATCCCAAACCTTCCCTAGATACATCATAGTACACAGTTTACCCCAAATCTCTTTCTGGAATGACTAAAACTGGTGCAATGGTTAGTCTAGCCTTCAGCTCTAAGAAGGATTTCTCACATGATTCATCCCAAACAAACTTCACTTCCTTTCTCGTTAGCCTAGTCAACGGAGAAGCTAACACAAAGAAGTCTTTCACAAACCGTCTATAGTAACCGGTAAGACCCAAGAAACTACGGATCTCAAATGCATTCCTAGGGTGCTCCAATTTGTATTGCCTCAATCTTCAAAGAATCTACAGAAACCCCATCCCTAGAAACAACGTGACCCAAGAATTTTGCCTCAGAGAGCCAGAACTCACATTTCTCATATTTAGCATACAACCTGTGATCCCTAAGTAATTACAACACAATGTGAAGGTGCACCACATGTTCTTCTTAGAGAGTAAATATATAAGAATATCATCGACAAAAAAAAAAAAAAAAACGAAAAAAAAAAAAAAAAAACCACAAACTTGTCGAGATATTCTTGGAAAAACCGATTCATCATGTCCATAAAGGTGGCAGGAGCAGTGGTTAAATTGAATGGCATCACGAGAAATTCATAGTGACCATATCGAGTATGAAAGGCCATCTTTGGAATATTTTCTTCTTTCACACACAACTGATGATAACCCAATCTTAGATCTATCTTTCAGAAACACTGATAACCCTTAAGTTGGTCAAAAAGATCATCTATTTTCTGGGCAACGGGGAATTATTCTTAACCGTGACCCTATTTAGCTTGTGGTAATCAATGCATAACTGCAATGAATCGTCCTCCTTCTCCGCAAAGAGAGACAGTGCTCCCCTGTTTGAAGTTCTAGGGTGCATAAAACCCTTATCTAATAATTCTTGCAAATGCTCCTTCAAAACAAGCAACTCAGCCGAAGCGAATCTATAGGGTGACATAGAAATGGGTGTCATACCCAACATGTCACACCCCAAACTCGCCCCTAAAAGTTCGGGCAAGACCCATACAGAAACGGACACTTAACCTGATACACATATCATATGGGGCCTGAACGGAAGCATTTAATATAATAAAATAACACAGAAAAGCATCCATTGAGCTAAACCTAACATGCTAGGATCACATTCGTGAGAGTCATTTATTTTTAGACATACCTATACACATACATGACCGCATAAACAAACATTGGTATAGAAAGGGGTCATATACATACATTTTAACCTTAGGTAAATAATTAAAGTGCAAGCCAAAATCTTAACAAAACTTGACATAAATGCATAGACTTGGTCCGGGAGCCTGGGCATACTGAGGTTGACAACTAAAGGGTGAGCTTCAAGGGTTAAGACGGACTCCCAAAGTGATTACCTACAGAACAGACATAATATAAAGTGAGCGAAACTCAGTGAATAATAGCACATAAACGATTCAATGCTCAACTTGAATTATAATACATATCAATGCATACATAAATAATGAGGCATAAGGTTAATTGATTCTGTATTAATTCTTGAACGGCCTAAGGCCCAGTTTTGAAACATATTGACTTGAAACATAATATCTTGGAACATAATGGCTTTAAGCCCTTGAACAAAGTGGCGATAGCCCTTGAACATATTAGCATTAAACTTTTAAACATGTTGTCATATAGCCCTTGTACATATGGCATGAAGCCCTTGAACATATGTGTATGAATTCAAGAGGTGTCTCACACGGACTCTAGAGGTGACTCACATCGTAGCACTTAGTTCCGTGTAGCACTTTGTTTCATATTATAATAACATATCCGGAATGGCCATAGGCCTCATAACTTGCACATATGTATGGACTCAAGAGGTGGCTCGTACGGATTCTAGAGGTGACTCGCATTGCAGCACTTAGTTCTGTACAACACTTTGTTCCATACCGAAAATACAGAATGGCCTCTGGCCTCATAGATCATATAGAATGGCCATAGGCCCAGTTTGGCTATAAGCCTCATTCATATATGTATGGACTCAAGAGGTGTCTCACATGGACTCTAGAGGTGACTCACAATGTAGCACTTAGTTCCAAGTAGCACTTTGATCCATACCAGTAATTAACAGGTTTTACAGACCAACCATACATATCATGTCATATCATAAACGGAAACAAATTCATACATATGCATTATGCTTAATTCATAAACAAAAATCAGAATTCAAACTTAATTATATCTGGCACTTCAATAGTGCTAACAAGTCAATATAAAGCATTCTTGTTCCTCGGTACTAAGAACTTGTAATATCCTTGAACTTATAACATACGTGAACTTGTAACAGACTTAAACTTGTAACAGACTTAAACTTATAACATACGTAAACTTGTAACAGATGTAAACTTATAACATACGTAAACTTGTATATACTTGAACTTGTAACATGCGTATACTTGTAACATACTTGAACTTGTAACATACTTGAAAACACGGTATTATTACCCCCGGGTAAGGGTCGTGTGCTACGGATGTCATGAATACTTTACATATATGGCCAACTGTTCTTTACTTCCAAAACGTAACATATTAGAACATAGAACATTTCTTGTTATATCATGTCATTACAGTACACTTAGCAAAGACAGAACAGGTTACATCATAATGTGGGCAACATGACAAGGTCATCGATATTGAATTTTGTCTTTGGGTTGAGCCATCCGTAAATCAATCCATTGTTTATCATAATACTTAGCAGGTATTAATGTATAAAACAATCTGTGGTCTTAGCTAATTATTCGTTAAGAAATAGCGTAGTTCACTTGATCTATTAATAGCATATAGAAGCATACACCTTTGTTTGCTCGTTCATATATGTTACCATATTTGACTTATACTTAGCAGAGTACTACTGGTAGACGTTACATCATTCACATGAGTTAACACAATTAACTTAAGTTTAACAGGACGTTCCTGATAATTACTAATGAGAGATAAGCACATTTACAAATTGAATGATTTCAGAGATATGTGAATACCATGATTCCATAGTGCTTATACGTTCCCTTGGTTCGTCATGAATCACTAAAGATATCTTGCACATAATGTTAGTATTCTTTGTCAACAATAATAAAATGTATTGCGCAATAATGCCTTTAGATTTTCCAATCAACATACTTGCAAGAAATAGATTGTTAACAATAAGAATCATTAACGATCATTGAATGTACGACTACCGTACTACTACTCACAGTGTTCAGATGCTTGGTCCGCCCCTGTAGCTGACCCTACACAATTCATAATACACACAGAAATCGGGTCACATATAATTATTCCGTTCTTAACTTGTTTAATTCTCTTTATACCAATTACACATCAATTTGCAATTCAACATAATTCAAACTAAATCCTTGAATCCCATTTCAACATTCCACAACCGAGTTCATGTCATCCATATCCTTAATAAATTATTTCCCCAATTTTTCCTTTACATTAAAGCATCAATTACAACGTTCATAACAAAGTTCATTCGCAAATTTTAAACATGATTTTCAAACATTTCCAGATTCTAATTAAACTTGTACATATCTAATTCAATATCTCAATTTTATTATTCTACTTTCAATTTGGGCCAAATCATTGGTTATCATCATTAATCAACCTAGGGTTTCAAGAAAATATTGAAATTTCACGACAAATTCAAACTTATTAACCCATTATTTTTTATTCCGATTTTCCCATTGATTAAACACCTAGGATTCATAATTCACCATTTAAACCCATCAATTTAACTCCCAAGATTCCATACCTCAAGAATCAAGCAAGCTTGATGAGATTCCTCCAAAATTTCGAAATCCAATCGGTAGAAAGTGTTGATCTTCTCTTGTTCTTCATCCTTGATGTAAGAACCATGGTGGATTGTTGATAAAAGTGGAGGAAATCAAGGTTTTGGGGCTAGGGTTTCGGACGTGGAGGAGGGGAGAAGAAGAGAGGAAAAGAAAATGTAAGAAATGGTCCAAAAATCACGTTTTTGAGCTGTTGTCCAGCACAGTCCCGCACGTGCGCCGCTATCCCCGCACGTGTGGACCTGCTTCCAGGACAGATGTGAAAACTTCAAACAAGTATAACTCTCTCATCCGGACTCCATTTTAGGTCATTCTTCCGGTCAAATTGAAGCCCCGGAGATAAGCTTTCCAATGGTTCTAACCTCACATCCAAATTCAAAGTATGGAAAAGGAAAAAGGCAAAAGAGTGCCGGCTGATCGTAGGCGAACTATTCGAATTAAAGTTTTTGGTCCAATCTTACTTTACCATCATATTACCACCTCAAGCAACACCCGAAAATAAAATGAGGAGGTTCTAAACATACCAATAAAAATGTCAAAAACGAACCCACATGTCTCCTTATTCAACAGATATGAATCCATAGTCATAAGGTTCACTTACTTAAACTTAATTCCACGTGACATTTCATAATAAGCATATAAATACGCATAATGAGGGATTGAAAATATATCGGGAACACATGCGAGGGTTGGGTTATTACACAACACTAGTTCTATAGAAAACTCAACCTCACGATGAGGTGGTAATTCAGTGAGGTCCTCTGGAAAAACATCTAAATACTCACAAACCACTCCAGGGAATACCCCCAACAATACATACAGTAACTCTTCCACGATAACAATCTATTACAACACGATAAGAGGGCAACCAATCTATACCAAGGATGACATCAAAACTCATCACGTCTAACAACACCAAACTAAAAAGAAATTGGCAGTCAGTAATTTTAATCACACACACACGACACCCATGGTTCAATACCATCATACCCCCAGCTGGTGATTCTACTACGAGAGAAGATTCTAATGGTTCTGCCTCTAACCTGAACATGGATGCAAAAGTAAATGCTATAAATGAATGAGATGCTCCCGTATCTATCAACACATTGGCCCAAGTATTATATTGAAGGTATGTACCTTTCACCACTATTGGCCTAGTCAACTATTCAGATGCGGTGACAGTATAGACTCTTCCTTGGGGTCTCTGTTCACTCTACTTACCTCTCTGATGATAGGCATGTTACACGGACTCTATGGTGGTAGTCCCATGTATAACTCTAGATGCTTGTCTAGACTGAATTGGCTTATGAGTTTGCCTCTGGCTCTGTCCTACCTAAAATCCTAAAGCACTAGCCATTCCGGTAATTTAGGGACACTATTTCTTCATATGACCCAGTTGGCCGCACTGATAACAAACGGGCAATTGACGTCTACCCAAGGTATGATTCTGTAGGCGAGTAGAAGGCTGACAATGTTGGTTACCCCTCTATGGACATGTAGTGGACTTGTAACTCTGCTTACCACATCGATAACAAGTGATCCCACTTTGTCCCGTACTAGCCATACTTTTTCCTGACTTAGAATTTGATGTCATGACCGATAACGGTGGTACATGAGATGACATAGAACTCTTCAACTTTTTGGATGCCATAGAACCCCCTCCCTATTCGCAAATAGGGTAGTACCGAGGACATAAAGAAGGAATGAAGCTGAGCGGCGTCTCAAGATCCCATATCTAAGTTGAAAGGGATTGGTTCACCTTTATCAGAAGACCAGTAATCATAAAGAAGTCATAGGAGGTTGTCATCATCTTCCCTATGGAAAAGAAGTGAAAGGAGTTAGTGGTATAAGAGTCGCGATAACCGATCGAGTAGTCTGCATCTAGTTGATCCCCGAGTAAAACCTACCAAAGCTGGCATGCTCTACCAAGGCCTGGACTCTAACAAAAAGAACCTGGTACCACCGATGAAGAAATATGACCATTTCATAGCACATCATCTAGCGGTCGTCATCCTATTAGAAAGGTGATTAGTACATTACAAATATGAGAAAGTGTAAATAAACACATGAGCTTGGTATCAAGGCTTACTAGTCAAGCACTGTAGGATAGGTGCAACTGTCACTCCCGGACAAGCACGTCCAAAGAAACCCCTGGTCGAAACTCAATGAATGTAAGCATGCTACCGTGAATAATGCAATGGATGTTACAATGGTAAGTAGCCAGCTCAAATGGCCTGAGATGCGGTGGTAATAGCTTCGGACCAAACATAGGAGAAATGATGTCCTACGCCGCTATGTATAGGTCATCCACCTAGATGCTGTAGACGTGCCCGAACGTCCCGGCTCCGCGCGGTGAAAGGCGCGAAATTCGTTTTGTTCTTAGGCTGCTACAGTTCGGACTCAAAGTCACGGTTCTGAATCTAATCTTACAAAGTGCAATGCAAGATTGATAAATCACCAAAGAGTCCAAATCCGGAAAATCGTTTTGGAAAACTGATTTTTATAAAGAAGTGCCAAACATGGACTGCTTTGCCAGATGCAGAGTCGCCACCTAAATATTTTATTTTGGGAAATTTAGGAAATCCTGACTCGTGCCTAAGGCCACGTGTCCCTCATCACCAAAGTTACCTCGGCTCGGGAACTTGGGTACGAGAGGGGAAGGTCATGCAATGAGCACCCCCGCTCACCCGATCAAAGATCAGCCTTTACTAACATGATATCTTGTTTTTGAAAACACATGCCTTCTTATTCCGATTTATTAGCCTAGAATTTACTATGTGATGCGCACAACACACAAGTATAGACTAGATCGCCTAAGTTGGAACAAAACATCTCATGTTTGTTTGAAAATGGTTTGAAGGTGCTACTCGCAAGTAGGCTAAGACATGGATTTGCCACCCTCAAGTAGGCTTAGAAAACATGATTTTGCCACTCTCAAGTGGGCTTAAAACACACATTTGATGAATTTTTCCAATTCAAGCAATCTAACCTTCACCCACAGGCATTCAGGCAATTATATCAAATAAGCACCTAGCCTCATGGCAAGCATGCTATCATGGCAACACTCACACTCATGCAAGATGCTAAAGCATAAATACTCACCGAGTACTCCGAGCCAAAACAATAACTAGTTAGTAATCATGCATGATCCTAGTTTATTTTCAGATGGCTAATGCAACACATGCAAAGATGCAACTAGAAATAGGCTCGGCTATTCTAAGATGTCATGTGAGGTGCAACTTGATATCATGTCGTTGAACACGTATTCAAGTAAATGTATTGAAATACAATGCGGTTTGTATAATGCGCCGAGCCCGGTGCATGCAAGACAAATGAATGAATGCAAACATGCAAGCATACGGATGCTAATTGAAACATGACCTAGAACTAACCATCGTAAGCAGGTAAGTAAAAGGGAGAAAGACGTGGGGTTGGAAGACATTCACACACTCACGCACGCTTATTACAAAGTTTTCCCTCTTGACGAAGGGTCTGAATGAATCGACTAACTAGCTACGCTAAGCCAATTAATTATTACAAAACTCTTAACTAATTAAAAAAATTAATTAAGTTACAAAATCAGCTAAGTAAGAAACTAAAGCAAGCTGCCACAGCTCTGCCTCGGAATGATGAATGATGCATGCTCGGTCGTGTCCTCCCAGAAATCCACTGTCGTGCCTCATGATGCCTCTGTTTACACACTTTTAGACTTCTGAAAACTGTGCCAACCTCCAAGATGATTTTGATCCACCTTATGGACATGCTGAGAGGTGGTCGGCCAAGGGGAGTGGCCATCGGCCAGAATAAAATGATCATCGGCCAATTTTGTAGACGATCGGTAGACTTTTATAGTTGATCAGCAACTCTGATGGTCGGTTGGCCAATACTTCCTGTAAATTCTCCTTTTTGCTGCAACAGAGCACAAACAAGGGCATTGCAGTGTATTTGCAAGGTATGTGTGCACAACCACCCTCCCTATCATTTCTCAAGCTCAAGGGAGTGTGGTACTCGACTCTCGAGCCATCAATCACGCATCTCAATGCATGATGGCCAAAGAGTCAAGCTTGCACAAACTCAATAAATGCATGACAAACAAGACACTTAGACCATCACCTTATCATGGATAATCAAAGGCAATGGAGATAAAGGGTATTGGCCCATTTTCATCACTTCAAGTATGAAATGGACCAATTCACTTTGTGTTCAACATAACGTCCGGTTGAACACAGTGCAACGCACACATGCAACATGCTTATCTTGGCACATTTTACTTGATTGATTTTGTTTGCACATTTTAACATTACCAATCCATTCATTAATCAACTTGTCCAACTATGAGAGTCCTCTAATGAGAGAGAGGTCTATCAAAGAGAATGGTTTAAGACATGGGAGAGACCAATGCCTTTGACTAGGAGTAGCCCTCAAAAGAGGGTTGAAGCCATTTAAGCATAGGCCTCAATCCCAAGCATTAAACACAACCTCAAGACTAACCAATCCTCAAAACAGATCAAAAATGAAGAAATTAGGGAGATGGCAGATTTTTCAGTGCTAAAATGGCATGACAAACAAGACTCTAACATGCAAACACTTCAAGTACAACATGTTAGTAGTCTTAAACATTGAAACTAGTGAATAACACAACACTAGAACCATGCAATACAAGGCTCAGTGGACTAAACCAGCTCTAGACAGAGCTTAATCACATCAAAATAATGGCCTAAACATGCTGGAATTGAAGCTCAAAAGGCTAGGCAAACATGCGCACAAATTGGCTCACAAGCAAGATATAAGGCATAACTCCCAAAAGCACTTAAAGAGTGATTTAAGTGGAAGCATGGAAAAGATAAAAGCTCTAAAATTTCATACCAAATGATTCCATATCATGCATACACCACAAATATAGCATGCTAGTGGTCTCAAAACTCAAGACTAGTCAAGGCATTTGCACTATAGCTATACAAAACATGAGTCATATGACCAAGGCAGCCCAAAACAGTCCTAAAGAATGTCAAAATAATGCTAAAACATGGATGGAGTATAGCCAAAATAAGCTAGCATGATTGGTCAAAACATCAAGCATGTTAGACTAGTAAGCATGGATTACACTACAAGTGAATAAAGCATGCAAGAGGTGAGTCCACCAATCAAAATCAGAGTTATAACATGTCAAAATAACACCAAAAACATGCTTGAACTAAGCTAATTCAAACCACAAAAGCATGCTACTTTGTAAGGCTAACAAGGCTAGCAAAGAGGATTTACAGTACAAGTGTAATAAGCATGCAAGAGGTGACCAAGACAGCCAAAAACAGAGTTATGGCAGGTTTGATAAGTCACAAAAATGAGCCTAAACAAAGGCACAAAGAAGTAAAAACACATGCTCATTTCGTTGGCGATCAACACTAGCAAGCAAGACAAGAGGAGAGGGGACCACCCTCTCCTCTTTTGAACCTCAAAACCACATTTTTACCACTAAAAATTCACTGGATTTCAGTGGTTAAAAGGCCAAACAAAGATGGTTTCAAAAGCTTAGGAAGTTGGCTCTAAAGGCTTTACAAGCCAAAGAGCAAAGGGAGAGACAACCCCCTAGCCAAACAAGGCACAAACCAACACTTCTAGGACTGAAAAATAGGGGGAAAATAGAGGTTTTTGTAGTTCAACACCACCCCAAAAGCAATCCCAAAGTAGTGTGAAAAGATGGCCAAGCAAGTATGCAAAATAAGCTAAAAGGGAGAGAGTTCTTACCCTTGATGCACAACTACAAAGCCAGCCCAAAATCTGAGCCAAAACCACCTTCTGGAGCTCAAACAAAGACCCAAGCTATCTCAACCCAAAGATGATCAACTTTGGTTAAGGTTTTCTTTGCAAAAGTGTAGGAAATTCTCATTTCTAAGCCTAAAACAAGAGGAAAATGAGAGAGTTCTAGGGAAGGAGAGAGGTTTTTGCTCGCAAAACTTCTAGAGAGAGAGAGGATTCTAGAGTGAGAAGCTCTCAAATTTCTAAGCCTTTTAGAAATGTTCTAACCCTTGAAAATGAGATATAAGGCTTCATTATATAGCAAAAAGAGAGGTTTGGGTCGAAGTATCTCAATTGGAAATATCTGATGCAGTGTACAACAGCTGGAGGAGAAATATCTGTCAATTATGGACTTTCTGGACACTTCTGGCCGACCGACTATCTTTGGTGCCGACCGGCCATCATTTTTGGCCGATAAGGTTCACTTTTGGCCGACTCATAGCTGCTGAGGTCAAATTGTGGCCGATGGACCTCCATAGAGGCCGATGAAAAAAATCAGCCCTAGTCCCTGACTTGAAGAAAGCCTAGCTCCTTCATCTGGACTCCTTTTCAGGTCATTATTGAGCCTAAACTGTAGCCCCGGAAGTCTTATTTCCAATTATACAAGCCTCGCATCAAAATTCTATTTGTACTCAGAGATGTATCTCTTTTAGTGAAGGTTTCTCAATTTCGGTCCAACCGGAATGATGCCCAACTTCAACCAATCATATCTCCCCCATCCGGACACGGCTTTAGGAGATTCTTAAGTGAAAAATGAAGCCCCGGAAGTTTTCTTTTCAATGGTGGTGGCCTTATAGCTTAAATCCAAGTATACAAAAGGATAGACTCGATTTAGCGAGGACTGTCTCTCTCTCTCTTAACGGTTCATGCCCAACTTCTTCCCCAACTTTTCCCCAACTGGGTTTCTTCCCTCTTCTCCAATTTTCCTCAACTCCAAACCCCCAAACAAGATGTTTTGGAATATTTTTCAAAGATTTCACCTCTCTTTCATTCATTTCCACTTTGTCCTTGCTCGGTTTACTGAAACGTGCAACATTTGACAAAATGCGAGCCTTGGAACATCATAGAAGCTTTTTTTCAAAAATATTTTGAAAGAGAGGGTTTTAAGGTCTAAAAACCATTCAAAATAGCTTTGGTCGAAAATGGGATATGAGGTTGGGATTTGGCTCTCCTCTTGTAAAAGAAATCGAACCTTTGCTTTGCACATCTTTCACCACCAAGTAAACCATCAGTAACGCCCAAGTCTTAAAGGCGGTCAAAAATGGGGTGTCTATAGACGCCTATGTCCTCAGCAAGCATATGTACATCGACCTTTGGGGGCGGGAAAGACACATCGACCTCTGCGAAGATAGGAGGAGTATCCCGTGAGTGATATCAACATTCATCAAGAATGAATAGGTGTGTGTGCGCCCAAAAATGAGGGAGATGGAGGAAGAAAACTGAAAATCCAAACAAAGGACCCAAAAACATGAACCCGAAAAACAAAGAAAAATGCAGGGAACCAAAGGGAGTGAGTGAGAGGGTAAGCCAAGACGTGTAAAACACGTAATGAAGGGTGAGAAACTCAAAACTCCATCAATTCACAAACTAATCGGTTCATAGTGTAGAGAAAAGTGGTGGTTTTGGAGAAAGAAGGGCATGGGTTGTTTGGTAATGCAAGGGAGGGTGGAAATCTAGAGAGAGAGAGTGAAAAGAGAAGGAAGATGTTTTCGGATGGTGTGGAGTCAAAATAAACTATTGGTTTGTTTTTATCAACTTTTCGGGAGGCAAAAAGACAAAACTATCCCTAAAAAACCCAAAAAAGCCAACTGACCCATCATATGTTCAGCAAGCCAGTTTTGTACCCAGGGACCGAAATAAGTGACCGACAGGGGCGTTTTGTACGGGCAGAGTTCTATTTTTGTCCGAATTAGCTATGTTTGTGTCTAAAAAGACGAATTGATGCAAATCAGGCTTAGTGTGAAGTTAACATGTCAACCTTGTGCCCGAAAGACCGAGCCACGCAAACAAAGGAGGTTGATTGATGCATAAGAGGATTTCCATTAAACACAAGAGTATTACATGAGTTTTTCAAAGCCAAAAAGAAAGCCCTAATCATTACAAAGAAACTATATTTCAGAAGGGGTGGTTCTAGGACAAGCAAGTCCTAAACATCCTTATTTCATAAGCGCCGAGTTCTTTATGTACACAAAGATGCGTCATTGTCCTTCGAGAGGCAAAATGAAGAAAAGATGCTCCCAAAGTTAGCCTAAGTTATAAAAGAAAGGCTACAATGCTGCAAGGAGCGTGAAAGGTTTCCCAGTGCATTGATGTCATCGTCGGAGTGACCATGATCATTAGAGCTTTCATTAGCATCAAAAGTGGTTTCTATGTCATCTTCTTCATCGCTACTCACCATCAGAGAATCCAGAGTGGGTAGTCAAAGTGATCCAAGTTGTCATCCTAAAACCAAGAGAGACATGTTACTAAAGAGAGAAGTGAAGAACGACGATACGGAATGGAAATGAGCTACAAGGTTAGGGTGTTTTCCCTCTAGCAAGTTAGTCGGATGAAGGAGCAAAGACCCCATGGCCAAGGAATTTTGGTTGAACCCATGAGCTAGTGTCGGGCTAAGTCCATAAAAATGGCCACGAGCACGAGTATAGCTAAATGATCGACTATTAACTTCATCACAGCCGCGAACTTTTCTTCTATTAACAACGGTGGGTTCCTCTAGTATAACCCACAGCTCCTTTCTCCTCTTACGGACAAGTCTTCTCCTACCCACCAACCCCAGATGACCACTGGAATGGGATCTTGAGCGTATTACTTCCAAGTTAAAGACTGCAGCATCATCGGAGCTCTCATCAGACAAACCAACAAAGCCTAAGTGATGAAGAGAACCCATATCTCGAGGGACACTAGAAATGAGAGAGAGAGAGAGATAGAAAAAGAGAGAGAGAGAGAGGTTGTGAACCATTTGAAGTAAGAGAAGGTGTACTCATAAACAAAATTTTGGGTGGTTGTGGGCAGTTTGCAGCCGAAGTACCACCTTTTTACACATACTCATAAGTGAAAAAGTCAAAATTCAAGACCAGCTCAGGATTTGCCAAAATGAATTAGCCGAATTCATATTTAGCCAACCATCTATGGTATTAGTCAACAAGCTCTAAGGAAGGTAGTCTGGGGGAACTACTGAATTTTAGAGTGTTACGACCGGAGCATGAGGATATTTACAGGATTTAAGAGAGAAAATGGTAGTTAAACATGTGTGTAGACATTCAAAAGTAGAGTAGGGAAAAAATCCAGGAGTCATCCACAAGCAAAAGAGTGTTTAGACATATGTGGGCCATGAACGACGCAAGTTGTTTACAAAAGTAGTTATAAAATGTCCCATGGCAGTTGAGGAGATTACATTCAAAGTTCCTACAAGTTACACAAAGAAAGAAAAAAGAAGAAAAATAGGGTAAAAGTAGAGCATAAGCTAAGCAAAGCTAGGCAGCTAGAGCCATCGTTCCAGTAGGCAGCGGAATACTAGCTCCACCTGGACCGTCGTCATCGCCACTAGCCCCATGTCAAAAATACTACTGCCAACAGAAGAGTAGTCAAGGGGTCCATTAGGCACATCATCATCGCCATCATCGCTACTGATGACAATAACTTTAGGCAAAGTAACTTTGTCCTATAGAAAAAAAGAAGTGTCAATCAAGAAGAAATGAAGCCATTCAGAAAGAGATGATCAGTTCTTGAGGTAGCCAAACCTCCTGATGGATGTCTGGAATATGCAGAGACAGTGAAGCAAGGCTGCATCCTTATCCTTATTGACCTCGAATGCCTAGACCATGTCGCTCGTGAGGGGCCTATCCTGAACCATAATACCGTCATCACCTATGTGCCCAAGTCTGTACGGGCCCATCGGCCTCTACCTGCCTACTATTACTAGCACCCCCGTAAGGATGTCCTACCCATGCCTCCTTGCATAAGTAGCGATATAAGCAAAATTTGGGCCAATGCCATCAGTAATGACCATGACAAAAGCCTCTACTACCATGTTCCCGAAAGAAGTATCGATGTTCAATGGTGTATTTAGTTCATTGAATCCAATGGGAGTGTAGGAAGGAAATGGGAGAACGTCATCATCAGCCATGGGTAACAATCAAAAAGAGTTTTGGAGGATTGGGGAGGTGGTTTCAAACGAAAGTGAATGGAAATTGGACATTCACACCTTTTTATGAGCTTTCAAAACTATGAAATGACTATTCTAACCCTGCAAAAACTTGGTAGGGCCGATTGACCATTCCTTTATTTGGCTAGCTAGTTTTTCAATCGGCCAAAGGAGCAATAGTAGTATGCTAGAAAAGAGGTGTTCAAAGATATATAATGGTAGCTTGGTAGTATATGGTTATCATCCCTATTATGTTTTGAGGTATGATCGTTCAGTGGCACCAACAAAGAGAAAGGTCAATTCCTGTTTTGTTGTGTTTTTCTTGAATTTGCCTTAGCGGCATAATTCTTCTATTATTGCAATCACTCCCTACATATGCGAACTGTGTAAGCTGTGAAACCCTCGGTTAATACCACCCCCTACGGGGTTGGCGGTTACCACCTGTAGACACCCCATTTTTGACCGTCCTCAAGACTTGGACGTCATCGTCGGAGCACTCGATGATCATCCATGATCGTGTTCGTTTTGAGTTCCCGAAGGACTCGGCTGCGCGCCTTGCCTTAGGATCTCTCAACTTGACTATTTTGTCCTTGGTTGTGGACCAAGAGCTTGTTTTTTTTTTTGCTTCTTATGGTAGGTAGTGCCTTGTTAGCCATCCCTGAAACCCATCGGCTAAGGCATGATGCCACCGGCCATGTTTTCTTGCCATCGGCCAAATATTTGGCCGATCGGCACTATCTTTGGCCAGTCTGCACTTTGTTTTGGGAAATCAGCCATTTCTTCCAGCCAACCCTTTCTTTTTGTGTCTGTGGAGTTTGTGCTTGCCAGTTGTGCCAGCTGGAGAGCACAGACTGGCTCCTCCATACACGTGTTTGGAGGGATTTCATCCTTGTGCAAGCTTCTCCAAGAAGCTTTGCATTTGGATTTCTATAAAGAGGGAACTCTTCCTCCCTTCTCAAGGGTTCAAGAAGCTGATAGAAGATATATATCACTCTCTCTATATATATTTCCCTCTCTCTCTATATTTGTGTGTGTTATAGTGCTCTAAAGGGTGTATTTGTTCTTATTTTTACACTAAAGCGCCTAGTAATACACCATCCTTTAGTTACAGAGGGGCTAAAGAGTTGATTCTAGAGTTTTTGAGTTGTTTTTTATTAGAAGGAGGTGCTGGAGTGGTGTTCTTGAAGAGGTTCTTCAAGGGCGAGAAACTATCCTCTTTATTCCCCATTCTTGCATAAGCTTTTAGCCTATCTTGCATGCTGTTTTGAGCTTAACTTATAACTGATAAAAGTTTTGTTTTTACATGCTTTTAATCTTTTTTTGAGGTCACTTTTGTGTTTGGGGTTGTCTACCCCCTCTTAGGCCTTGTTTGGCCTTATTTTTGTGCCTCTTTTGTGAGCTTCGGGACCACCTTGTTTTGGCCTTGGTGTTTTAAGGTCCCGAGAAAGAGAGGGACACCCCCCTCTCCTTGTGTCTCATATGCTTGTGTTAGTGGCTTAGTATGATAGCATGTATGCTTAGTTTGTTTTAGCATCATTTCAGTAGGTATTTAGTGTTATTTTGTCATTTTATACCTCTGTTTTGAGTTGGTTTAGTGGTGTCTTGCATGCATCATATACTTGTCTTGTAATCCCATTATTTGTCTTCACATGTATCTAGCATTTAGACTACCAATGTTGCACGTTTTCGATTAACTTCATGAAGCTTTTAGCCATGTTGTGACATGCTTAAGCTCTGATTTTGGTCCCCTTGGCCCTTTGGGGGTTGTCTCATGTGGCCACGGTTTGAACCCCTTGGCTAGTCTCACGTTTTGGGCTTCATTGCATGCCTTACTTGCATGGTTTATTTGTTTTGGCATCATCCCTTACATGTTTTTAGAGCTTAACATGTTGGTCTAATGTTCATGTTTGTCTTCTTTTAAGTGTTCTTGAAAGTTTCCTTTCATGCCTTAGTCTTTAGGCCAATTGGCATGCATGTTTGTATGTGCATTTGTCCTCATTTCCATTGCGTCTTGGCCACTGATTTGGGCTTATTTGAGAGCTGTCCATTTTTGCTTAAGACCACTCATGCATGTTGTTGCATACTTGGCCTATTACATGTTGTTGCATGCTTATCATTGGTATTGTTGTTGCATGCCTATTGCATTGTATGCATGCATGCTGGGTTCATCATGCATGTATTATATTAGTCTAAATATGCTTGCTTCACATGTTGTTACATGCCTTGCATATTTACATGCTTAAGTCGCATCTTGCATGCTTGTTAGCTTGGATTTTGTCATGTGCTTGATATATTTTCACATATTCATGCATGTTTGGATGCATGTTAGGTTACATCGCATTGCATTGGTCATGCTCATGTTACATTGACTTAACTTGCATGCTTAGGTTGATTACATTGGGTTGCATTGCACATGTTGCATTACATTGGTTGCATGCTTTGCATTGTATTTGGTGCACTTGCATAGCATTGTGTTTGGTTTGGGGTGTCAAACCAAACATAAGGATCGAGGGACGTTTCGTACTTGAAGTGATGAAACGTGCCTCAATCCTTGGTCACCGACGCTCTTGATCCAACATGATAGAGTGTGAGGCATTCATGTGTTTTGTGCATTCATTGTACATTAATTTGCACACTTGGCTCCTTTGGCCATCATGTGTTGAAATGCGTGATTGATGGCCCGAGGGTCGAGAACCATACTCCTTTGAGTCTTAAACAAGATAAGGAGGGTGATGGTGCAAACATTGCCTGCAAAATGCATTGCCATGCTCTGTCTGTCCTCTGTTGCAGCAAAAACAGGATTCTGCAGGAAGAGATGGTCGGTCGGCCATCTTCAGTGCCGGCCGGCTATGAATTGTTGGCCAAGATCCCCACAAATGGTCGATGACCAGTTCCACTTGGCCGGTGGCCTTGCCTTTTGGCCGGTGACATCCCACAGTGCTCAGGGAGTGGTCCAGGAGCATCCTTGAGACTTGTGCAGTCTTCAGAGGTGCAGAGTAGTGCAAACAGAGGCTATAGAAGCATGGCGATAGATTTTCCAGCAGAACCGAGCATGCATGCATTTGTCCCTCTTCCCGAGGCCTCTTTACTGCTTTAGTGGCTTAATTGATTCATTTAATTAGTTAAGTGGTTTTGTAATTAATTAGCTTGCGAGTTAGTTAATTAGGTGATTTGTATTATTCTTTCGGACCCTTCGTCGAGAGGGCCAATTTTGTAATAAGTGTGTGTGAGTGTGTGTATGTCTTCCAACCCCATGTCTTCCTCCCTTTTATTTACTAAGCTTTTGATGGTTAGTTTTAGGGCACGTTTCAATTAGCATACTTACGCTCGCATGTTTGCATTCATTCATTTGTCTTGCATGCACCGGGCTTGGCGCATCATACTAATTGCATCGTATTTCAATTCTTATTTGAATACACGTATCGACCATTGCATCTCATATGCCATCTTAGAATAGCCGAGCCCATCTTAGTTGCATTTTGCATGTGTTGCATTAGGCATTTCAGCATAGTTAGGATTCATGCATGATTTCTAATTAGCTTCTTTCTTTGGCTTGGAGTACACTGCAAGTGTTTATGCTTTAGCATCCTTGCATGCGTGCGAGTGACTGCCATGATAGCATGCTTGCCATAAGGCTATTTGCTTATGTGATATAACTGCCTGAATGCCTGTGGGTGAAGGTTGGATTACTTGAATTGGAACGATTCATCAAATGCGAGTTTTAAGCCCACTTGGGAGTGGCAAAATCATATTTTTCTAAGCCCACCTAAGGGTGGCAAATTCACGTCGTAGCCTACTTGCGAGTAGCACCTTCAAACCATTTTCAAATAAACAAACATGAGATGTTTTGTTCCAATTTGGATGATCTAGTCTATACTTGTACACTGTGCACATCACGTAGTAAATTCTAGGCTAATAACCAGAATAAGAACACATGTGTTTTTAAAAACAAGATATCATACTTAGTACAAGCCGATCTTTAATCAGGTGAACGGGGGTGCTCATTGCATGACCTTCCCCAATCGTACCCAAGTTCCTGAGCCGAGGCAACTTTGGTGATGACGGACACGTGGCCTTAGGCACGAGTCAGGGTTTCGTAAATTCTCCGAAGTAAAATATTTAGGTGGCGACTCTGTATCTGGCAAAGCAATCCATGTTTGGCACTTCTTTCTAAAAATCAGTTTTCCAAAACGATTTGCCAGATTTGGACTCTTTGGTGATTTATCAGTCTTGCATTGCACTTTGCAAGACTAGATTCAGAACCGTGACATTTGAGTCTGAACTGTAGCAGCAAGGCCCTCGAGGGCGCGTCTACACCACCACCCTCGGTTAATACCGCCTTTTACACTAGTTGGCGGTTAACACCACCCCCTATGGGGATGGGGGTTAACACCACCCTTAGTTAATACCATCCCCTGTGCAGGTTAGCGATAAACACTGCCCTCGGTTAATACAACCCCTTGCATGGGTTGATGGGGAACACCGCCCTCATTTAATACCACCCCCTGTATGGGTTAGCAGTTAATACCGCCCCTTGCGGGGTCGACAGTTAACACCACCCTTGGTTAATATTGTCTTCTCTATACGAGATGGCAGTTAACACCACCCTCAGTTAATACCACCGTCGTAAGTTGGCAGGTAACACCACCTTGGGTTAATAACCCCTCCTCCCCCCATATGGGTTGGTGATTAACACCACCCTCGGTTAATACTGCCGCCCTGCCGGGTTCGCGGTTAACATCACTCTCGGTTGATATAACCCCCCTGCGTGAGTTCACGGTTAACATCATCATTTCTCCTTCTACCCTGCGGCATGTCAGAGTGTGATGTGGAGTTCCTTGTTGCTATGATTTTCGGTCATATGCAACTTTGGCATCGGCCATCCTTTTCTCTTTCCTTGTTGTGCCCTGGTATGTGTGTGTTATTTCATTTCTTTCATGTGGAGCATGCTTGTATATAGTATGCATCATTCTTCGTATTTTCCGTAGTTGTTAGCTCGCTTTGTGTCATTTGTAGAAGGGTGTCCTATTTCTTTTGCCATATTTGTAGCTTTATCTTTGTTCCACCTCATCACCCTCCTAGTGTGTTCTCAACATCAAGCTTTTCAAAACTCCAACAGTGTGGCACACGTAAGCCCAATTATCAAATCATGGCAGCATGTCGCGTAAGCCCCAACCTGTTCAAAATGTGTTTCGAGCATGGCATTTGCATTCTGCCCTGAACTATGTTGTTTTGATTCCTTACAAATGGATACGTAGGCAATACTCAAGTTTAACCAAATTTTATCAGCATTTTGTTTGTTTGCCTAAGTCTTACGGCATCGTCAAAAAAGGAACACTCACTCTCTTTTGATCAAGGCTCTTGCAATTTGGCTATCAAAGAACTTATGAGATGGTTTTGATGTATGAAAAGATGGTATATCAATGTATGTTGAAAAAATGGAAGTTTTTGGTTCAAAGCTTCAAGTTTCTCTTTTTTCTCTCCTTTCCTCTCTAACTCTCTTCACTTAATTCAATCCTCTCTCTTCTCTGATACAAACATTCTGATCCTCTCCATATAGACAATCAAGGAATGTAAAGTCAAGAAGGTACGAGACAAGGTTGATGGGATGAAATAGGTGGTTGCATTGGATGCCCACTTTTAGGAAGAGGACAAACTCTCTTTTGACAATAGAGGCCAAAGGATAATAATAAAGAGGGTGGGTGTGTACCTCGTGCGTAAATATGACAAGAAAATATCTGAAATGGCATGACCCATACGCATTCAACAAGAATTCTGCCAAAACTGCCTTACTCCTGGGCAAATTAGCCAACTGGCCAAATTGACCGGTCGGCGCCATTCATAGGCACTATTTAGCCAACCGGTACTATTCACCAACCGGCACTACTCAGTAGGCACTATTTGGCCGGCCGGCACTATTAATGCAATGAGCATGGCGCGCAGGAGAGCAGGCGAGATGTACTGTTGACCCATTCAAATCCTCTGGCACAAATAACTCACACTGAAAGTAAGCATGAAAGTGAGATAGCCACAGCTGTTTCATTCAGATTTGTTGGTATAACTGGTCCCTCGGCAGAAACAGACTCAAAAACAAAACGGGTAATTACAAGACAAAACGGTGTTCGAGGCGACAACCCCGGAATCACCTGGTATTCTATACAAAGGGGACTGACTCGCTACAACAAGACAGACCCTTAAGCAAAAAGACTGACTCAAGACAAAGAGACAGACTCGAAACAAAAGACTGACTCGATACCCAAGCCAGAATTTACAAAGCTAGCGTTCACAGATGCTCAAAAATGCGTGTCAGACGCCACATCCAAAATATACCAGATGCCGCCCGCAGGTGGTTCACTTTCTGATTACATACTTGCAGTATCTGTGTCCTCAAAGTCCAATAACTGGGTGGTAACAGACTTGGCTGAGGTGGGCGGGAGGATAACCTTGTTGTCAATCAAATCTTGCACCTCATGACGGAGGCAGAAACAATTGTCGGTAGCATGGCCTGTCTGCTGGTGGTACGCACAGTATTGAGCAGCATCATGTGTAGCAGGGAGATTCTTCGGGAGAGGCCGAGGCTCCAACGGTTTAAGGTGTCCCCTCTCGGCAAGGATCTGAGGTGCCTTGGACAGAGGCATATAGAGAGCATGAAAGGTCCTGCGCGCCCGGGGCAGGTACTTTGAAGTCTGAGCGTTTTTACTAGCCGCACAAGCAAAAGGGTCGGCAGGCGCTGCCTTGGCTTTCTGATCTTTTCCAGGTGCAGGGGCGGGAATAGGAGGAACTGTTCTGGCATGACAGCGCGTATCCCGAATTTCTTACTGACTTGAACTACCCTCAGGTGGAGTGGGGAAAGCATCCTCCACAGTTTTTGCCACAACTGCGGATATCTGTTACTTGTTCTTCCCCCCGGCTTTCAAAGCCTCGACTGCCCACAGCAGTTGTTCAACGGGATCGGCATCTGCCTTCATTTTGTCTTTTCCTCTGGCCTCAGCCTGATCGAGGGTTTGGGTTGATGTTGATATGTCACTGCCATAGCTGGAGGCCATCTCTGGTTGGCTAAGTTCGATCACAATTCGCCCCAACAGCGGGGGCTCCTGGGGTACAAAACTCCCAGCATATGGTGCGGCCGGAGGTGAAGCTGACATTCCGTAGGCAAGATCCGCCACAGACCTCTGGAGATCACCTATCATCCCCATTAGTTCAAATGTAGTAGGCTCGCGAGCCTGGTATAGTTGGGGGGCCCAAACCGGGTGCGCAACAGGTGACCTGGGTGGATGTGACACATCAATGTTGGCCTCACCTTGCAGAGTGATCCCTTGCTCTAATGCAGCTATCATAACCACGATCTATTCTGAATTCTGCGTCATCATAAGTCCTACCTCCGCAAGGGGGAACACTAGCTATTCTGTACCAGCTGTCCGAACTGAAAGAGATAACAAACAGCATTTTAGCCCAAACAGATCAAACACGGGCGTAGCTGAACAACTGCACTCTACCAGTGATCACTGTCCCAAAAACTGAACCTGATACCCGCAGATAACTGATTCTCGTAACTGAGACTGATGCTCTCAGGTCCGATACTCAAACTTGCAAACTGATATGTACGTTCCTGTAGAGGTACATTCTAAAAGCACGTAGCAGATAAGTGAGAACCAAAACACCCCTATGTTGGAGTAGGGTTTCCCTGTCCTATTTTGTCAGGAGCTAGGGTTTCACTATGCACGCAGCAGTTTTCAAACAACCTAACATCGGGTAAGCAGCCTGTCCTAATTTGGAATGGTCACTATGGATCCGAATATGCACTAGGTCGAATGGTCGAAAAGGGTGCCCCGGTAAAACCGGGGTTTGTGTTCCCATACTGGCAGAGCCCACAACCGGTCAGCCTTATGGTCATGCCTTGACAAGACAAGCCTCCAGCAAACCGTTCAGGAATAGCAGATGGCAAACACGGTGTCCTAGGCGCACCAATGCAAATGCAATGCAAAGAAACACACAAGGGTGAAGGTTCTTTGGCCCCGAGGTTGGAATCGGTTGTTTTGTGTGTTGCTTCCGGACGCGCCGGAGAATGGTGTGGCAGTCATGGGCCTTGGAGGGGGAGGA